>BSBK01004442.1:0-395000 GCA_027943335.1 Chamaecyparis obtusa
ATACATATATAGATATACATATATACATATATAATATATATACATATATATATATACATATATAGATATACATATATACATATATATATATATATATAGATATATATATATATAGATATATATATATATATATATATATATATATATATATATATATATATATATATTTATTATATATATATATATATCTCTGTGTGTGTGTGTGTGTGTGTGTGTGTGTGTGTGTATGTATATATATATGTATATATATATATGTATATGTATATATATATATACATACACACACACACACACACACACACACACACACACAGAGATATATATATATATATATATATATATATATATATATATATATATATATATATATATATATATATATATATATATATATATATATATATATATATATATATATATATATATATATATATATATATAATATATATATATATATATATATATATATAACTTGTTAAAAAAAAAGAGGCCACTAAGGACAATTACACAAGTCTCCAGAAACAACATTACCCAACTCTTTCTCTCAAGCCAAAGAATCAGTGTGTTCAATTGCCCAGACTAGTAGTCAATTCTATGTTGAGTATATCTGTTAGGCCCTCCTGCAGTTTGAACGAATTAAGAATAAAAGATAGGAATGGATTTAACACTTCACCTACTCAAAAACACAAACCAATTAAATAATCCACATTTAGGCCAAGAAAGGTTGACACATTCAATATGAGAATACTTACACAAAATGAAGTTGAATCATGCCAGACAATGACAATGAGAAGTTGAATATTGGCCCTTCTAGTTTTTTATTTGATAGTTTCCTGACAATGAAACATTCAAAATGCACTTATGAGCAAAGACCTAGAATGAATGAAATTGATTAAATAATGAAGGTATGTTAGTTTGAGCTTCACTTGGTTTCGAGAATACTTTAATATTCTCTACTTAACAAGGCCAACCATGTGAAGGTGGAAGCTCATATAGCCTCACCCCCCTCCCCCTAACATCAATATAAATTCCCCATTAACATCTAATTACACACTTCATTCATCCATTTATGAACTATAACATTCAGTCAATACAATCACATAACATTCATTAATACACAACACTAATCAAGAATTCATTAACACATAACAATATTCATTAACATGAACATATAATTCAACATTAATACACAACAATTCATAGATAATTACTTAAAACATCATTCTTTCGTTATCCAACAAAGTTAATCAAAACAAGTTTTATCAAAGAGCATTTTTAACAAATCATTTCTTTTTTGGCTTTTTTCTTAGATTTCTTATTTAGGTAAAGGCTGAGAGGAGCATCAATATTATCTTCCTCCTCTTGTGGTTGTGATCTCAAATTATGATGCTTCCTCATGTCTCAAGGAGGATGAGGTTGTTGCACTAAAGGGGGGTATGCTGCAATAACAAGTAAATGGGTTAAATTCGCATACTTTTTTTTACTGTTACATGTATTTCATTAACCAGTAGAACATAACATGCATTTTTCTTTACCTGAAAATGCCACATCATCATTTACAATAACATTTTGATCTTCTGCCACCTCAACATGCTCTAAAATATTCAAAAAAAGGTTACACGACCAATTACAATTAAAGATGTTAAATTCTATTAATAATTACGTAATTTGTTTCCAATAGCAAATTAATATCTCCACCACTATGATGCACATCATGGCCTTCGTCATGCCCAGGTTCTGTGGTAGGATTTGAAGGCTATAGTGAAATTTCATGCACATTGTTATCATGAAATAGTCAATTTATGTTTGAAATTAACTATTCAATTTGATTTACTTTTCACTTGACCAATTTACCCGTGTCTCATCTGGTGTAGCAGATTCTTCATTATGGATTTGGGATTCTTGGCGTAGGTGTGCAGCCACAACTTTATAGCCTTCCTTCAAGGCTATTCTTTTGTCTTCATTCGTGGGCCCTACATTGAATTATGTGCCCTATATTTTTTGTTTAATATCATCACTTTTACATGTATGATTTGATTAAGCAAAATTGTTTGCAACCTTATATATAAAAATTTGATATTAAATTCCAATGCTGTTACTTACAAGTCAAGAGTGAAGTTTCATATAGCCACTAGGGCCAAGTTTGTGTTGGCCAACCTTTGTTAATCTCGCTTGTGTGGCTTTTGATGTGTCTTGCAATCTATGAAAAGTTTGAAACATGTTAGATTATATATTTACAAAGATCACTAATTATGCATGATTACATTCTACTTAATACTATCACGACATACCTTATTTTTTCATCTTCTGGTTGAATTCCACTACCCTTTAGCCTTTTCTCTTTTTCATCTTCCATTATTTCATTCCACTCCATTGGTGGAATCATAGGAGGACGCTCGTACTTTGGGTTATCCTTTAGAGCCCTTCTATATTGGTCCCTCACAGTCTTTATATGTTTGGATGCTCTTTTAAGAATCATGACTCTGTCAAAAATTTTATTTCCAAAGAGGTCCTCTAAAGATTTAATGAGCTGATTTTTTAAGTCAACATCCTATTCATTCCATCTTTTTTGAAAAAACAAAATTGTTAGATATCATAACTTTAATATAGTACAATAAATGGAAGATAAGAAAAATATTGTACCAATATTATGAAGCTACATACCTTTTACGTATGGTTGGCCCAAATAGCTTCAATGTCATTTCAAAAAGATGATCATAAAAAACATCATTTCCTACAAAAATATCATGGGATTATCAGTCCAAAATGAGTTATGTATAAGTAAACTACAATTACACTGTAAAGAATAACAATTTTAAAGCACTTGGAAGCTCTCGTACTTTTAACGGAAACATATTGTTCTTGTTCAACAATAATGTCCCTGCAAACAAACCAAACTAGTAACACAGGCTGATCCAGGAAATGGTTGATCTTCACTAGTACTGGTCTGATCTATTCTTGTACCAGGTGTAGGTGTATCTATTAGTGCACAAAATAGGTCCACATAGTGTATAAAATTCACACAAGAAAAATAATCAATGCATGATTAGCACATAACAAAATATAGAAAAATAAGGTTTTACCAGTTGTAGTTGGTACAGAGGAAGATGTCTACAAGCACCTTGTTGCGAACAATGTAGTCATCGATAGCGGAATGTTGATCGAAGGAGGTGTCTGCACTTCATCATGAGTTGAAGAATACATTGTTAGCAAAGACATTTGTAATGGATAAAGATTAAATGGGGTACTAGAAGCATCCCGAACATAAGTTGAGTCAATAATGCATACAAAGGTTAAATCAATGGTTAAAGGTTTAAGGATTATTTACATAAAGGTTGTGTGGCGCTACAACCCTCACCATATTGACCATGATTCATAGGTGTCAAAAAATCTTGTAAGAAGAACACGTCATATTTTAGATCATGATCCATAAGATAGTATAAAATATAAACATCTATTGAACTTTAATTATTGCTTAAGATTAATTACTGCTTACATTAATACAATTGACTCTACGTATCAATTCTTCTTTGAGTTCCTCTGTCTCCTCAATTTTGTTTGCTTCCATTATAAGGTTAAGAATTTCTTTACCATATTTAGTTTTTATTTAAGTAGCCATGAATACATGGTTAGAGTTAGATGCGATGTCATCTATAAATGCTGCCTCAACTTTAGATCGCAATTGATCTACTGTAATTTTTGCTCTTCTCTATCAATAAGTATCAAGTTGTGACATCAATATCAGTAAAATTCTATCAAAATAACTTCAAATCCATAAAGAATAGAACATAATAATATGACATTTGTTTCTATATAATTTGTATAATTACACTAATTAAGGTTTACCTTTGATGAAGAAGTTCTACTATGAGGAAGATCCCCGCATGTATCTTGAGGTGGATCCATGTCGCCCTGTGACAAAGATTAGTAATTCTTAGCAATCAGAAGTGAAATGAAAGTAATAAACTTACCAAAAAAATTATTAATAAAATAGTAGATTGTACATTGGAGTCAATATTAATTGGAGGCAATTGGTTTAAATGTTATACTTACCAGTCCCATGATAGGGAATTTTTTTGTATCTACACGATTCAAATCGTAATCTATCAGAAGCTCTTCCCCCACACTTATTGATTTTATTGCATATACAAATACATGATTTCCCTCACGTGCCTCAAATATACAATTCGGTCGCTTATTAGTTGACACGGGTCGAGAACTATTTATAAAACCTACAATATTCCCTGTTGCTTTTGGCCTTCCATCAATATACATAGCAAGATTTTTAGTTTCATCATTTGCTTTGCATTGTATATAATTTGCTGACAATGCATACCTACACATACTTTTTTTATATTGCACAATCCGCATCCAATTATTGTAATTGTAACAAGGTCCTACATACTCCATCAATTCAATAACTTGATTATAACTGACCTTTATGCCATCCATGGAAAATAATCCCAAACCATGTAATGAAGATGGAGCTATGTGATATATCTGTTAGTTAACGAAAAAATCAGTGTTAACTAGAGGTAGTTCCTTGGGTACCCATTCTTTCTCAAGATGTGTGTACCTTAAGGGAACCTTCCTGTCACCTTTGGTCTCATTATCGTAAGAACGTGACCCCCCCTTAGTAAGGAAAAATTGCATTCGTTTATCAAATTTTCTTCTAATCTTTTGACCTCTAGTTGATCTCCCTATTTTAGACCTACTAGATGTCTCACTTTTGTCTTTTATTCCCGCATTTTCCTCACTTAAAGAAGATAGATCAGACAAATACCTATTTGGTGATACTTGAAATCCATCAAATGAGAGACATAGTAGGATCTATATATTTTGCTAGCTAAAGAGAAGGAAACCAAATAATAAATTATACCTGTCGATCCATGTCAAAGGTGTTACATTTCCTGCATATGTAAATCATTTATCTTAAGTTAGCCAAAAATTACATGATATGTAAGCTACAAATTACATAGAAGACAAAATTTACATGATGCAAAATATACTCCATGACTATAGAGTTCAACACATAATAACTTAATTCAATTTTCTATGAATAAATCAATACCTCATACATGACATTGATCATACCTTGACATACATTTCATTGATCATGTTATTGACCATCCTCATCATCCATGTCATCATCATGACTATCATCATCATCATCATCATCATCATCATCATCATCATCATCATCATCATCATCATCATCATCATCATCATCATCATCATGACTATCATCGTCATCATCATCATCATCATAACCATCATCGCCTTGATCAACACCATCTTCATCACCATGATCATGATCGTCACCATCACTAGAATCATCATCATTTTCTTCTTCTTCTTCTTCTTCTTCTTCATTGTGTAATAATCATTCGTGATCATCATTTACTTCATCTTCTGATTCTTCAGTATCTTCTTCTTCCATTACATTATACTTTACCGGCCTTCCTCTTGGATCATATCTAACAACAAATGACCAACTCAGTTTATGTGGAACGACAAAGCAAAACACTGGCTCACATTGGCTTGGAAGAACATAGGGCTCATCTCCAACTGGCTCAAATGACCTTGTATTAATCATTGTAAATCCACTATCATGTTCAATAACAGTCCTATCATGATCATTTTGATTCAGCCATAGCCTGTACCATTTGACGACAAATAGAACTAATTTGAATGAATTAAAGTCGCACTCAAGTATATCATCCAAAATGTCATAGTATCAATTTTTAGATTGTTGAGGATGTATTTCATTTCTAGATGAAATATTAGTGACCTCGAAGACTGCATTTATCCCATAATCACAAGTTTTCTTCGTGTCATCTAACTTTTTTATGTGAGATTTATGGCCATGGTAGTACATAGTTTTGTGGTGTTTTATATGCAATTATTCAAACATGTCAAGATTATTTGCATCGATCCGTGAGTTGATATTAAACTTATGGGTCATGGTTAGTAAACTTATATGTACATGTCTACCTCTTAAACCATATGCTAGATCAAGTACCATTGGCATAATATTGAGATCTCCATTGCAATGAGCTTCTTTAATCAATGATGCAACACCATCCCATGTTAATGAGCAACCATTTTCTTGATATTGTTGAATCCATACCGTCATCCAATCAACATTGTTTTCAATATACAAATGTAGTGCATCCCACTCACGACCAACTGTAAAGAAAATAAATAGACCGCTTAAAAACAACGTATATTGAAGATCTATAAGAATTAATAAACTACAATAACATCGTATAATTACCTCTCACTTTCCTCAATCTACCTTTCCCCATCAAGTACTCCCCTTCGAATTTGTTAATAGAGTTGGGATCCCAAATGCGATCTACATGGATATTTACTGCAAACTTGAGAAGATATTGACTAATGTACACCATGGTCTGGTATACCATATATCCCTCCACCATAGAACCCTCAGGACATGCTCTTTGTCAAACCAAACCCTTCATAAATTTCAAGTGCCTCTCAACCATCCACATTGACCTAGTTTGTACAGGTCCACATAATTCAATCTCCTCAACTTGATGTATGAGGTAGTGTTCTTGAGCATTGAAAAAATTTGGAGGTAGACACTTTTGCATTTCACACATAAGCTGGAAAATTTTTCTCTTCCAATATTTTATATCTTTTTTATCAATATCTTTAGATGATAACCACCTAAAAGAGATTCAACTCACAAGAATATATAAACAATATTTTAGATAAAAATATTCAATAAATTACATAAAAAGTAAAGCAAGTCATAAATATAATATCTGTACAAGTCTAAGAAATAACACTTCTAACCTCATGTATTCTCCAAGATCGTATATAACTTGTTTAACACTGTTGTCAAACTGGTCTATGAGGGATAGAGGTAGGATGTACTGCAATGATTAAAAAATGATCTTTTCAATATATTTTAAAATAATACAATAAAAAGTACATGCAATTTTACAAATATATTGTAAATAGAGAACATGACTTACCTTGACGAAGGTATGCCAATCATATGTTTTCAACCCTGGCCAAAAATCACCTTTCTTTGATACAAGACTGCTTATATTTGTAGCAAATCCTATTGGAAATTTTGTCTTTTTATGACTTCTTTTAATGCATCACTTTACTGCTCAGTTAATAACCAAGGAAGGGCACTCGTATTTATGCGGTCTCCATTGCTATTTGATTCAATGAAAGTTTTCAGTGCATGATTGGATTCATGAATGTCATTACAAATTTTGGCAATTTTTTCTTTGTCACGTCTTCCATCCAATATTTTCCATAGTGTCTCTATTACATTCTTTCCAATATACATAGCATCAAATAAATGCACGATTAAGAGATCCTTGTAGTACGAAAACCTACTAAATTTACTAGGATAACTTTTTATTCCTCTACGAAGTTGGTCATTGATGCCTTGACGACCTTCACAAGCATCAATAACATCATTAGTAAATAAAAGACAATATCAAAATATAAATTTCAAATAAAAATCATCAGATGGAGTCACATTACCTCGACGATTTAGTCTATTGTATTCCAACTTCCATAGACTCGAGGTGTCATTCTTTGTGGCCTTGATGTTGTCTCTTCTTTCCCATTAAAAATATATTTTTTGATAGTTTGATACTTATGATTATTGTGGAGAAAGTGCCTAAACTCATCGAACACCTGCTTTCCTAAACTTCTTAAATGATGAGATTTCATCTTCGGACCACAAACTAGACATGCAAATTTATTACCCTTTGTCTAAAGACCTAAAATATTTGTACAATTGGATCATGTACAATTATCATGCGCAACTTAAACATACAACAATAATGTGTAAGCACTATAACATACCAAAAATACGTGACCTTAACATGAATATATAACACACTACAAAAATGAGTTAGCCCAGGGGCATCATATATTGTCCATACAAGCATTGCATGCAATTGAAGTTTTCTTTGTCCTATTGGTCTAGAGATGTCATACATAGTGACCCCATTCCATAAACTCAACAACTCGTCAATAAGGGGCTCAATATACACGTTCATATCTTTAACTTGGTACTTACCTAGTTGAATGAACAAAAATATTACATAATTATTATGACCATCTTGATGCGGTGTTTATAAGTTAATTAACATAACTATTAAATGAAAAAATACCTGGTACAATCATTAACAACATTATGTGCTCCCTCTTTATGCATCCAAGGAGGAATGTTATTGTTAATAACAAAAATAGGCCACACTAAGTAAATAGATCTCATATCTCTAAATGGATTGACACCGTCCGCTACCACTGAAATCTTGAGATTACGAGGTTCTTCTTTAAAGTGTGGTCATGTTGTTTCTATGTCTTTAAATGTAGAACCATCTGTAGGCATTCCCATAATATCATATTGACTTCTATTGCATGCATGGTAATCCATAAATTGTGCCAAGCTAGTGCACCTGAATAATCGTTGAAGATGTGGAATAATGGGAATGTACCGAAGAACCTTGTGAGGCACCTTTTTTGTTATTTGATTTGACCAATATCTACTAATATGAAAATTGGGGCATTCTGTTACAAATTCATGTTGTTTATGATATAGAATGTGATCATTGGGACATGCATGTATTGTCTGATACTTCATTCCAATTTGATTCATAATGGTAGATAATTATCGGTACAAACGAGGCATAATGTTTGATGGTGGTAACAAAAACTCACCTATCAACCTACAACAACAAATATGAATTGTTAATATAATGAATTGTAATGGTATGCTAACATTGAAGATGACAAAAATGGCATACTAAGGCATACGTGACATTGCTACATTGGATAAACCATTCATGACCTTCAAGTTCACCAACAACACTATAGTAGAGAGAAGAGTTGTTTGGGAGCCTTAGTATAGGGGCTCATATGCCTTCTCAAGTATAGCTATATCAAGAACATCTTCATCATCATTATTAGATGCGCTAGTACCATCATCATGGTCATCTTGATTAGCTATGCCAATACCATCTTCTTCAATCATGTCCTCTAGCACATTATCAGCTACGCCAATACCATCATCTTCAATTGTGTTCTCTGCCACAGGATCATCTTCTTCCATGGTAGTGTTATCATCGGATTGGATATTCACACCTCCATGTTCCTCCAATTGGACATCCACATTCACCAATCAACGAAAATTGTGCCCCCCTTCAATGTGACCATGTTGCCTACAATGACTTTGGGCTTTTTTTATTAGAATTCTTCGATTCTTTAAGCCCTTACACTTTTTGCAAGGACAATTACATTTATCAATGTCTTTTATTTGGAACTGAGACCACAATCTAGTAATTGTCTCATTATTTTATTCTGGGTTCATATTGCCAAGTGTGGACTTTCTTCACAGCTATAAATATACAAAATGTAAACATACAAACATTAGTAGTATCTTGTATATAATAAATATATATATATTATAAGATTATACAAGATTTATAAATACACACACAAATCATGCTCACTAGACCACAAAATATTCAAAAGGATAAGTATTTTGGGAGTGACACAAATCTCCTCACTAGACTATTGAATATGTGGATATTATTCTTGATGCTGACGTAAATCAAGAATGTGAAGTTGAAGCAATTACATTTAATTCATTGATGCCTATATATAGTCCGCTACTGTTTGGATATAATTCACAGAAGTTTGTGTTGAATTTTTTTTTTCATTGGATGAAGAGTTTCATCTTTCATTTATATGAGTCTTTACCTCCCAAAAGACATGTCTCCTAGTTGGCTGACTAGGCATAGTTGGCCAACTAGCATATAACAAATTTATTTTAGTTCTAACAGATCCCTAGGAAAGTCACGTGAACTATAAAGGTAAGTATTGTAATTAGTAGACAAGGGTTGGAATTTTATCCAAGGAAGACTTTACTTCAATTTACACTTCAGTTTGTAATTAGAGATTATAGAGAATATATTCTAGAGTTGTACAGTCACATTGTCTAATCTGTAAAGATATACAATATATTTTTGCAAAAGAAACTTGCAATTGAAGATAATAACACATCATAATTTGGCATTATAGTGGAGGTGATTCCATACTTTCATTTTCCCTACAAGTTGTCAAACATCATGGGAACCATTAATAATTTCTCAAAATCTTATGAAAATCAAAATAAGAAACTACTCATTTCATCTAATGAGTAATAGTTGAGGAGATAGTGCCTTGTAGAGAGTACATGATTATGGGACATATTGTCAAAGTTCTTGAAAATGTATTAGTTTTCAGAAGCCTTACATATGTATAAACTTCCCTTTTCTCTGTACAAGTGCTACATCAAATGTATAATTTGAGACCTAAGAGCATACCCAGTGGGTTGACAAGCTCAATAGATCAAATGTGCTTGGCAAAAAAATAAAATGTGAATGGTATAGGCTGAGAGCTATATCAAAGTGTAGATGGTCCAAGAAAGAATAACAAAGGAATAAGTATGACTCTTCAATGAAAACCATATAAAGTTTTATTATGCAAAATCATTGAACATAATTTCAAAGGTGACATGTATTGAATGCCTAAGCTATCACCATATTTTCTACTAAGATAGTTTAATCCTTGATTTTTCCATTCCTTACTTCTCATTTAAAAGAATGGCATAATGGTAGTGGTATATAGTATTATATAAGAGAAGTATGAAATAACATTTGGGCAATTACAAGAGTTCATGCAACTGTAATGAATGTTATCATCATTGACGACATATTTTTTATGTCATGACTATCCAAAAATGCAATTGTAGCTATCCATAGGAGAAAGAGTAGTTAGATAGATCATAGACGTCACTAAATGAGTATGGAAATATTGAGTTAGATTGTGGCATTACTGCCACATATTCTGCAAGTAATAATGAAGTTGAGGGAGCTGCAAAAACCAAGTGTTTGTGCTTACAGATTTAGACACTCCTGGGTGTCCCATAACCTCTTGAAAAGTTAAATCAGTTGCCCCTAATTTAGAAGTAATAGACCCCATTATGTGCAACAGAACAACAAGATGTGGAAAGTTCTAAGAAACTTATAATTCAAAGTACCATTGTTCTTTGTTGCAAGGTTGTTTTTCTTTATAATTTTAAAATCATCAAAATTACCAAAGGGAATAATGTTGATACAACCATTCTATTTGCATGAAATCAATAATTAACAACATGCCACGATCTCTTGTGATATCAAATAAGAACATATTAACATGTAACTACATTCATTTATGTAACGGAATATGAATTTCTTGAATCAAAATGGATAAGGTTTATTTTTAACATCCACATCTGAAATGAATTAATAGAAGCAAGAAGTCCAATTTTATTAATCACAGAGAATTACATCAATAAGTTTTCTTAAGCTATGGAAGGAGACATTAGTTTTATTTCAACCATCTTGGAATTAAATTGGGAGTCCAATTGTATGGATATCAACATTAAAATTGAAGTACAAGAAAGGAATCATATGTGGGTCTAATATTTGAATATTTCTTGTAGACCAAGCAGCACATAGACTAAATATCAAATTTGTAGGACTACATCACTAATGATTGAAAATTTTGTTGGGTTCAAATATCAGGAGACCTTAAACAAAATCCCATAATTCTTTGACTTTCTAATAGTTCTATTTCTATAATTCTGAATTTTCACTATTAGTCCATTTCTAATTCAAATTATAGTACATGTGATGTCAAATGTGGGTGCTAATGATTGACAATTTTCTCTAAACCAAAAAGTACTAGAAATCTTACCCATAACTACTTCAATTGCATCAATTGTATTACTACAATTTCAATAAAAACTATGGATGCAATGGTACCATTTTCATATTTAAAATATAGCACAAGAATAGGTTCTAATTACAATTCAAGATAACAATTTTGCTACTACCATTATCCTTCTGAACAAGAATGGGTGCTAATTAGAATACATAAGAACAATTCTACTGCTACCATTATCCTTCTGATGTGGTTTTTCTTCTTTATTTTCTCTGTTTGGTCCAAAGGATCTTTACCCAATTCAGCTTCATTATCACAATGTGTTAACTTGTTAAGTAAACCCTCCATAAACACAACACTGATTTACAAATTGAACAATAACCCGACATAGGGTTACATTACAATTATTTCAAAGACTAACACAATGTATCTTAACCATACTCCCCAAAAAACCCTTACTCAAATTAGGGTTTGACATATAATCAAAGACGAGAGAACTCAAAATGAGGTTTAAGATTTTAATGAAAAATCAACAATATGTATGAAGCCCAATATGAAATAGGGATATAAACAAGAACTATCCACACAAGTTATAAAAATAGATTTACATAAACCAATTAACTCAAAACACAAACCCTTTTTCGAATAAAAGAAACCAAAACTATTTTTAGCAATGATAACATAGGTCCTATGTCAGATATAACTTTTAAAATTAAAAAATAACAAAACAAAAATAAGAGAAAATGAAGTTAAAATAATTTATTTTTAAAACTGAAAAATAATTTCTAATATAATATTTTCATTCCCCATTCATATAAAACATGCTAATGTTCATCAAATTACATTCAAATCTAATAGGAAAATTAAAATCTAATGTAAGTTCAAAAAGTTTGAAATTAAAATCTAATGTAAGTGTTAAAAATTTCAAATTAAAAAAGTTGTTGAAAATAATCTTTTAAATCTGCACAACATTTCCTATTCTAAATGGTTGGATAGCTTATGCCTTTTAAAGCAAGCTAGTTAAAACTACAATAGATCTCATCTCACCCAACATGAGCCAATCGCATGTACAAAAAAAATGAATTTATAAATGAGTACATTAACGATAGCAAGCAATGAGAACCAACTTATTTAGCCAATCACAATGCTAAGTTTAAGTCCTAATTAACATTAATTTAAGGTATATGTGTCCCAAATCCTTCTTTCATTTATGATTCTCACATCAATTTCCTAACTTACTCTTAGGTGGTCTTCCCATAGCTAGCTTTAATGCAATACAAAATGCAACTAAAGCCTTCAACAATTTTGAAGCAATCACAAATGGTGAGGTGAATGCTTGGCATTCAAAAAAGTATGTTAAACTAATTTGTTCAATGCAAATTTTTGAGGACTTTTTGGTTTCCCATGTTATCTAAGGTAAGGCAATTCAGATGAGGATGTGTTATCAAAATTCGAAGTTAAGTTATCCTATTCAAAAAAATAAAATAACTTGTGCAAGATCTAAGGGACATAAAGGAAAAATGGTTAGATTGGCTAGAGTAGGAAGATTGGTTAGAACAGATAGATTAGGAAGTGAAGAGACATAAGAAAGTAATGGTGTTAGGAGAATTGTAGTTTTGGGGAGCTCTTACAAAGTATATATATGTTCACCTATGTGAATATATATATATCAAGAGTGAGAGACTGAAAACTATATGAAGGATTGATTTAGTGAGATTTCAAAAGGAACATTGTTGAATATCATATTGAAAACAGTGTTGAAATTGTGAGGAATAGAATATATTACTTGTAGAGATTTACATGACAGATTTAGCTCTATGGGAGCAGTATTTTGTATTCTCATTCACTAATTATAATTTCCACAAAAAGGAACATACATATTGTCACAATGAAATACTAAATTTATCATTTTCAATCTCTAGTAATCTTGTGATAGAAGTTATTATAAACAATCATAAGATTTTTAGTTTTTTTTCAGTATTATTGAACTATTGTGATAGTTGGGTTGGTGCTTCTAAACATTGATGTAAAAAGTTTGTGATCTTTGGATTAATAGGAAAGATACATGTGTCGAGTGGTTTTTCTACTCTTAGAGAGTTTTGCACTCATCAAAATCATGTTGTCATGTGTCTAACGTTTGTCTCTCAGTTTGATGCATTATTTTCCTATCTCTGTTTCATTCCATATGTCCATTTAGTTTCAGTTTATGATGTGATACTTTATGTTCAAGTTATCTTTACATACTGTCTCAAGTAGTTTGATTTCATTTAGGGCCTGTTTAGGTTATCTTTACATACTTGTCATTGTATTTATCTTTTTTGGTTTTTTTTATATGGGGTGGGGTTATTCTGATAGACTGTTACATACCCTGACTGTACAGGGACAATCACGTTTTGAGGGATTAAACACTTCCAAAATTTAATAGAAACTATCCAAGACTTCAATGTAAATGCATCATAATACCATAACAATCCATTTAGATCCCTAACAACCAGTAACAATGGCACCTTGGATGAACAATAAATCACTCATAGGTTGTTCATGAGTAAAAAATTGAGGATAAACACAAAATAATGATGCCCTAGCTTCATGTAATGTGAAGAACATAGCCATGGGCTTATCAATAAGTACTTCATGAATGTAATAGCAACAATGTATATAAACAGAGATCAAAATCTCAAACACTTATACAGTGATAAAAAATGTGCCAGCAAATACACAATAAATGATGCCTTGGCACATTGCTCACAGGCCCTAAGTAGGTAACCAACAAGTAACAATGGCACCTTGGATGAACAATAAATCACTCACGAGTCGTTCATGAGTAGAAAATTTAGGATAAACACAAAATAATGATTCCCTAGCTTCATGTAATGTGAAGAACATAATAAGTACCTCATGAATGTAATAGCAACAATGTATATAAACAGAGATTAAAATCTCAAACACTTATACAGCGATAAAAAATGTGCAAGCAAATACACAATACATGATGCCCTGGCACATTTCTCACTGGCCCTAAGTAGGTAACCAACAAGTACTAATAGCATAAAAGTATAAAATAATGCCAGACAAATGCAAAGTAAGGAAATCCTTACATGTGGTCCTCCTTTTACACCAAATAATAGTGGCAACCCTCACAAGCGGTCCTCCTTTTACACCAAAATAATAGTGGTAACCCTTGCAAGTGGTCCTCCTTTTACAAAAAATAACAGTGGCAACCCTCGCAGGTTGTCCTCCTTTTACACCAAATAACAGTGGCAACCCTCGCAGGCAGTCCTCCTTTTACACCAAATAACAGTTAAAACCCTCGCAGCCGCTCCTCCTTTGCGCGCTCCAAGCTTGATCTCATAATGAAATGAGATATGAAATCTTTTTTCTTTTTAAAGTTATGCCCGTGTTGTCAAAATTTTGACCTACATGGTATTGGTCAAATTTTCGACAAACACGGGCATGGATTTAAAAAAAAAACAAAGTTTTCCTTCTCTAATCCGACCAACCTAAACCTTTTTAATTGATGTTCGAAAAATTTGGTAGAAAAATAAGGTCAAATGTACTAGTAGTTGTTTTTGAGATGAGCAAGTTGGAATTGGAAGTGTATGAGCTTCTTAAGAACTTCATTTAGTTTTTTGTTGTCATTTGTCTTGTTGTTGTCTTTTTGCTAGTCTTTGGTTATTTTCTAGCTTTGTCTCTTTTGTGCCAACTTTTTTCTCTGTTGATTATTCTATCATAGTTTTATTTATGTGGACTTTAATGCTCATATCTCTGTAATTTTGATGTAATGGGTTTGAGGTCCCAAAAACTTGTGTTTACTTAATCAAGAACTACATGTATGTATAATGAGGTCACTAAGCTAGTGCTAAGAGATCTAGGAAATGATAGCATTGTCTCAAGGACAAGTAGTAGTGAATAAAGTGGCAGGAACAAGGTGCAAGGTATCGAGAATGAGGCCTAAATGCCTTCTAAGTGACACTTATGAATGATTTGATGTAGCTAAGAGAACTAAGTACAAGGTACCAAGAGTGAGGCCTGAATACCTATTGAGTGGCACTTGCAACAAAGTTCAACAAGGTGTAATTTTAAATAGGGTGCTTGAGACACATGGTAGAGCACTTTCGAGATCTTAAAGAAAGAGAGAAGAGATACCAAATTACTAACAAAAGCTCAACTAGTTAGGAATACCAATTGCAGATGACTGACTTTTGATTAGAATGACATAATAGCCAAAAAAAACCTAGACAGTGAAGAACTCAATGCAGTTTTTGGGTGACCAATCAAGTAGAGGATCGTATGATGAAACTCAACATTTGATGCGATGAAATGAAGCACTAAGTGTGATAATATGGTAAAGGCCTATTCTGTCATATGACATAACTAAGTTCTGGGTGCAATAAAGCACTCGTATCATACAATAAAATGCTGGGGAAAATGATAGAATGCAAGAAAATGGATAATTTACCACTATTTTTTAGAATTGGATCAATCTGGACGAGTTTGATTTCAAATCCATGATGAAGCTAAGTATCCCTAGATCAGATCTGAATGTTTTCAAGGAAGAAATAATGTGATCAAACAAGAGTCTCTAAATAATCCACCAAAGGACAAAGCAACTTTGGGGACACAAGCACACATGAGGTCTAAAAAGGGGTTTTGCAATATGTCAAGAGCGTCAAGTGTATGTTCCACAATGATTTGTATGGGTCTCAACACATTATAAGACACATCAATCAAAGACTACCTAAGGTCAAGGCTAGTATCAAAATCTTTGCCCACAACTTGGTATTCCTTCGCCTCACACAAAGTGATATTGGCTTTTTTGAGGAAAGCATCCAAGGGAATACATATGGTGAGTCGTGTAGGGGTGATCCGGGTAAAGTCCACTTAGATAAATACTTGCACAAATATTATGATACTTTCGAGAGTAAGTTGGGTAGCTTCTAACCAATGGTGTCTGTAATACCCCAAAAATGGGCTATAGGTTCATTAACCTCCTACATCGACACATCGAACGAAATCGACATCAAAGTCCTAACCAAAGGCACATCTGAACATCATCGAATTTTAATTGATTATCCTAAATTCTACATCGGGGAATATTCCTAATTATCTTAATTATCTTTGATTTAATGATTATTTGGTGATAAATCCTATTTATCCTAAAGTTTGATTAATTGAATATTCTCAATATTTAATTAATTAGATTTAATTCTGCCACTTAATGGTTTAATTGAAGTTAATTCTATTTATTCCTAAATTGTATTATTTAATTTTGACAATAAATCCAAAATCTTATGAATAATTGATTAAATTCTTATTTAATTAATTAAAGCAAGTTGTCAATTTTTAATAATATTGCTTTTGAATAAAAGTTTGAAAAATAATTGATTAACCCATAAATCAATTGTTTTATTTTTCAAATTCAGTTAAGTTGGAAATAAATCACTTTATTATTAAATTAAATCATAAATAAAACATGCACAATCAATAAAAGCAGACAACTATCAATTATCAATTAAATCTAAACTCTATTTTGAGTTGATCTCTACTTTTGCATGTTTTTGTGAGTTAAATATCTTTTATTTAAAAACAACTCAAAAATCAACCTGAGTTATTTGAGTGATTTATGGCTTTCTTTCATGCACCTCCAAAGCCATAAATTTCTATAAATTAAGGCTTCAGCTCTTCATTTGAAATCCATCCATCCATGAATTGCACACTCGCGCTGCTGAATTGGAGACTAAAGAATCGATCTTGAGAATTCGAGTTGTTGTGAGATTTTCATTATTTTTGCATAGTATCTGTACACACAAAAGTAGTGCACTTCTATGAATCCTTACAATTAAGAACACTCAAGAATGAGGCTTCAAAAATTGATCCATAGCTCTTTATGTATGGAGTTGCAAGATGTAGAGTTGCTTTCAGCTAGAGCTAATAGGCTTAATGACCTTGCTAGTCAACCACACAATAAGAGATTCAAATGAAGACAAGGGCAAGAATGCCAATATCTCTAATGAATCAAATGGAAATGCAATGTAAGCTAATCTATGAGAATGAAAGTGAAAACTAGGCTATGAAAGGAAATTACAAGTCTTACAATCCCTCCTAATTAAACTATGTGAGATTAATCTATTGCATAAAAGGAAATCTACACTAAGGATGCCTTGATTATGCAACTATGAAAGTAAGAAAGCAAGCTAAATGAAATGCAACAACAATGTCTTCAAAGCTTGAATGCAAGAATGTCTTCAAAGAGCTCCAAATAACCTGGAAAACCTGCAGCATAACAATAGCATAAAGATGATAGATGCCAAATGAGGAGGAGAGCTCTTCTTTTATAGGGAATGAAAAGGAATGGACCATGGAGATTAAGAGGCAAAAGATTTAATCAACGGTGGAGCATCAAAGAGGAGCAATCCATGTGCACAAATATCCTCCAATGAGAAAATAAGAGTTGACTTTTGTGTCCATATAAGACAAAAAATACTTTTTCTTCTTTTTATAAAATAAGAATAATGCTTTATTTGTGCAACTTAGGATAAGAGGAAAAGTAGGGGCTTTTTATTTATAAAAAGGGGAGGAAATATTCATTTTAAATAAATAAAGACTTTAGGATAAAATGGTTAGCCCAAGAAATAATTGAAAATGATGAAAAGGATTTGATCAAGAAAATTGATATAATTGATAAAATGTTAATTTTTGAAAATCTTGATTCAGGGATTTGATAAATTGAGAAATCGGGCCCAAAGTCTAGGCGACCATTTTAGGGTGCATGCATTTGCCCTTCTTTGACTAATGTGTGATCAATCTGAGAACACATGTAGTCAAAGAATGAAGTTGCAATGTGAGATCGATTTGGGATCACAAACAACTTAGATGTGAGATCGATATTGGATCACAAACAACTCAGATGTGAGATCGATTTGGGATCACACCCGGACAAAACATAAACAAAGGCCTTTGAATATGAGGTCGATTTGGGATCACATCTAAAGTAGGAGATAAAAATCTCAAATTTGAGCAAAAGCTCACAGAAAAGATGTCTGAATCAAGAGAATCAAGAGAATTAGGGATGAGAATCCCATAGATATTGCGCCCTCGGAATCAAAATTAATATCAGGTAGAGGAGAACAAAAAATTGATAAAGATTAGATCAAAATATAATGAAATCATGATCAAAGATAAAAGATGATAGGATAACCATCGAGCAGTGAAGATATGCCCCAATCTGACTGAGAAAGATATAGGATAAAGATGTAGTCAAACGTGAGAAAGGAGTGAATTGAATGAAGATGAATGAAAGACTAGAAGTTTGAGAGACATGGAGGATGAAGAAATGAAGATGCCCCAACAAAGATCAAAGGATCAAGCCTCAAAAGATTTAGCCAACTGCGCAGAAGAGGGTGAAAATTTGAAATGTGATTTTGACTATCAAGATTAACTCAGATTTTGATTTCGAGTTCGAAAATGGATTTAGGACATCAAAATTAGGTAGGGGTGCAATTTTTTCGCAATTCTGAGGTATTTGAAAAGTTAGGTCAAAAAGTCAAAATGCTATAAAAGGGGTAAAAAATGTCATTTTCAAAATCATTTGACTTTTATTGATTTGAGAATTTTGAAAGCTTAGAGAGAGAAAATGGGCCAGCCAGCAGTAGTGCCCATCCACAGACACCGATTCAAGTGCGCCCGGTTGCATAACCGACCTCCACACTATGGTGCCTCGGTATGTTTTCGAGAAAACTCATTTGTTGGGTCATTTATGATGATTTAATGCATTTAAACATGTTTTAAATATTTTTTTCAAATTTTCAATTTTTACTTAGGGCAAAAAGTCGCGCGACACTTTAGAAGTGTCGCGGCCTTTGAAAAGTATTGTCGTGCGACACTTCGTGGGACAAAATAGTGTCGCACGCACATTGAGTCCAGTGTCGCATGACATAAGATGAAATGGTGCATGCCACTATGCGAAGTGTCACCTGAACAAATACTATCGCACTGGTATATGACAAAGTGTCACATGACACTTAGCCAAAAAAAATAGTGTCACCCAATAGAAATTTTTTACATGTTTAATTTTTTGAGCAAAAATAATATGAATCCTGACAATGTTTGATTTTAAAATGCTTTGTACCGATATTTTACATCCTTCATGATATGCTTTGACATCTGGCTTGGTTTAAATAGCTTGCAGGAGCACTTCCCAGCGCTGCGCATTAGAGCACCATAGGTGACTAGGTTGAGATTTGTCTGAGATCTAGATGATCTGGGTGAGACTAACTTGAGGGTGATGGGCTTCCGATATCTATTACAGATGCCCCACATATGAGCCGATCACGGGTTGTTGACTGCTCTGGCTGAGAGATGGCATAGTGAGCACAACACCTTCCATTTGCCTACTAGAGAGGCATCCATCACTTTGGAGGATGTCTACCGGATCCTACGAGTTCCGTGCTACGAAGATCCTGTAAGTATAATCATGGTTATAGATAGTCATAGTTGTAAAGTTTCCATATGATAGAAACTGACATGATTTATCTGTTGGCACAGGTTTACTATGATCAGGATCTCACAGAGGGTAAACAGGTGATAAAGGGGATGTTTCAGGATGTTACCATCCTAGATCGGCATGTTAGCTGGGATCGGCTGATGGATGAGTATGGCAAAGACTACCTCGTACCATGCATTATTGCATCTTTGATTAGACAGGCTCTGATTTAGGAAAGGAGTCAGAAGGGCTTCCCACTGGGCTGGAGGAGACTATTGGCAGACTTGGTGGCACAGCCACACAGGATGGCCTGGGGTCCGACTATCTTAGCGGACATGTATTACGAGCTACATGAGATCGTATATAGGGATGGGAGGACTTGGGCGTGCGGGGCTATACTCACATAGATATGGGTGTGGGAGCACATAGTTGTAGTGCACCCACTAGTGCAGCCTAGGGAGCGCAGATATCCCTACATTTACAGATATAACGATTTCATCTCCCAGGCACATAGCGGAGATGTTGCATACTACCGCAGGGTACTGGATGAGATGACCTCCTTCACATGGAGGCCTTATAAGATAGTCGAGGGATGGTCTGACAGGAGAGAGCTAGACTACATGCTCTGTAGTCGACCATTGGTAGGTCGACATTCAGATATTGTCAAGATATTTGCTATTACTCGAGTGTGGAGGCAGTTTGGTTGGTAGTAGAGGGTATCTATGGAGACCACCACACATGCCAAATTTTGGGATGAGGAGGGACAGGGATGGCTGTCGATGCTGGACTACCAGCAGGTAGTACAGGATATGACTACCATCAGGAGGGAGCCATGGGAGTACCTACCAGACATGGCAGATGCAGGGATGGATGCAACATATCGTACTGAGAGGTGGAGGGCCCCATTTCTGAGATTTACTATACCAGATGTACAGGCTGCCACACAGGGGGGAGATAGATGGGATGGCAGAGACGGAGGAGGCAGAGGAGAGAGATCGCTAGAGAGAGGAGAGGGGTCAGGAGCAGGTGGCCGAAAATAGCCACAAAGATGGAGGTCAGCTACTCTGGAGGATGAGGCGAGACCAGCTTGCCGACAGGCAGGGGATTAGCAGGATCAACCTGCAGGAGGAGAGGATCTCAAGGCTAGGATACAGGCCCTTGAGACAGAGATATAGTAGCTGAGGATCACCATATCCATGAGAGAGCAGCAGCTCATAGATCAGCGAGCTGAGATCGAGTGACGGGAGAGGCAGCTAGAGGTTGCCTTAGCATAGAGGTAGAGAGAGGCAGCGTGGGCAACATACTACCATGGATTGTATATACAGGTAGTCCTCGCAGATCAAAGAGCACCTTCCTACTCAGTAGTAGTAGGTAGATCAGATGTAGTACATGTCACCACACCACCTCCTCCACCACTAGGTCCCAGGGATGGTGGCAGCAAGTCCTAGGTTTAGGTTTAGATGTTTTGTTCATATCATGAGACATTGATCCAGATTTTGGGATCTCATATTGTACATTGTACTATATCATTCATATATATACGAGATTACTGGATTTTTGATATATCTTATGTATCAGTCTCACTTTTGATGGATGTATTAGTTTATATATTGTCTTGTTATTTTGCTAAAAAATGTATACGTTAAATGATCATGTATATTCTCTCTCATAGATGTATGTTTAATCCTCATGTGTATGATGCAGTCTTATGTTTCTGAAAATGACATCTCTTAGGATAGAGGTATGATGATGTGATTAACCCCTTATGATGACAGGAATAGGATGTGATGAAAAAGACAAGGAGTGAAAGACATGATCAAGAAAGGAAAGAAAGGAAATGAGCGCAGTTGACTAATAGGTCCATGAAAGATGAAAAGGAGAGCTCTCTCCATATGCAAGATGCAAAACTAAACTAACATGAACTTAAGATGCAAGTTACTATGAAAAGTGGTTGACTTGCAAGGTCACAACACCAATAGGCATCTAATTATCATCATCGAGCGTTATTGGTAGCGTCGTAAGATCATACAATACTCACTAGCATAACTATGTGAATATGAATATGATCTTTATCAGATAGAAATGTGGAAATCCCACCTAGGCATCAAAGACATGTAGGTCAAGATGACTAGTGTAGTGAGATCACCTAAGTTTGATATGGAAAAATTAGGCTTGTATCAAGACACATGAAAGTCAGGATAACTAGAAGCATGCACTCACATAACAGTCAAGGATAATATCCAGTAGGTCCTCAATGTCAAGTGGATCAAGCATAAATGCTAATGACAATAAGGACTAACAAGATATACCCACAAATAGATAAAGAAAGAAAACATGTTCTCATTCCCTCAGCCTTCTAGCTACGCATCATCAAAAACTTCTCAGGGAGAAAACACTCATCAAAGAAATCCTCATAAACATCACACAAAGAAAAATAAAGCCAACATATCTTAGCGAGTTGATTGTTTAAGTGCGTGTGTGTTGGTCATAGAGTCAAACTCTGCGTATCGCATCTGCCAGTGGAAAATATCATATCATACTAGACTGCGGGGTAAGACATCTGATAACACGTGACGCTAGGGTAGTGTTGAAAAACACTGTTGGGGTGGTGTTGAAAAACACCTTTTGTGAAATGCCCCCAAGAGACAAACGCAACCTAAAAAGACCTATGCTAACAATTATGCCCCCTAGACAAAGATAAAGACCAATTCCAGACCAAGTCAAATAAGGTCAAGACATGATGGAGAAAGGTTTAGTGTCGAGGACACATGCTCAAAGACAAGGGTGCAAAGGTCTCAAGTAGCGCCTGTTTCCAGGTTTTCACCACTTGGAATCTTTTTTCATTTTTCTCTTTTTTTTTTTTGTATTTTTGCTACCAGGGCGCCTGTTTCCAGGTTTTCACCAAGGCACTTTTTCTATTTTTTTAAATTTTTTGCATTTTTAAAAATTTTTTCAGGACTTTATATGTTTTTTAGGATTTTTTCAGCATCATATATGAATTTTTTTGGTATTTTTTCAGGATCAATAAGATATATAGAAAGGATGCCCCCAGACAAAAATAGCCATCAAAGATAGAACTTCTTGAGCTGCAAAATATTGATAGGATCAGGGAGTTGTTCTCCCTCTTCATCAGTTAACAAGTAAGCACCTATCCCAAAAGCAACAATGATGACATATGGACCAAGCCAATTAGGTTCAAATTTACCCTTCTATTCTCAATTCTGTTGATTCTTTGGATTCTCACATAAGACAAGATCTCCCACTTGAAATTCCCTAGGGTGAACCTTTTTGTTGAATGCTTTGGACATGCATTTTTTATAGACCCTCATATGATCAAATGATGCTTTGTGCTTCCCATCTAGAAGTTCTAATTCATGTAATCTCATGGCACGGTAATCTTCATTTGTTACTAGACCTTTGAGAGAGACTCTGAGTGAAGGGATCTCTACCTTTAAAGGTAACACTGCTTCAGCACCATAAGTAAGGGAAAAAGGAGTAGCCCCTGTTGGAGTACGAATACTCATTCTATAGGCCCATAAAGCTAGATTTATCTATAAATGCCAATCTCTACCATTCTTATGAACTGTTCTATGAAGAATCTTTAGAATGGTTTTATTTGAAGCCTCTGCTTGCCCATTTCCTTGCGGGAAGCAAATGGAGGACCAATGTTGTTTTATCTTGAACTTTTTGCAAAGATGTTTAAGGTCCTTGTTTTTAAACTGATCTCCATTGTTAGTGATGATTTTAGAGGGTACTCCAAACTGACAAATGATATGATTTAGGATGAACAATGAAACCATCTTGCCTGAGGCAACAGAAAGTGGGACAGCTTCTACCCATTTTGTGAAATAATCAGTAGCCATGATAATGAATTTATGTCCACCTGATGAGTTGGGATGAATCTACCCAACAAGGTCAAAGGCCCAACACTGAAATGGCCAATGAGAAATAGAAGGAATAAGCTCCCTACCTAGAGCATGAATCAGGTTTCCATGTTTCTGACACTTTTCACATGATTTGGCAAAAGCTATAGCATCCATTTGCATTGTGGGCCAATAGTACCCTGCCCTAAGCAACCTTCGGGCCATGGCAAGACCATTGGAATGTCCTCCACAAATGCCCTTGTGGATGTCAACTAACGCTAGGTTGGACTCATCCTTTTCCAAGAACCTAAGAAGTGTCCCATCTAAACCCCTCCTATATAAATCACCAAAGATAAGGGTATGGCAAGAGGTGTTACGGACAAGGTTTCTACTTTCTGAGTGGTTAAAGGTTTTAGGAATGGTGCCATCACGAAGGTATGAATAGATAGCACCATAATGGGAAGACTTGTGAGCAACCAAGGTACAGATGACATGGCTTTCAGAGGAGTCAAATATGGGATGGCGTAGCTCTTCCACTAGGAATTCAAATCTTGACTCATGTTGTTCTAATTGAAGGAGAGAAGCCAATGTAGCCATAGCATCTGTAGCCTTATTTTCTGTTCTAGGGATTTGTTGAAATGTTACAAATGTGAAATAGCATCGCAATGAATCAATCATCTTCTTATAAGGGATTAGCTTGTCATCTTTAGTTTGGTATTCTTCATTTACTTGGTTGATAATCAGTTGTGAATCCCCAAAGACATGCAGCTCTGTGATTCCCCATTCGATGGCCATTTTCAATCCATTAGTTAAGGCTTCATATTCAATAATGTTGTTTGTGCATGGGAACAATAATTTATAGGATTTTGGAATAGTATACCCATGAGGGGAAACAAACAACAGTCCGGCTCCTGATCCATTTTGCATATTTGAACCATCAAATAACATCTTCCAAGTTCTTGCAGTCATGTACATGATGTGCTCATCTGGGAATTCAACTTGCATTGGTGTTTTGTCTTTTATTGGAAAATCAGCTAGTTGATCTGCAACAGCTTGTCCTTTTATGGCTTTACACTCAACATACGCAATGTCAAATTCTGAAAGAATCATCATCCATTTAGCAAGTCTACCCGTGAGAGCAGCCTTACCAAGCAAGTATTTGAGAGGATCAATTTTAGCTATGAGGTGTATTGTATGTGCAAGCATGTAGTGGTGCAACTTTTGGGAAGCAAACACCACAGCAAGGCAAGATTTTTCAATACTAGTATAATTGACCTCATAGGAGACAAGTGTACGACTGATGTAGTAAATGGCTCTTTCTTTCCCAGTATCATCAAGTTGAGCCAACAGTGCCCCTAGAGAATATTTTGTCACTGATATATACAAAATCAATGGTTTTCCTGGGATAGCAGGCATTAAAATTGGGGGATTAGCCAAGTACTATTTTATTAGGTCTAGGCTCTTTTGGCAATCCTCATTCCAGGTACATGAGATTCCCTTATGCAATGTCTTATTGAATGGTTGTGCTCTATCTGCAAGCTGTGAAATGAACCTCCGTATAGATTGGAGTCATCCTTGGAGACTTCTCATTTGACTAATGTTCTTAGGAGGCTGCATATCTAATATCGCTTGAACCTTTTCAAGATCCACCTCTATTCCTTTGGCTGAAATTATGAATCCTAGAAGTTTACCTGAGGTAACCCCAAATGCACACTTTTTTGAATTCAATCTTAATTGAAATTGTTCCATTCGATCTAGAATTACTTCCAAATCTTTGAGGTGTGTATCCCTTTTCTTAGATATAGCCAAGGTATCATCCACATAATCTTCCATATTTTTATGCATCATGTCATGAAAGATTGTTGTCATAGCTCTTTGATATGTAGCTCCTACATTTTTCAATCCAAATGGCATGACGTTCCAACAATAGGTTCCCCATGCACATGTGAAGGCTATCTTTTCTTGATCTTCAGGAGCTATTTTTATTTGGTTATATCCAGAGAAACCATCCATTAAAGAGTATATTTCATAGCTCGCAGTCATATCCACTATCATATCTATATTAGGGAGTGGAAAGTCATCCTTTGGGCAAGCTTTGTTAAGGTCTCTGAAGTTTGTGCATACACGAATGGACCCATCATGTTTTGAAACCAGAACAATATTGGAGATCCATTCGGCATAGTCAATAGCTCTAATAAATCCAGCTCCTAAGAGCTTTTCTAATTCAGCCTTAACAAGGAGAGCTATGGGAGGATGCATTTTCCTCAACTTTTGTTTTACTGGTTTAATTCCCGGAGCTATAGATAGATGATGCATAATAAGATTAGTGTCAAGCCCTGGCATATCTAAATATGTCCAAGCAAAATTGATTTTCTTTTTCTGTAAGAATCTTGTATATGCCTCTTTTTCTTGTTCTGATAGAGACTGAGCTAGATGAATCATTTGTGGAGCCTCCTTCGTATTCAGATTCACTGGCTATGTAGGCTCAATGAGAACTGACGATCTGTCCTGAAAATAACTCGGCAAGTTATTAAGTACCCCATCCTTAGGCGCCTCAAGGAGGTTTTCACCTTCAGATACATCTTTTGTTTTTACTATTTTGGGTTCTGACACTGCCACAAAGTGGTTTTCGCCATCAGAACCATCTCTTTTCTTTTTCTTTTATTTTATTTTATGACTGAGGTACTTAATATCAGGCTCCGTCATACTTGTTGTAGGCTCGTTGGTGGAAGAGACTATGGGTTCAAGAGCGTTTAAATAGCAGGCTATCTCGTAGTCATTATGGAAAGTAAGGAGCTGAAGCTCTTGATAAAGCTATGACCAATCAATCAGATGGCAATGTACAAGGGGGAGGTCAATGACTAGTTCAATATTATTGATATGGTAGGTATTATCTCTGGTGATCATATAGTTAGGATTCATCAAGTCTCCCTCTAAGGTACCTGAATTAGGGTTTGTCTCCCCAAACAAAGTATCATCCACTAAGGCAATTTGAGGAATCCAATCCT
The DNA here is from genome assembly GCA_027943335.1 of Chamaecyparis obtusa. Lineage (NCBI taxonomy): Eukaryota > Viridiplantae > Streptophyta > Pinopsida > Cupressales > Cupressaceae > Chamaecyparis > Chamaecyparis obtusa. The sequence continues at coordinate 27,096 of BSBK01004442.1, forward strand.
CTAGCCCTACACTAGACTCATTAGCTACCTCGGGTTGGGACTCAAATGTTTGGACAACAGCAATGTCTATATCAACAGTGGAACAATCCGAGAGGGTCTCCCACTCATACTCATGTGAGTCTGTGTCAGAATCCCTGCTGGGATGTTTGCACCAACCATATTTTTTAGGCCTTGAGGTAGAGGTACTTGGGTCACCGAGGGTGAAACCTTCTTGGATATCATTTTGAGATTGAGTAGATTCTTCACCATGAGTTGTAACAGAGGATTGTTCCTATTCAAAACTTGTTGGATCAATTGCAGAAGCATCTAGGTCTCCCCAAAGGAGATTAGTGGAAGGGATCCAATCTTCACACTCATCTTGGTGGTTCTGCAAATTCAGCACATAATTAGACTCATCGTCACTATCCATCACAGCTAGGATAGGAGCAGCTTTTTCATTTTTGCTTTCAAAACCTAGGTCCACTGTTGTTTTAATTCTCCGGCCAAAGAGAGAATGATCAAGAGGTTCTGCTTTAGCATCTAACCTATGACTGAGAGGCCCATGACCTAGGTAGCCCATGTTTTTAACCAGAGTATATCCTCTCCCATAGGTCTTAGGAGAAGGTGCAAAATTCTTGTTATGTTGGTATTTTTCTTCTCTGTAAATCCAATCTCTGATGGCTACTTCCTCTTTCTCTTCCTGAATAGGCATTGAGGACTCTACAAATTTCCCAAACAAAGTCATGGCGGAGGATGAAGGTTTCCTCTCGAGTCAAGGTTTTCCATAAGACCTAGGCGAGATTGGCATTTTTATGAAGGAATCCATTTTGTAATCTCCCATGCCAAGGTCAGCAGACTTAAATTTATTCTTACACTGCTCAAGAGTATCATCAAAATTGTCAGCTTCTCTATTTAAGGGAACATGTGAACCAACTAAAACTGCATTGATAGATAATGTGCTATCCCCTGGTATGCAAACTTCAACACCATTGTAAGGGAATTTAACACATTGATGGTAGGTAGATGGCACCGCTTGCATGTCATGAATCCATGGTCTACCTAACAAAATATTGTATGCCAAAGTTCTGACATCAACAATCTGAAACAAAATGTGCTTTTCCACAAGACCAATTCTGACAAGAAGAACGACCAATCCTTTAGAGCTTCGCTCTGCTTCATCATAGCCCTTGATGGTGATCTTCTTCCTAGTGTCAAAAATTTTCTTAGAATATCCCAAGGCTTTCAGTAGACTCAAACAGCAAATATTAAGCCCGGCACCCCCATCTATCAACACGCGCTTGACACAGGTTTTATGGATCGTGACTTCAATATGGAGGGCCAAGTTATGCGGGTGACTTAGTGCTTTGTCATCTTCTTTGAAAAATGTAAGGTAATGAGGGCTAGCAAGGTGACTAACCATGTTTTGGAATTGGTCAACATCTATGTCATTAGGGACACTGGCTGCTCGCAAGGCATCCTCAAGAACACGCCTGTGTTTAGGAGACAAATCAAGGAGCTCAAAAATAGAAATCTTTGCTGGCGTTCTTTGTAACTGATCAACAAGGTTATAACTTACATCCGAACCAACAACAGACTTACGAGGAACACTCTTTGACACTGGTTGTTTTGACTTGCTAGAATTAGGACCCCGAATGACAACAAGACCTTGGGACTAACTCCTAGTGACATCATTAAGAGGTTGAGACAATCCTTGAGAACGAGGGCCTCTAAGCACCACAATGGGTCCTTCATAAAAAATGGGGGATGAGTTTTCTTTATAACCATAGGGATCTCTCCCAATGATCACATCGACATCATTGTCCACAAATTCGAGCATATTAATGACATTTTCAGCAGTTGCATAATTGTAGTTGATAGCGGCCTTACCATTCTTACTCTTAGAGTTCTCTCCTTTTTCATATTTGGGAAAGGGTTCTTTAAAAGCTTTGTGGTCAGTGTCTGTGGTCAACCCATCAACTTGTAATCTTCCACTTTCAATAAGATCTTGGACAAGATGCTTAAGTCTAAAACAATTTTCTATATCATGTCCAATTCCCTTGTGAAAGACACAAAAAGCCTTCTCATTCCACCAATGAGGCTTAGGATCTAGTATGGGGTGCTTGGCAAGATCCCGAGGTTGTGCCAAATTATGAGCAATTAATGTATTGAAAATGTCTACATATGAGTCCCCAAGCTTGGTGCGTCTCTTTTCTGTTTTAGGTCTACCTTGATACTTGGGTTTATTCTCTTGTTGTTCTGAAGATGTTTGCAACTTCATGGCTTGGACTGCGTTAGAGAGATTAAGAACTCATTCATTCTTAGGTTGTGATGAGTCAACAACCCTGTCATTAACCACTTGCTTATTCTTATTCCAATAAGAGTTCTTTTTGTCCTTATTACCATTATGATTGTTGTTTTGGCCATTGTTGTTATTAGTTGTTTTGGCCAAAATGCCTTGTTCTTTTAGGACATCTTCTATATGACATGCAATCTCTACCATGGTATCAAAAGAGCTAAAAACCATTTTCCTCACTTCATACCTTAGCTCTGGTATTAAATTGCTCACAATTATGTCTATTCTTTCTTCCTCAGGAATCATTCTAGGATACTTCGAGCACAACCGTCTCCATCTTTGCAAGAAGGTGACAAAAGGTTCTCCTTGATTTTGTTTGAGTTTGCACAAATCAAGCATTGTGACTGACCTTGATAGATTGTAAGAAAAATGTTGGACAAATCTTTGAACAAGTTCTTTAAATGTCTTCACTGGAGGAGTAAGGTTGGTGAACCACTCCATAGCTTGACCTTTTAGACTCCTTGGGAATAATCTCATTAAATAGGAGTCTTCATGATGAAAAGCAAAGCTCATTATGTAAAATTGTCTAGCATGGTCATGAGGGTCACCAATACCATCATATTTGTCATAAGTTGGGAACTCAACCTTCTTAGGAAATTCAATCATCACCACATTTTTGTCTATAGGGTTGGGACATATGGAGTCTAAATTGAATGTACTCTTAGGAGCTCTCATTTTCTCTATGTCCCTTTGCATTTGCATGATCACTTCGTTGGTTGAAGGATTTTGTTTCTTAATCTTTTGGTGCACATCAAAATCACATGGGACCTTAGCACCTTTGTTGATGAGACTTTCTAGGAACTGATCCTTGTTTTGCTCCACATATCTTTCTACATATGCTTGAAAAGATGGTTCTTGTTGCATAGTCATAAAATCCATATGATCAAAGTTGGCATAACTTCCTCCATGTTGAGAGCCATAATGAGCTTGTTGGGAGGATTGTCTTAAATATCTGGGAGGTGATTGTCTCCTATGATGGTTATGTCAAGAAGTCCTTCTTCCTCTAGGACTAGGTGATCTCGAAGGAGTCCTTAACCTTCTCCTGGTCCTTGGACTTGCTGAGGGAGTAGATGGTGGAGAGTTGGTTCCACTGTGGGTACCCCTATTGTTGAATTGATTATGAAGTTGTTGCGCTAGGAGCCTATCTTGTTCTTCTTGTGTGACTCTTCTCCTTATGTCTAGCAAAGCTCGTTCCTCATCCTCCAATTGTTTGAACCTTTCTTTCTTAGCAGCTTGTTCATCTAAGAAAGCTTGTTTTTCTCTTTCAATCCTCTTTAACCTGTCACTTGTATATCATGAGGCATCTCTAAGAGGAGAAGACTTTCTTGAATGTCTGAATATATTAGTTGCATTGATGTGAGCATCACCTGACTCATTGTTTTGGTTATTGGGTTGTGACCGTGCATCCGGGTGAGCTTTCCTATAGTGTTTCTCTGCTCATTGGTGAGCATCCAAATACCTTTCATTGATAGGAGGTGATCGGGGTGGACTATCAGAAGAAGACCTAGTAGACATCGTGTCACCCCTATGTTGTTGGAAAATGTCATTAAGAGTTTGATTCATTGCTTCCCTTTGTTCTCTTGTGAAATTATAACTCATATCCATATTCGATGAAAGTGGTGCCACAAAGGTAATCACTTCATTAGGATTACTCTTTGGATTGAAACAGACCTTAGACTCACTCTTTGGGGATTGGTCAAAAATAGGTTCCTTTCCCTTTCGTTGTTGACGAGTCTTAACTAAGGGTAACTGATTGAAGACAACCGGGGGTTGCTTCCCTTGATTTACTTGGTATCGAGTTGTAACTGACATGAAAGAAAAAGATTCTTAATGATAAGGCGACCTCACAAAGTGTCAACACCAAACTAGGATAATTAAAGTTCTCTAATGTCCAAAAAGAGATGGAAAGATAGAAATAAAAGGGGCTTTACCCACACTGTCAAAGAGGTGCCTCAAATCAAAGGATGAATATCCTTGCACTTTTGAACCAGGAGGTTGGACTAGGCCAAAATATAATTGAATTTGAGATTTGGTGAAAATGATTTGGACAAAAGGAGCACTAAAATTCTCCAAGAATATAGCTAACAATTCTAGAGATGTTCTTTCTCAACAAGGTGACGCTATAAATCAAATGATACTAACCCTAGAGGGCTAAAACTAGAAACTCAAGGTCAAAATAGGCTTGTAGCGGCAAGATAAGTAACCTTCCTAAAGACCCAACCAACTAAAAGCAAGTGAAACCAGGTATACAACAACAAAATCTCAGGCGACAATCTCTAGGCAAATAGCGCGCCACTTTAAGGTCAGGTGCCACTTCGTGTAATGTCGCACGACATAGTCCAGGCTAACAGAGCGACAATTTCCAGGTAAGAGAGGTGACAGTGTTTCTGGGGTGAACCGACGCATGACAATTCTTAAAATAGGGGGCGACAGTCTTTCAGTGTCGCACGACTCTTTGACCAGTGAGTGTCAAAATCTTAGTTTTAAGGCTTGTTCATTCAAAATTTTCAGTCTGAGGGTTGATTTTTTTATTCCAATCATAATGACAATCGTAATTCGATAGGTTTGCAAACAGTATGGGATCAAATGTGTCTCCAAGCACTTAGAACAAGGGCAAAAGCAACCTTGCCAAGACAAACAATTGTGATATTGAAAATGGAAAAACACCCTATGAATGCTACCGATTGTTTTAATGTTGAGAACCTTTACATTGGTATAGCACAATCAAAAGCACTTCAAGAAATATCTATCCTAAAAGGTCAAGGCTCAATACTTAACAACTTGGCCCACACTTGATGCTCCCTTTCCTCACATAAAGTGGTTGCCCACAATAGATATTGGCTTTGTTGTGGAAGTGCCAAAGACACAACCAAAGGAACACAGATGGTGGGTAATCTTGGGGTGATCCGGGTTATTCCACTTGGATCAATCCTTGCACCAAGAGGCTAAGTGGCAAAATAGGGTGGCCTCTATCTATGGTTCTTAGTAAGGGCTTCCATTCATAGTACCCCTCTTGCTCCTTGTAAAGGACTAGGACCTCGCAGCCTCAAGAGTACCTTAAGCATTCTTGCTCAACACCTTCCTCATGGTCACAATCCTACAAGTACTCACATCAAGCGAAAATAAGCACTACGTCTACCAGGGTTTTGTGTCCTTGATAGCCTTGAGATTATAGTGGGTTGGAATAGCTCAGTATTAGCTCGTCCCCACTTGGGTCATTCCTCTTGATTGCTCAAGAGCAGGCCCGCTAAAGGATTCTAACAATCTAAACAAAAATAGATCAACTTATGAGATTCAAGGATTTTGTTTCCCCACAAGGGTGAAGAGCATACTCCCCTTATCCCAAAGCTTTCTCCCAAACACACCAAGAAAAGTTCAATTACCCTCTTGCTTCCAAAATCTTAAGATGGGTCAAAATTTTCTAGTTCACCACAAGGGTGAAGAGCATACTTCTCCTACCACCTCAAAATTCCTTCCACAAGATATTAAGTGCCTATGAAATGAAACAACTAGTATATGTCATACTCAATCAATAAGGAAAGCAATTAAATAAGCACTTGATTTGTTTTCTTATGCTTTGGACAGCCCTACAAAAATCGTTAGTAGCCCTTTTAGCATGCAATGTATCAAAAAAAATTTCAAGCAAGAGTACCTACAAAACAACTTGTTAGCTTCACAATGGTTAGAACAATCTTAAAATCCAATTAGCTCCAAGCAATCCACTATCAAAAAGTATTTAAAGCACTAAAGGTGGAACACTTAACCCTTCAAGTGAATGTGAAGCGAGTCCAAAAGTGGAACATTTAACTCTTCAAGTGAATGTGAAGTGAGTCCAAAAGTGGAACATTTAACTCTTCAAGTGAATGTGAAGTGAGTCCAAAAGTGGAACATTTAACTCCTCACACAAACTCAAAGTGAGTCCAAAAGTGGAACATTTAACTCCTCACACAAATTCAAAGTGAGTCCAAAAGTAGAACATTTAACTCTTCACACAAACTTAAAGTGAGTCCAAAAGTGGAACATTTAACTCCTCACACAAACTCAAAGTGAGTCCAAAAGTGGAACATTTAACTCCTCACACAAACTCAAAGTGAGTCTACACCTTAGAAAACTAATGAGATCAAAAAAGCATAAAAGGGAGAACTTTGTGAAACATCTAACACTCTTTTTAAGTAGACCCCTCCCTCATGTATGAATGCTGACCTTGCACTCAAAGGGAAAATAATGAGGGGTGATTAGAAATAAGTGAGTCCAACACCCAATTTAGCTAACAAGCTTAATCAAAAGTAATCTAAAGTTGCTTATCAACACTACCCATAAATGAAAAATGGGTTGAATCAATGGAATATTTAACTTTCCAAGAAAACATAGGGTGAGTCCAAAAAGTGGAACATTTAACCCCCTATGCAAACAAGGAATGAATCCATGCCCTCAATCACTCAAATGAGATGTTTGATATTGGAAACCAAAGAGCATTCACAAACTATCAAAAGCAAATCTATGTTCTTTTATTAAGCCAAAAGAGATGTGCCTCTGAAAGCAAGTAAACCAACTGAAATCTGGAAATGCAATCTATTTAGCTACAACAAATCAAACTAACAAACAAATCAATCTAAACTCGGCTAAAAGGGTCTGAAAAACTTACTGTTGGGTATAAGCGACAGTACAATCACCAAAACTGTCGTGCGCCACTTCTTTGTATACTTGTGTGACAATTCTTCTCGGGGCGACAAACTTCAAAACCTGCAGGCGACAGAACACAGCAAACAGGGCGACAATTTCTGCCAAAAAGAGTGACACTATTAACTGGTGAAGTGTCACATTGTCATATAACAGACCGTCACATGACACTGGTGAAAAGTGTTGCACGACACTCTGAGATAGAAAAACCAGAGACCAAAACAACGCTAAAAATTGATGAAAAATTAGCATAAATTGACGAAAATGCAAAAAATGAAGGGACAAAGCTAATGTCTTGCCCCACGGTGGGTGCCAAAAATGTACACACAAAAGTAGTGCACTTCTATGAATCTTTACAATCAAGAACACTAAAAAATGAGGCCTCAAAAATTGATCCATAGCTCTCTATGTATGGAGTTGCAAAATGTAGAGTTGCTCTCAGCTAGAGCTAATAAGCTTAATGACCTTGCTAGTCAACCACACAATGAGAGATTCAAATGAAGACAAGGGCAAGAATGTCAATATCTCCAATGAATCAAATGGAAATGCAATTCAAGCTAATCTATGAGAATGAAAGTGCAAACTAGGCTCTGAAAGGAAAGTACAAGTCTTACAATCCCTCCTAATTAAAGTATGTGAGATTAATCTATTGCATAAAAAGAAATCTACACTAAGGATGCCATGATTATGCAACTATGAAAGCAAGAAAGCAAGCTAAATTAAATGCAATAATAATGTCTTCAAAGCTTGAATGCAAAAATGTCTTCAAAGAGCTCCAAATAACCTAGAAAACCTGCAGCATAACAATAGCATAAAGATGATGGATGCCAAATGAGGAGGAGAGCTCTTCTTTTATAGGGAATGAAAAGGAATGGACCATGGAGATTAAGAGGCAAAAGATTTAATCAATGGTGGAGCATCAAAGAGGAGCAATCCATGTGCACAAAGATCCTCCAATGAGAAAATAAGAGTTGACTTTTGTGTCCATATAAGACAAAAAGTACTTTTTCTTTTTTTAATAAAATAAAAATAATGCTTTATTTGTGCAACTTAGGATAAGAGGAAAAGTGGGGGCTTTTTATTTATAAAAAGGGGAGAAAATATTCATTTTAAATAAATAAAGACTTTAGGATAAAATGATTAGCCCAAGAAATAATCGAAAATGATAAAAAGATTTGATCAAGGAAATTGATATAATTGATAAAATGTTAATTTTTGAAAATCTTGATTCAGGGATTTGATAAATTGAGAAATGGGGCCCAAAGTCTAGGCGACCATTTTAGGGTGCATACTGTATCTATATCATTTAGAATATTATTGTTAGATCATTTTAGCATATCAATTTTCATATTAGCATAGATTCATATCAAGTTTTCATTATCATTATTGCACAGAAAAACCAACAAAAAAAAAAGATTAATTGCATTCATTCCATATCTAGATTTTACATTCAAATCATTTGTTTAGGTGTCATCAAGGTCACTGATCTCGGTATAATCTGAGAATACATACTCACATCTACTAGAAGGCAGTAAATCGCTTGGTTAGTTTAGTTTTTCATTTATTGCACGATTTCGATTTCAACTAACCTCTAATGTTTTACTGAAGTGTTATGTCTATAGATCAGGTACAAAATTCACACACACATTTTTGGTGCCCATTGTGGGGCCCTGAAATAGGTTTCCCTTCAAATTTTATCAATTTCTATCATTTTCTTATCTTTTTATGTTCCCAGCTATGATTTTTATTCTCTGTCCGTACAATTTTCGTATGAGTTTTTATCAAAAACTTGTACCATGAGATACCCACTATCGTACAATAGTTGATTTGATCGAGGATCGCACAAGTAGAAACCCACTGTCGTCTAGATGCTAGATTGTCATTTGATCTGATACCCATTGTCGTATGAGTTTCTGGATTGTTGTCTAGAAGGTAACCCACTATCGTACAAGTTTCAATGCCAGGGTTCAATTGTCATTTCACTTTTTCAAGCAATTTTTCAGATTTGGTTTTCAGATTTTGACTAACAGCTAACCCTAACAATTGAAATTCTCTATTTTTGATTGATTTTCACTAGTTTTTTATTGGAAAAAGTGCAAGAATTTACTAAAAGCAGGTAAGAATCTACTAAGCACGTTGTGAGGAATTAAGGTAACCTTCTCAGCTGATAAATTTTTGATTTGGATTAAAATGAACATCTTGCATGTCTAGCTTGAGTGCCTTTCTTTTCCATATCACACATTTCATTTGGGCTCTAAAAATGAACATAGATTTTGCTTTCAGCATCTTTGTTACACATAGTAAATAGGCACTATGAACACTATTTGTGGCTCTTGAGAGAGTGAATTTCCAGCAAAATTCTTCTCAACGAACGAACTCTTGTAGGTAGGGAGGATACTGAGAGAGTCTCACGTTCCACTAGATCTGTGTGTCTTCAACTTTTGATCGATGCATTATCTCTTCAGAGAGGTTGATAGATCATAAGGGGTTGATGTCGTAGATCTTTGTGAGATAATCTTAGTCTTAGCGTGTCAGATTAATCTATCTGCTTTATTTGGGTTAAAAGTGAAAAGGCTAGAGGATTATGCTCTACTCCCTTTTTGGGTAGTAACAGAAACTCAAATCTTTGAATCTGGAACTAGTCTCCATGTGGTATATCTTGTGAGTCACCTTTAGAGAGGGTTAACCATAGTGGACATTCCCTTAATTGGGTCAACCACATTGATGGAACCTCAAGCGGTAATAGCTATTTTCGTCGTGGTAGTGGCAATAGTTATATAAATGTCCTGTTGGAAGAAATCTCCACAGGTATGGTCTCTTGTTGGGCTGTCAAATCTCCCTAGTAGATCCTAAAGATTAAGTTCTCAGACTATGTCAAAACCCTGGTGCGCTTGGATTGGAGTTCGCCCTCTTGGATCATAAAATTTGCAGAGTCAAACCATTACTAAAAACCCTAGTGAGGCCAAATTTTCATTTTCAAGGAATATGTGCATTAATGCAAAACTTTTTGGAACATACACAATTAGCACTTCTAAGGATTAGCACAAATAAGTCACTTGATTGTTCATGCGCAAGGTTGCTTTTTCCCTTGTTCATTGTTTTCAGACATGCTTGAAATCACTTGCTTGCTATTTTGCGTGCTTGCTTATCTATCTAGTTATTGAAAATAAACAAATCGGTTACAATCCTCAAATCTGGACATTGAAATTTGCAAACAATCTGAAACTGAAAATTTAAAATTTGCAAAAATTGAAGTGAAATTCCTTTCTGGAGTCAACAGTCATTTGGTAAAGTCAGAAATTCATATGACTTTTGGCTATTGTCATTTCAGAACCCCCAGATTGTCGTTTGGTATCAAGTACATTATCATACAAGTTTTATTGCCAGTCAATTCCAAAAAGTCAAAATTCCTGCTATCAACTGTCATGCGAGTTTTGTAATAATCATACGAGTTTTCCAATTGTCGTTTCATGCTATACCCACTGTCGTACGAGCCTACAGAGATTCATTTGAGAAATTTCAAAAAGTTGTTAAAAAGTTGTCAGAACTATCAGAGACCCGGTTGTTCCAGCCTATTTCCAGAATCTGTCAAACAAATCACTGTGTCAAGAACAAAGCAACAAACTACTAAGAATCCAATCATTTTCCTAAAGTGACCTTTTGAATCTGATTTAGCCTTTTGTTTAATTGATTTGAGTCTTTTTTTTAAATCTTGTGTCAAAACCTTATCATAACTATCAATCTTCAATCAATCTTCAAAAATGACTAAGTGTTGTGAACTCGTGTCCGCTATCTTTTGGGAATCTACCCATACATCCAGGGCACAATATCCCTCATCTAAGTCAAATCTATGCTTCAATCAATCAAACCTTGACAAGGTTGTGTCATCTGATCATCTTGATTCAATTCATTCTTCAGTTGTCTTCATCGTATTCTTTTGCTTCACCCAAGGTTAATGGTGGAAACTAGAGCTTCCTCTCACAAGAAATCAGGAGAAGCACTTAACACCGGAGCTTTGTCTACTCACGTAGGTCCAACTTTTGAGGAACTCTACAATTCTAGTCTTTACGAAGATGACGGTGTTGGCAATCTTTGATTAAAAACTGGTTACATTCATCCTTCATCAACTCACGGAGGTAATCAACAAACTCCTCATCAATCTATCCCAGGGAGAACTCCTACCATGTCTCAGGCAAGGACAAACTTTGGCTCTCAAAGAGCTCAATCTCAACATGGTGCAGATCAGGAACCCACACCTGAAGAAATTGCTCAATATCAAAATGATGATAACTTCAAACAAATGATGAAGCATTTCTTGAAAGAAGACAGAGAGACATACTTTTTACAATTGGCTCATCAAGGAGCCAAAATTCCTCCCAACTTTAATGTTGAAGATATCATTACACATGAGGAAGAAACTCCACTCACGGCTATGATGAAACAGATGCATGCCATGCAAGTCAAGCTTAATAACCTTGAGAGAGAAAAGGAACCCAAGGAGTTCTCCATGGAGGCCCTATGTCCTTTTCCATTCGATAAAGACTTGTACATACCACCATTCCCAAAAAGAGTGGAGATGCCTAAGTATGATAAGTATGATGGACACTCAGATCCCCAAGATCATGTCAGAGAATTCTATACATAATCTATGGAGTTCATGCATGAACCAACCTATCTAATGCATCTCTTTCCTCAATCTCTAGGGGGAGCAGCCATCCACTCGTTCTCTAGATTGCCTTCTACTATCAAAAATTTTGAAGAGTTGATCAAATTTTTCTATCAGCAATACTCCTACAATATTCAACATCCAGTCACCATGATCAATATCTGCAATCTCAAACAATATCTAGGGGAACTGTTCTTGACATTTCTCAAAAGATGGAGGAAGAAATTCTCTCTATATGCTAGGCCTATTCCAAAAATTGAGAAATTGGAAATCTTGATCAATAATCTTGTCCCAGAGATCAACTATCCTTTACAAATGCAAGATCATACATCTTTTGATAAGATGGTAGACAATGCGATCAAAATTGAAAAAGTACTTGTGAAAAAAGGAGAAATCACACTTCAAAAAGACAAGTACGAATTAGGATCCAGTTCTAAAGATAAGAATAAAAACTGGAACAAGAATAAAGACATTGTCACAGATGGTGTTGTTGATACTATCCATGCCCCATCAAAGGTGCTAGCTTTCAATTTAACTATTGGTACCCAAGCCATAAAAGCTTCAGAACAAAAGGTGCCTGAATCATCTCAAAAGAAGTCAGAATATAAAAAGTGGTCCACTGATAATAAACGAACGTTCACTCCTCTTGGAGAATCTTTAGAATAAGCTATGAGAACTCTGTTGGCCAATAACATCATCTCTTTGCTTGAGATCCGACAATCTGATCCTAATCCTAAACCAAAATGGTGGAGAGAGAATGAATTATGTGATTTCCATCGGGGTAAAGGTCACAAAATGAATAACTGCTTACGCTTGAAACATACTATTCAAGATTTGATTGATAAGGGAGACATCACGATTGATAATCATAAGACCAATAATGATCATACAACATTCACAGAACCATTTTTGAAACATGGTCAAGAGTTTCATCTTCTCAGCCTAATATGGGGGCAAAGGTCAATTATGCTTACCCTGGAAATAATGTTGTCATCAATATGGTTGAACCTCGTCTCTCTGAACATTGCAATGTCATCACAATTATATGAAGAGATAGAAATCATTCTTCAGCTAATGCAGTTACTCAATCACAAGCTCAGGCACATGTAAACGGATAAATCCCAGATTCATCAAATCTCCCTAAGATGCCCTTCAATCTTTCTTCCGCTTCCAAACTTAAGGTTGTTTCTAAATCTTCCAATCCTAAAGATACAAGGCCAACATCTTATAGCATTATTCAACAACTCCAACACACCAATGCAAAAATCTCCATGTTTGAGTTGCTTTGAATATCTCTAGCTCATAGAGCCATTCTAGACAAATCTTTTCTCGAATCCAATGTTCCCGATGACCTTGATTTAGACAGGTTCCAGACTATGGTTGGACATCTTACATCTCTGCAATATATCTCCTTTTCAGAGGAAGATGACAACTCCTTGAGTCACCTGCATAACCAGCCCTTGCATATAAAAGTCTTGATCCAAAACCATAGAGTTAAACGTGTGTTGATAGATGGAGGCGCTGGCCTAAACATTTGTTTTTATAGCTTGATCACACAATTGGGATTTTCAGAATTGGCTATTGATCCTAGAAAGAAAATAACTATCAAAGCCTATGATGAACAAGAAAGATCTTCTAAAGGCACCATTATCTTACTTATCAGGGCAGGTCCAGTTATCAGAGATACTATATGTCAAGTTCTTGATCTACCTTTGGCTTACAACATTCTTCTAGGGAGACCATGGATACATGAGATGAAGGCTATTCCTTCTACATTTCACCAATGCTTGAAATTTCCTTATGAAGGAGTAGAGGTCACTATTCCAGTAGACATATCCACCACTTGCAATACATTGAAGGAAAGTGCAGATAAGCTTGTGCCTAATAACATAGAATCTTCCATTGAACCAACTAAAGAAGCATCCACATCTAAAATGGAAGATCTTGCAAAAGAGGTTACTATCAAAGAAAATAGTATGGGAGAATATACTATGGAGCCAGTCTTATCTTTGACATCTCTCCCTGTCTCATCTAAGTCTTATGGACAATCTTTGAAACACTCCAAACCAGATTCTAAAGAACCTCTTGAGGCATATAAAAATAATTTTGTAGCAGAACAAGTCTCCAAGCAAGAATTTGAAGAGGATGAAGCTGTGCTTGCATGGCTATACAAAGATGAATCTAAATCCCATGATATTCAAACTAGTAACTCAGCAGTACCTAAAGATCCTTCTAAGTCATACGCCCTAGGAGATAAATTGATAGCTAAGATGGGATATCTAGGTAAAGGACCTCTAGGAGTCAAAGGAAAAGGTCCTGAGGCACCTCTCCCACATACTGGTAGAGAAAATAAAGACAAAGTTGGCTTAGGATTTAAAAAGAAACCCTTTCACCTCAAAGGTAATTGTTCTCATGTCATAGAGCATATTGCACCAGGAGAACCTCTTCTTAAGAAGGAAGAAACTGAACCATCAGATAGTGATTCAGACTGCTCAGAACTCATCCCCTATGAAAAATTGCCTAAAGAGATCAAAGACCTTCTTGATGATAAAGATGAGACAATCAAAAGAATTAATGTAGTAGAAACACAAGAACCTACTATCAATCAAGAGATAGTTGCAACACAAGAACTGGCTAATCTCGAAAACAATCAAGAAGAGGAAGGTGGTAGTTATTCTGAGACAGATTCTCATGAGTATGAATTCAAATAAGAATCTGAGGGTAACCCTTCTCGGGGTATTCATCCTGACTTTACTCATGTTCTTAAATTTCCTAGAGGCATAGATGAATAATCTAATGACTATGAATGGGGAGCCATTCTAGAAGAAGATGAGCTTATTATAGAGAAACATGTTGATGTTATTCACCAATATGCACCTGAACCCAACGTAAGTCTAGAGCGAAATGATGAACCTATCGAGTCTGATCCACCTATGGCTGAATTGGACTCCCATAATGACATTGAGCCTATTCATGAATTAAATGTCTTAAGTTGTAATATCACCTTTGAACTCAAACCTCAGGTTGGGACCAATGATGATAGATCCATATCCGTAAACACTATCTCCCAATCTTTCCCCACTTTGACTATCCAATATCCAGACCTTATTGATCAAACCTCCACAAATTCAAGCCATGGTATTTATACCTTCTTGAATGACTATGCCCTTGCTTGCTACCTCAATGCAGTTGAGCCTATGAGTACTTCCTTGAGTGAACCAAGCGTTAGCATGATGGAGTCAGACATCAAATATCTTAGTCAGAAAAATAAGAATAAAAAGAAAAAGAAAAAGAGTTCTGAGGGTGAAAACCAGTTTGTGGCAGTCTCAGAACCTACAAAAGTAAAAATAAAAGACGTATCTGAAGGTGAAAACCTCTCTGAGGCACCTAAGGATGAGATATTTGATGTCCTTCCGATTCATTTATAGGATAGATCTCTAGTTCTAATTGAGCCCACTCAATCCATCAATTTGGGAACATCGGAAGAACCACAGTTGATTCATGTAGCACAATCTTTATCAGAAGAAGAGAAGCAAAAATTTACAACATTCCTAACAGAGAAGAAGATCAACTTTGCATGGAAATATTTAGATATGCCAGGATTGGATCATAATCTTATAATGCATCATTTATCTATAGCTCCAAATGTCAAACCTGTCAAACAAAAATTGAGAAAGATGCATCCTCATGTTGTACTCTCGGTAAAAGCTGAATTAGAGAAGCTCCTGAAAGCCAGATTCATCTGAGTTATTAACTATGTAGAGTGGATCTCTAATATTGTACCTATTTCAAAACCAGATAAATCAATCAAAGTATGCATAGACTTTAGAGGTGTAAATAGAGCATGCCCTAAGGATGATTTTCCATTACCTAAAATTGACATGATAGTGGATATGACTGCGGGTTTTGAGATGTATTCTTTAATGGATGGTTTTTCTGGGTATAATCAAATAAAAATTGCTCCAGAGGATCAAGAAAAAATTGCTTTCACATGTGCATGGGGCACCTTCTATTGGAATGTCATGCCATTTGGGCTTAAGAATGCGGGTACTACATATCAAAGAGCCATGACATCTATTTTTCACGACATGATGCATAGGACTATGGAGGATTATGTTGATGATACTTTAGCAAAATCTATGATTAGAGCTGAATATTTAGATGACTTGAGCAAGATACTAGACAGAATGGAAAAAATTAGTCTCAGGCTAAATCCTAAGAAGTGTGCTTTTGGTGTCACTTCTGGAAAGCTCTTAGGATACATAGTCTCAAAGAAGGGTATTGAAGTTGATCCAGCTAAAGTAAAGGCTATCATGGAAATGCAACCTCCAAAGAATATTAGTCAAATGAGGACATTGCAAGGAAGAGTTCAATCTATCAGAAGATTCATATCACAGCTAGCAGACATATCACAACCTTTTACAAAAACATTACATAAAGGTGTGACCTTTGCATGGAATGAAGAATGTGAGAACAACTTTAACCATATCAAGAAGTATCTATCAAATCCACCTAGCTTGATGCCTCATATTCATGGGAAGCCTTCGATCTTATATGTCTTCGCTACAGATACATCACTGGGGGCATTGCTTGCACAACATGATG
Organism: Chamaecyparis obtusa; assembly: GCA_027943335.1. Taxonomy (NCBI): domain Eukaryota; kingdom Viridiplantae; phylum Streptophyta; class Pinopsida; order Cupressales; family Cupressaceae; genus Chamaecyparis; species Chamaecyparis obtusa. Next base: position 43,379 of record BSBK01004442.1, read on the forward strand.
AGAACAAAAAGGAAAGAGCTATATACTATATCAGTAGAACATTGGTTGCATACGAGAAGAACTATTCAACGATTGAGAAAGCTTGTTTAGCTATGATCTTTGCATCATAGAAATTGGGACATTACATGTTAGCTCATAGCACACATTTGGTAGCTAAAATTGATCCACTCAAGTACCTACTAAGCAAAGCTGCCTTTACGGGTAGATTAGCTAAATGGGTCATGCTCGTAAGTGAATTTGACATTGAATATGTGGAAAGAAAAGTTATCAAAGGATAGGTTATTGCTGATCAATTAGCTGATGCACCTATGATAGATGATACACCAATGCAAATGGAATTTCCAGATTCCTCTATAATGACTCTTTCTTCTAGAGAATGGCAGTTATTCTTTGACGGCTCCTATACACAAAATGGGTCAGGTGCAAGCACATTGTTCATAACTCCTCAAGGATACTCGATCCCAAAAGCATTCAGATTAAATTTCCCTTGCACAAACAATATTGCAAAATATGAAGCCCTTTTGAATGGTATGAAAATATCCATTGAATGGAGGGTAACAGAACTACACATTTATGGAGACTCACAACTTGTTAGCCATCAAGTCAATGATGTGTACCAAACTAAAGATGAAAAGCTAATTCCTTACAAGAGAATGGTAGATGATCTAAAGAAGTATTTCCTATCTATCACATTTGAGCAAATACCTAGAACGGAGAATAAGGCTGCCGATGCAATGGCAATGCTATCTACTTTATTACAACAGCCTGAACATGAGCTATGCTATGAGTTCCTAGTGGAAGCACTATCTTATCCTGCATATGATTCCCCCGAAACTTGCATGATCTGCATTATTGTTAGTCATGATTCATCTAGATACAAAAACCTATTTTCCTATCTCCAAGACCAAATCATTCTCGATACCTTCAATCGTCATGAAAAGAGATACCTTATTCATAATGCCTCCCGATATGTCATCACTGATCACGATCTATACAAACGAGGTCTAGATGGTACGCTACTTAGATGTTTAGAATGGGAAGAGTCTCAACGTGCATTAGAGGAAGTCCATGATGGTATTTGTGGGTCACACTCGAACAGTTTAACACTAGCTCAAAAACTTATTAGGGCTGGGTACTATTGGCCTGAGATGGAGAAAGAAGCTATCAAATTTGCTAAGAACTATCAAAAGTGCCAAGTGCATGGCAACTTAATTCATGCTCCAGGGAGAGATCTAATTCCCTTTAGTACACAATGGCCTTTTCACCAATGGGCATTTGATCTTATAGGAGCTATACATCCTCATTCTTCTAATGGACATACCCATTTAATCATAGCAACAGATTATTTTACAAAATGGGTAGAAGCAGTCCCTTTGACACAAGCAACTGGAAAGCAAATATCTATGTTCGTATTGAACTATATCATATGTAGATATGGGATACCTCATTCCATAATCATAGATAATGGGGGACAATTCAAAAATAAAGACCTAGATGATCTATGTGCCAAATTCAAGATCACACAACATTGGTCTTCTATCTACTATCCTTAAGGGAATGGACAAGCAGAGGCTTCTAACAAGAATCTATTGAAAATCTTGCACCGAACAGTTAATAAAATAGGAAGAGACTAGCATCTCATGATCAATCCAGCTCTCTGGGCCTACAGAACAAGTATCAGAATGCCTACTGGGGCTACACCATTCACTTTAGTTTATGGGTCTGAAGCAGTACTACCTATTGAGGTTGAAATCTCATCACTAAGAATTAGAATGCATGGTCTAGTAACTGATGATGACTACAAAGTGTCTAGGTTATAAGAACTGGAACTACTAGATGAGCACAGACAAGCAACATATGATCATCTCAGAGTGTATCAGAAGAGAATGTCTAGAGGCTACAACAAGAAAGTCAGACACAGAGAATTTCAGGTTGGTGATCTAGTCTTGAGAGAGAATCCTAAAAATCAATCACATCGAGAACGCAAGGGGAAGTTTGAACCCAACTAGCTGGGTCCCTTTGTAATCACTGCTACTTTTGGCTCTAGTGCCTATCAACTCTCAATGACTGAAGGAGAACAACTCTGAGAACCAATCAACATTCTCCATCTGAAGAAATTCTATGCCTAAGGCATTCAACATATGGCAAAATGTCCTGAAAAAATCATAAAAATTTGAAAAAGTCCTAAAAAATGAATATCTTGGTGAAAACCTAGCAATAGGCACCTTGATGATTCACAAAAAAATTGAAAATATCAAAAGTAAAAAAAAAGTAAAAAATATCAAAAGTACAATAAAATTGAAAAAATGAAAAAATACAAAAAAATGAGAAAAAGAAAAAGTGCCTTGGTGAAAACCTGGAAATAGGCACCTTGGTAGAAAAAATAGAATCTCTGCCAAGATGGTGAAAACTCAGTAAATGGGCACCACTTGTTTCAAAACGCTCCATCTATCAGCACAATCTTGGTCTTTCCCAGCTTTCAGTCTTGCTTTAGTTTGTACATATCTCTCGATTTATTTTTGCATTCATGTTTTCAATAAGTCAGTTTGTACACTAATCAGCTCGAGCGTCGGTATCCTATCAATGTTCAAAATTGGGGGCAATAAAAGTCATATCCTATGGCCTCCAGTGTATTTGAGACGTATCATATCCAATCAGAGTCCTTTAAAGCTTCATCCGAGTCAATCAGTCTATCTTGTCTCTAAAAATGAACATAGATTTTGCTTTCAGCATCTTTGTTACACATAGTAAATAGGCACTATGAACACTATTTGTGGCTCTTGAGAGAGTGAATTTCCAGCAAAATTCTTCTCAACGAACGAACTCTTGTAGGTAGGGAGGATACTGAGAGAGTCTCACGTTCCACTAGATCTGTGTGTCTTCAACTTTTGATCGATGCATTATCTCTTCAGAGAGGTTGATAGATCATAAGGGGTTGATGTCGTAGATCTTTGTGAGATAATCTTAGTCTTAGCGTGTCAGATTAATCTATCTGCTTTATTTGGGTTAAAAGTGAAAAGGCTAGAGGATTATGCTCTACTCCCTTTTTGGGTAGTAACAGAAACTCAAATCTTTGAATCTGGAACTAGTCTCCATGTGGTATATCTTGTGAGTCACCTTTAGAGAGGGTTAACCATAGTGGACATTCCCTTAATTGGGTCAACCACATTGATGGAACCTCAAGCGGTAATAGCTATTTTCGTCGTGGTAGTGGCAATAGTTATATAAATGTCCTGTTGGAAGAAATCTCCACAGGTATGGTCTCTTGTTGGGCTGTCAAATCTCCCTAGTAGATCCTAAAGATTAAGTTCTCAGACTATGTCAAAACCCTGGTGCGCCTGGATTGGAGTTCGCCCTCTTGGATCATAAAATTTGCAGAGTCAAACCATTACTAAAAACCCTAGTGAGGCCAAATTTTCATTTTCAAGGAATATGTGCATTAATGCAAAACTTTTTGGAACATACACAATTAGCACTTCTAAGGATTAGCACAAATAAGTCACTTGATTGTTCATGCGCAAGGTTGCTTTTTCCCTTGTTCATTGTTTTCAGACATGCTTGAAATCACTTGCTTGCTATTTTGCGTGCTTGCTTATCTATCTAGTTATTGAAAATAAACAAATCGGTTACAATCCTCAAATCTGGACATTGAAATTTGCAAACAATCTGAAACTGAAAATTTAAAATTTGCAAAAATTGAAGTGAAATTCCTTTCTGGAGTCAACAGTCATTTGGTAAAGTCAGAAATTCATATGACTTTTGGCTATTGTCATTTCAGAACCCCCAGATTGTCGTTTGGTATCAAGTACATTATCATACAAGTTTTATTGCCAGTCAATTCCAAAAAGTCAAAATTCCTGCTATCAACTGTCATGCGAGTTTTGTAATAATCATACGAGTTTTCCAATTGTCGTTTCATGCTATACCCACTGTCGTACGAGCCTACAGAGATTCATTTGAGAAATTTCAAAAAGTTGTTAAAAAGTTGTCAGAACTATCAGAGACCCGGTTGTTCCAGCCTATTTCCAGAATCTGTCAAACAAATCACTGTGTCAAGAACAAAGCAACAAACTACTAAGAATCCAATCATTTTCCTAAAGTGACCTTTTGAATCTGATTTAGCCTTTTGTTTAATTGATTTGAGTCTTTTTTTTAAATCTTGTGTCAAAACCTTATCATAACTATCAATCTTCAATCAATCTTCAAAAATGACTAAGTGTTGTGAACTCGTGTCCGCTATCTTTTGGGAATCTACCCATACATCCAGGGCACAATATCCCTCATCTAAGTCAAATCTATGCTTCAATCAATCAAACCTTGACAAGGTTGTGTCATCTGATCATCTTGATTCAATTCATTCTTCAGTTGTCTTCATCGTATTCTTTTGCTTCACCCAAGGTTAATGGTGGAAACTAGAGCTTCCTCTCACAAGAAATCAGGAGAAGCACTTAACACCGGAGCTTTGTCTACTCACGTAGGTCCAACTTTTGAGGAACTCTACAATTCTAGTCTTTACGAAGATGACGGTGTTGGCAATCTTTGATTAAAAACTGGTTACATTCATCCTTCATCAACTCACGGAGGTAATCAACAAACTCCTCATCAATCTATCCCAGGGAGAACTCCTACCATGTCTCAGGCAAGGACAAACTTTGGCTCTCAAAGAGCTCAATCTCAACATGGTGCAGATCAGGAACCCACACCTGAAGAAATTGCTCAATATCAAAATGATGATAACTTCAAACAAATGATGAAGCATTTCTTGAAAGAAGACAGAGAGACATACTTTTTACAATTGGCTCATCAAGGAGCCAAAATTCCTCCCAACTTTAATGTTGAAGATATCATTACACATGAGGAAGAAACTCCACTCACGGCTATGATGAAACAGATGCATGCCATGCAAGTCAAGCTTAATAACCTTGAGAGAGAAAAGGAACCCAAGGAGTTCTCCATGGAGGCCCTATGTCCTTTTCCATTCGATAAAGACTTGTACATACCACCATTCCCAAAAAGAGTGGAGATGCCTAAGTATGATAAGTATGATGGACACTCAGATCCCCAAGATCATGTCAGAGAATTCTATACATAATCTATGGAGTTCATGCATGAACCAACCTATCTAATGCATCTCTTTCCTCAATCTCTAGGGGGAGCAGCCATCCACTCGTTCTCTAGATTGCCTTCTACTATCAAAAATTTTGAAGAGTTGATCAAATTTTTCTATCAGCAATACTCCTACAATATTCAACATCCAGTCACCATGATCAATATCTGCAATCTCAAACAATATCTAGGGGAACTGTTCTTGACATTTCTCAAAAGATGGAGGAAGAAATTCTCTCTATATGCTAGGCCTATTCCAAAAATTGAGAAATTGGAAATCTTGATCAATAATCTTGTCCCAGAGATCAACTATCCTTTACAAATGCAAGATCATACATCTTTTGATAAGATGGTAGACAATGCGATCAAAATTGAAAAAGTACTTGTGAAAAAAGGAGAAATCACACTTCAAAAAGACAAGTACGAATTAGGATCCAGTTCTAAAGATAAGAATAAAAACTGGAACAAGAATAAAGACATTGTCACAGATGGTGTTGTTGATACTATCCATGCCCCATCAAAGGTGCTAGCTTTCAATTTAACTATTGGTACCCAAGCCATAAAAGCTTCAGAACAAAAGGTGCCTGAATCATCTCAAAAGAAGTCAGAATATAAAAAGTGGTCCACTGATAATAAACGAACGTTCACTCCTCTTGGAGAATCTTTAGAATAAGCTATGAGAACTCTGTTGGCCAATAACATCATCTCTTTGCTTGAGATCCGACAATCTGATCCTAATCCTAAACCAAAATGGTGGAGAGAGAATGAATTATGTGATTTCCATCGGGGTAAAGGTCACAAAATGAATAACTGCTTACGCTTGAAACATACTATTCAAGATTTGATTGATAAGGGAGACATCACGATTGATAATCATAAGACCAATAATGATCATACAACATTCACAGAACCATTTTTGAAACATGGTCAAGAGTTTCATCTTCTCAGCCTAATATGGGGGCAAAGGTCAATTATGCTTACCCTGGAAATAATGTTGTCATCAATATGGTTGAACCTCGTCTCTCTGAACATTGCAATGTCATCACAATTATATGAAGAGATAGAAATCATTCTTCAGCTAATGCAGTTACTCAATCACAAGCTCAGGCACATGTAAACGGATAAATCCCAGATTCATCAAATCTCCCTAAGATGCCCTTCAATCTTTCTTCCGCTTCCAAACTTAAGGTTGTTTCTAAATCTTCCAATCCTAAAGATACAAGGCCAACATCTTATAGCATTATTCAACAACTCCAACACACCAATGCAAAAATCTCCATGTTTGAGTTGCTTTGAATATCTCTAGCTCATAGAGCCATTCTAGACAAAGCTTTTCTCGAATCCAATGTTCCCGATGACCTTGATTTAGACAGGTTCCAGACTATGGTTGGACATCTTACATCTCTGCAATATATCTCCTTTTCAGAGGAAGATGACAACTCCTTGAGTCACCTGCATAACCAGCCCTTGCATATAAAAGTCTTGATCCAAAACCATAGAGTTAAACGTGTGTTGATAGATGGAGGCGCTGGCCTAAACATTTGTTTTTATAGCTTGATCACACAATTGGGATTTTCAGAATTGGCTATTGATCCTAGAAAGAAAATAACTATCAAAGCCTATGATGAACAAGAAAGATCTTCTAAAGGCACCATTATCTTACTTATCAGGGCAGGTCCAGTTATCAGAGATACTATATGTCAAGTTCTTGATCTACCTTTGGCTTACAACATTCTTCTAGGGAGACCATGGATACATGAGATGAAGGCTATTCCTTCTACATTTCACCAATGCTTGAAATTTCCTTATGAAGGAGTAGAGGTCACTATTCCAGTAGACATATCCACCACTTGCAATACATTGAAGGAAAGTGCAGATAAGCTTGTGCCTAATAACATAGAATCTTCCATTGAACCAACTAAAGAAGCATCCACATCTAAAATGGAAGATCTTGCAAAAGAGGTTACTATCAAAGAAAATAGTATGGGAGAATATACTATGGAGCCAGTCTTATCTTTGACATCTCTCCCTGTCTCATCTAAGTCTTATGGACAATCTTTGAAACACTCCAAACCAGATTCTAAAGAACCTCTTGAGGCATATAAAAATAATTTTGTAGCAGAACAAGTCTCCAAGCAAGAATTTGAAGAGGATGAAGCTGTGCTTGCATGGCTATACAAAGATGAATCTAAATCCCATGATATTCAAACTAGTAACTCAGCAGTACCTAAAGATCCTTCTAAGTCATACGCCCTAGGAGATAAATTGATAGCTAAGATGGGATATCTAGGTAAAGGACCTCTAGGAGTCAAAGGAAAAGGTCCTGAGGCACCTCTCCCACATACTGGTAGAGAAAATAAAGACAAAGTTGGCTTAGGATTTAAAAAGAAACCCTTTCACCTCAAAGGTAATTGTTCTCATGTCATAGAGCATATTGCACCAGGAGAACCTCTTCTTAAGAAGGAAGAAACTGAACCATCAGATAGTGATTCAGACTGCTCAGAACTCATCCCCTATGAAAAATTGCCTAAAGAGATCAAAGACCTTCTTGATGATAAAGATGAGACAATCAAAAGAATTAATGTAGTAGAAACACAAGAACCTACTATCAATCAAGAGATAGTTGCAACACAAGAACTGGCTAATCTCGAAAACAATCAAGAAGAGGAAGGTGGTAGTTATTCTGAGACAGATTCTCATGAGTATGAATTCAAATAAGAATCTGAGGGTAACCCTTCTCGGGGTATTCATCCTGACTTTACTCATGTTCTTAAATTTCCTAGAGGCATAGATGAATAATCTAATGACTATGAATGGGGAGCCATTCTAGAAGAAGATGAGCTTATTATAGAGAAACATGTTGATGTTATTCACCAATATGCACCTGAACCCAACGTAAGTCTAGAGCGAAATGATGAACCTATCGAGTCTGATCCACCTATGGCTGAATTGGACTCCCATAATGACATTGAGCCTATTCATGAATTAAATGTCTTAAGTTGTAATATCACCTTTGTACTCAAACCTCAGGTTGGGACCAATGATGATAGATCCATATCCGTAAACACTATCTCCCAATCTTTCCCCACTTTGACTATCCAATATCCAGACCTTATTGATCAAACCTCCACAAATTCAAGCCATGGTATTTATACCTTCTTGAATGACTATGCCCTTGCTTGCTACCTCAATGCAGTTGAGCCTATGAGTACTTCCTTGAGTGAACCAAGCGTTAGCATGATGGAGTCAGACATCAAATATCTTAGTCAGAAAAATAAGAATAAAAAGAAAAAGAAAAAGAGTTCTGAGGGTGAAAACCAGTTTGTGGCAGTCTCAGAACCTACAAAAGTAAAAATAAAAGACGTATCTGAAGGTGAAAACCTCTCTGAGGCACCTAAGGATGAGATATTTGATGTCCTTCCGATTCATTTATAGGATAGATCTCTAGTTCTAATTGAGCCCACTCAATCCATCAATTTGGGAACATCGGAAGAACCACAGTTGATTCATGTAGCACAATCTTTATCAGAAGAAGAGAAGCAAAAATTTACAACATTCCTAACAGAGAAGAAGATCAACTTTGCATGGAAATATTTAGATATGCCAGGATTGGATCATAATCTTATAATGCATCATTTATCTATAGCTCCAAATGTCAAACCTGTCAAGCAAAAATTGAGAAAGATGCATCCTCATGTTGTACTCTCGGTAAAAGCTGAATTAGAGAAGCTCCTGAAAGCCAGATTCATCTGAGTTATTAACTATGCAGAGTGGATCTCTAATATTGTACCTATTTCAAAACCAGATAAATCAATCAAAGTATGCATAGACTTTAGAGGTGTAAATAGAGCATGCCCTAAGGATGATTTTCCATTACCTAAAATTGACATGATAGTGGATATGACTGCGGGTTTTGAGATGTATTCTTTAATGGATGGTTTTTCTGGGTATAATCAAATAAAAATTGCTCCAGAGGATCAAGAAAAAATTGCTTTCACATGTGCATGGGGCACCTTCTATTGGAATGTCATGCCATTTGGGCTTAAGAATGCGGGTACTACATATCAAAGAGCCATGACATCTATTTTTCACGACATGATGCATAGGACTATGGAGGATTATGTTGATGATACTTTAGCAAAATCTATGATTAGAGCTGAATATTTAGATGACTTGAGCAAGATACTAGACAGAATGGAAAAAATTAGTCTCAGGCTAAATCCTAAGAAGTGTGCTTTTGGTGTCACTTCTGGAAAGCTCTTAGGATACATAGTCTCAAAGAAGGGTATTGAAGTTGATCCAGCTAAAGTAAAGGCTATCATGGAAATGCAACCTCCAAAGAATATTAGTCAAATGAGGACATTGCAAGGAAGAGTTCAATCTATCAGAAGATTCATATCACAGCTAGCAGACATATCACAACCTTTTACAAAAACATTACATAAAGGTGTGACCTTTGCATGGAATGAAGAATGTGAGAACAACTTTAACCATATCAAGAAGTATCTATCAAATCCACCTAGCTTGATGCCTCATATTCATGGGAAGCCTTCGATCTTATATGTCTTCGCTACAGATATATCACTGGGGGCATTGCTTGCACAACATGATGAGAACAAAAAGGAAAGAGCTATATACTATATCAGTAGAACATTGGTTGCATACGAGAAGAACTATTCAACGATTGAGAAAGCTTGTTTAGCTATGATCTTTGCATCATAGAAATTGGGACATTACATGTTAGCTCATAGCACACATTTGGTAGCTAAAATTGATCCACTCAAGTACCTACTAAGCAAAGCTGCCTTTACGGGTAGATTAGCTAAATGGGTCATGCTCGTAAGTGAATTTGACATTGAATATGTGGAAAGAAAAGTTATCAAAGGATAGGTTATTGCTGATCAATTAGCTGATGCACCTATGATAGATGATACACCAATGCAAATGGAATTTCCAGATTCCTCTATAATGACTCTTTCTTCTAGAGAATGGCAGTTATTCTTTGACGGCTCCTATACACAAAATGGGTCAGGTGCAAGCACATTGTTCATAACTCCTCAAGGATACTCGATCCCAAAAGCATTCAGATTAAATTTCCCTTGCACAAACAATATTGCAAAATATGAAGCCCTTTTGAATGGTATGAAAATATCCATTGAATGGAGGGTAACAGAACTACACATTTATGGAGACTCACAACTTGTTAGCCATCAAGTCAATGATGTGTACCAAACTAAAGATGAAAAGCTAATTCCTTACAAGAGAATGGTAGATGATCTAAAGAAGTATTTCCTATCTATCACATTTGAGCAAATACCTAGAACGGAGAATAAGGCTGCCGATGCAATGGCAATGCTATCTACTTTATTACAACAGCCTGAACATGAGCTATGCTATGAGTTCCTAGTGGAAGCACTATCTTATCCTGCATATGATTCCCCCGAAACTTGCATGATCTGCATTATTGTTAGTCATGATTCATCTAGATACAAAAACCTATTTTCCTATCTCCAAGACCAAATCATTCTCGATACCTTCAATCGTCATGAAAAGAGATACCTTATTCATAATGCCTCCCGATATGTCATCACTGATCACGATCTATACAAACGAGGTCTAGATGGTACGCTACTTAGATGTTTAGAATGGGAAGAGTCTCAACGTGCATTAGAGGAAGTCCATGATGGTATTTGTGGGTCACACTCGAACAGTTTAACACTAGCTCAAAAACTTATTAGGGCTGGGTACTATTGGCCTGAGATGGAGAAAGAAGCTATCAAATTTGCTAAGAACTATCAAAAGTGCCAAGTGCATGGCAACTTAATTCATGCTCCAGGGAGAGATCTAATTCCCTTTAGTACACAATGGCCTTTTCACCAATGGGCATTTGATCTTATAGGAGCTATACATCCTCATTCTTCTAATGGACATACCCATTTAATCATAGCAACAGATTATTTTACAAAATGGGTAGAAGCAGTCCCTTTGACACAAGCAACTGGAAAGCAAATATCTATGTTCGTATTGAACTATATCATATGTAGATATGGGATACCTCATTCCATAATCATAGATAATGGGGGACAATTCAAAAATAAAGACCTAGATGATCTATGTGCCAAATTCAAGATCACACAACATTGGTCTTCTATCTACTATCCTTAAGGGAATGGACAAGCAGAGGCTTCTAACAAGAATCTATTGAAAATCTTGCACCGAACAGTTAATAAAATAGGAAGAGACTAGCATCTCATGATCAATCCAGCTCTCTGGGCCTACAGAACAAGTATCAGAATGCCTACTGGGGCTACACCATTCACTTTAGTTTATGGGTCTGAAGCAGTACTACCTATTGAGGTTGAAATCTCATCACTAAGAATTAGAATGCATGGTCTAGTAACTGATGATGACTACAAAGTGTCTAGGTTATAAGAACTGGAACTACTAGATGAGCACAGACAAGCAACATATGATCATCTCAGAGTGTATCAGAAGAGAATGTCTAGAGGCTACAACAAGAAAGTCAGACACAGAGAATTTCAGGTTGGTGATCTAGTCTTGAGAGAGAATCCTAAAAATCAATCACATCGAGAACGCAAGGGGAAGTTTGAACCCAACTAGCTGGGTCCCTTTGTAATCACTGCTACTTTTGGCTCTAGTGCCTATCAACTCTCAATGACTGAAGGAGAACAACTCTGAGAACCAATCAACATTCTCCATCTGAAGAAATTCTATGCCTAAGGCATTCAACATATGGCAAAATGTCCTGAAAAAATCATAAAAATTTGAAAAAGTCCTAAAAAATGAATATCTTGGTGAAAACCTAGCAATAGGCACCTTGATGATTCACAAAAAAATTGAAAATATCAAAAGTAAAAAAAAAGTAAAAAATATCAAAAGTACAATAAAATTGAAAAAATGAAAAAATACAAAAAAATGAGAAAAAGAAAAAGTGCCTTGGTGAAAACCTGGAAATAGGCACCTTGGTAGAAAAAATAGAATCTCTGCCAAGATGGTGAAAACTCAGTAAATGGGCACCACTTGTTTCAAAACGCTCCATCTATCAGCACAATCTTGGTCTTTCCCAGCTTTCAGTCTTGCTTTAGTTTGTACATATCTCTCGATTTATTTTTGCATTCATGTTTTCAATAAGTCAGTTTGTACACTAATCAGCTCGAGCGTCGGTATCCTATCAATGTTCAAAATTGGGGGCAATAAAAGTCATATCCTATGGCCTCCAGTGTATTTGAGACGTATCATATCCAATCAGAGTCCTTTAAAGCTTCATCCGAGTCAATCAGTCTATCTTGTCTCCAGAAAGGATTTTGCATCTACAATCAAACATCAAACACAAACTGAAAACAATATGTGCTTTTCATGCTTTTATCTCCTTGTATGCTTATTGATTCGCATTGAGATTTTTGCATATTGTGTTCCCACAAGCTCTTCAATGATGTCCTTTACAGAATTTAGAGAGTGATGACTGGGGGCATAATCTTTCCTTTGTCTTCTACTTGTATGTGAAAATCTAACAACTTTGAAAATTCTGGATTGAAATGGTGTTCGACTGTAAGAGCCTCTATCTCAAATTAGATGGCCATGCGTACCTCGACCATTGATACCTGGAAAATTCAAAGAATTTTGATCTAACTATTGTCTTTTTGAGTGAGTTCTTTCTCCTAGTATGAAACACGATCTTACCTAAGGATGTGGATGATAAAGGGTCACTATGGGTAATTCACACTGGATTTCACATGATCTCTTGACTGCTTGATGTGTTTGTAACGCAAGGCGTATTCTGGTCATCACAACATTTATGTTTTGATGCTTATACAAATTGCTATATCAAAATGGACATGATATTCAGGTCATCCTAGCGTTTGTGTCTTGATGCTTATATCTAATCTGACATTCTGAAAATAAAATCAATATTCATATGTCCATGGTTGCCTAACCATTGGGTGTTGTATTGATTCCCGCGCATACAAATCGATATTCATATGTCTATGGTTTCATAACTAGTGGGCATTATATTGATTTATTAGGTTACCTAAAAATTCAATGATGACAACGACCGACACATGATCAATGACTAGGTCCTAGGTCTTAGGTTGCATTTCATTTTGCATGTCTCTTTGCATTTTGCATGTTTGCATGATCTCACAGTGGTTGGTTAAACTTCAATGCTTAAATGATTCTTCAAATCGCATCTTCAAATCTAACAAGAGTTGAATCTCACATGAAGGTTCCTCCAATGAAACAGCAAGTAGAATCCTTTTTCGGGATCAAAATCAAAATCTGAGATCGTTTATATTATTTACTACTTGCATAATCAACCTTCAATCATCAAAGAAATCCAAAATTCAACTTAACTGATTATCTTATGTCAAACTATCAAAATTTCAATTTGGTCAACCATGGTCAACTCATGGTCACACCTAGTCAAACTTGGTCTCCAGGACCTCTAAACGATGCATAATGCATTCTCGAACGTGTATAACCACTTCTCAAATCAATTAACATGCTTCTAAACCATTCAACATTGACTTTTCTTGTCAGATTTCAATTTTAATCCCAAAGGGGGCATGGTATTGCACATCATTCAAAGTCTGTAATCATATCTTTCCTCAGTAATCAAGACAACAACCACGTCTAGTTGTTGATTCATCAAAAGAACTCATTGCTCGGGGCAAATCAATCATTACTCAGGGCATATCAAATTCATCAAGATCCATATCAATCTGGTATTCTCTTAATCTTGTAAATTGTATCAGTTTTTGCAACTATCAGTTTAATTGTGTTATTTCCTTGGTTCTTCAAAAACTGAAGGGTTCATATGTGATACCAATGTGATTCTTATCAACAATTGGGTCTAGAATCGGTCACTCGCTTCTTCGCAATCATAAGGTTTAGAATTAGGCATTTTGACACTTCTTCGCAATCATCAGTTTATTTGCTGTTATAGTTAACATTATCTTTGGTCATTTAGGACCTATTATCTCCATATCAACTTCAATCAGCTTCTGTCTCATATCAACATCAATTTCAAACATCAATTTCAACATCTTACACAGACTGTCTTTGAACCACTGCGCTTCGCACAACAATTCAAAGAGGGGCAAAATGTAATACCCCAAAAATGGGCTATAGGTTCATTAACCTCTTACATTGACACATCCAACGAAATCGACATCAAAGTCCTAACCAAAGGCACATCTGAACATCATCGAATTCTAATTGATTATCCTAAATTCTACATCGGGGAATATTCCTAGTAATATTCCTAATTATCCTAATTATCTTTGATTTAATGATTATTTGGCGATAAATCTTATTTATCTTAAAGTTTGATTAATTGAATATTTTCAATATTTAATTAATTAGATTTAATTCTGCCACTTAATGGTTTAATTGAAGTTAATTCTATTTATTCCTAAATTGTATTATTTAATTTTGACAATAAATCTAAAATCCTATGAATAATTGATTAAATTCTTATTTAATTAATTAAAGCAAGTTGTCAGTTTTTAATAATATTGTTTTTGAATAAAAGTTTGAAAAATAATTGATTATCCCATAAATCAATTGTTTTATTTTTCAAAATCAGTTAAGTTGGAAATAAATCACTTTATTATTAAATTAAATCATAAATAAAACATGCACAATCAAGAAAAGCAGACAACTATCAATTATCAATTAAATCTAAACTCTATTTTGAGTTGATCTCTGCTTTTGCATGTTTTTGTGAGTTAAATATCATTTATTTAAAAATAACTCAAAAATCAACTTGAGTTATTTGAGTGATTTATGGCTTTCTTTCATGCACCTCCAAAGCCCTAGATTTCTATAAATTAAGGCTTTAGCTCTTCATTTGAAATCCATCCATCCACGAATTGCACACTCGCGCTGCTGAATTGGAGATTGAAGAATCGATCTTGAGAATTCGAGTTGTGAGATTTTTATTATTTTTGCATAGTATCCATATCATTTAGAATATTATTGTTAGATCATTTTAGCATATCAATTTTCATATTAGCATAGATTCATATCAAGTTTTCATTATCATTATTACACAGAAAAACCAAAAAAAAAAAAAAAGATTAATTGCATTCATTCCATATCAGATTTCGCATTCAAATCCTTCGTTTAGGTGTCGTCAAGGTCACTGATCTCGGTATAATCTGAGAATACATACTCGCATCTACTAGAAGGTAGTAAATTGCCTGATTAGTTTAGTTTTTTTTTATTGCATGATTTCGATTTCAACTAACCTCTAATGTTTTACTGAAGTGTTGTGTTTACAGATCAGGTACAAAATTCACACACATAGTGTCTAGTAAGGGCATATGTTCACAACTATCCCTTGTAGTTCCTCTTGGTGAAATTGAGGCCTATAGCCCTACAAGCACTCCAAGTAAAGGTAGTCCTGCAAGCAAGATTGAGACCTTGCGGCCCTACACATCACTCTCACTTGTGTTCTCCCAATCAAACAGGTGACTCAACATAGTTAATAGCTACATCCTTGTGGTTTTTGGCCAACAAGGCATAAATTTTATAGTGGGTTGGATGAGTTGGCTTTGCTTTGTCTCACTTGGGTTGTTCCCGTGAGATTTTTACCTTAACGACATGCCCTCTAAAGGTAAAATGAAAAGAGAAGTAAATAAGCTAGTGAAGGTCTAGATTTTTTTATTTTCCACAAGGGAAAAGAGCATACTCTCCTACTCAATAGCTTCTCCCAAGCACATATTCATTCACCAAGATCTATTTGCAAGTGAAAAACCAAGTAGGTAAAGATTTTTTATTCAACCTCCAGGAGGTGAAGAGCATAATCTCCTACTACTCAACTAGCCACAAGAAAAGAAGCCTCCTAATTAAGCTAGATACCTAGAAAATCAAATTTATGAAAACACAATGTTGATTTGTACCTCCAAGGAAACCTGCACCACAAATAGCTTTAGTAATCTTGAAATATGTCTTTGGCAAGTTTCCTACAACCACAAAGAATTAGTAGTCTCAAAATAAGGCCATATAGATAACTTTTACAAGTGAATTCTTCTTCAAATACCCTACAAAAACTTATTTTTTTTGCAAAAAAGAATGTTAAAGCCAAGATAAATATGAATCAAGCACTAAAATCCAAAAATTCAAGCAACTAGACCCTTAAAAATGCTCTATGTTTTTAATATGATAAAACACAGTCAACACCATATTATCGTATGATGAAACTCATAAAGCCATGTGATGAAAGCCAAAGTTCTTATGTTGTACGATGAAACTCACAATTACATGCAATAAATCACCTTAAGCCATATTATCGTATGATAAAACTCACAACTGCATGCAATGAAATAAGGTGTCGTATGATAATCCATACTATTGGGTGCAATATTTGTAGCAGTTTCAAAAAATGAATAAAAATATTCTGCAAGAAATGGGACCTAAAACTGATTCAGGCCCCACGGTGGGCGCAAAAAATGTGTGGATAAATATTGGTATTCAAATGGAATGAAACCAACACTCAATAAACCATTAACTCAAGAATTTAGTTATAGTAGTCCATATCAAATGAACCAACTAAACCCTCAAAAGTGGCTTATTGCTTGCTAGTTGAAGCAAGTTTAATCATTTTATGATGCTCATTAGTTTGACATGAAGGATTAGTGACTTGTGTATGCACCCTAAAATGGTCGCCTAGACTTTGGGCCCCCATTCATCAATTTATCAATTTCCTAAATCAAAGCTTTGCAATATTTTCAATTTAAATCAATTTTCTTGATCAAATCGTAATTAATTCAAATATTTCAATATTTCCTAAGGTTTGATCACTTTATCCTAAGTTTTATTTAATTAAGAGAACATGCTCCTTTTTAATTAAATAAAAAAATCACTATATCCTAAGCCACATTTAATTAAAAGAACAAATCTCTTTTAAATAAATAAATAAATAAATTATTAAATAATAGAGACCACTTTGCTAAAAATAGTAAAAGAAAAAGACTTTTTATCTACACATTGAATGCACACTTTCCAAGATGAGTGAAATCTTATTTTGCCTCTTAATCTCTTCCACACATCTTTTTGCCTCTTAACCATGTTCATTGATTTTGTCTCTTGAGAATCTTGTGCACATGGATCAACCAAGATTTAATCTCCACCATTGCTCATTTCTTTTTGCCTCTTAATCTTGACCGTCCATTCATTTCTAAATCCTTTATAAGGAGCCCTCTCTTTCTCATTTTTATGCATGGAGATTTTAGAGATCCAAATTTTATGTTATTGTTATGCAGATTTGGAGAGCGATTTTGGAGGAGAATTTGAGCACTTGAGCTTGAATATTGAAACTTCTATTTTCTTGTCTTCTTCTGTCATGCCTCCATGACAATCCATTTAGATTACTTTTGCATTTGCATGTTAGATTAGATTCATATTTCCTTTCATATAAAAATCTTGCATAAGCATTTTCTTTCATAGATTAGTTTGCTTTCATGCATTGTTATCATATAGAATAGCTTTCATTTTCATTTGCATGCATACTTGATGATCATGGAGACTATAATTATTGTTTTTCCTCTTTGAATCTCTCATTTTATGGTGTACTTGCATGGGCACAAACTAGGTCTAAACTGAGGGCCTCCATCATAAACCCTTGCACTCCATGAGTAGAGAGTTATGAGTCGTCATTTGAGACCTCATTCTTAAGCAATCTTGGATATAAAGACTCATAGAAGTGTGTCAAAATTTTAGCACACATTTTTAGCAC
Organism: Chamaecyparis obtusa; assembly: GCA_027943335.1. Lineage (NCBI taxonomy): Eukaryota > Viridiplantae > Streptophyta > Pinopsida > Cupressales > Cupressaceae > Chamaecyparis > Chamaecyparis obtusa. Next base: position 61,245 of record BSBK01004442.1, read on the forward strand.
CCAATGTGGGGCATCCCACCTTTACATGTTGATTTTGGTTATTTTTGGAGCTAACCCCCTTGTGCAAATTTGCTTGGAGACTAAAACCCTAGATTTTCAAAGATTTGATCATATCTCCCAAACAGCTTGGATTTTTAGTCTAAATTTTTTTTTGTAGGTTGGCAACATATCTGAGAAGCTTCAGTAAAAAATTCAGAATTTTCCAAGCTATTTTGAATTTTTTATAAATTTTTCTTTATTTTTCATTAAAAAAAATTTAATTTTCGGCACAAATCAACATGTTTTTTAGAAATTTTTACATTTTTGGAAAGCTATTTAAATTTCACAAGGGTTACATTTTTGTGTTTTAAATTTTGATGCAATATCATAGCTCAAATAGTCGATTTACAAAAATTGGTCTATTTTGGTAAAATGGGTCTCTAGGGCACAGATGAAGAGATTTTTTCTAAAAAAATTTACATTTTTGGAAAGCTCTCTATTTTTTAGTAGAGGTCTTTGTTTTATATTTTTATTTTTGTGGCCGAAATCATATTAAAAAAATCAGATCTTGTTGACTAGGTCAAACGCAAAATAAAATAAAATTGTGATGAGTATGCACTTATTTTTCATGGTTTAATGCATGATATGAGTTGTCAATTGGATTATTTTCTGGTTATTATTGCTCCTAATAATTGATTTGCAGATCTAACCCTAAGATTTTCATAAGTTGAATATATGTTGCATATCTTGTTTGCTTGTTTGCTTGTCTTGCTTGTTGGAGAGTTTGTGGCTTGCTTGCACAGAAAAGCTCAACAAAAATAAAAATAAGGTAAAATCTACTAAGCACATTTTTTTGGACTTGAGGTATTTTGTTGCATCTCTATAACATTTGGATTTTGGGAAGAAAATGAATCTCTCATGTGTTTGGCTGGAGTGTTTATTGCTTTCATAGATCACACTTCAATTTTGCTATAAAAGAGACAATGAATCTAGATTTGCTTTCTTGCATATATGTCTCACATAGTAATTAGGCCCTATGAACACTATTTGTGGTGTTCTTGAGAGAGTGGGCTTGATTCTCTTGTCTTACTTGTGAAGCTCTTCTTGACAATAGAACCCCTTGTAGGTAGGGAAGGAAGTTGTTATTATCTCACGGTCTTACTTGGTTTAGTACTCAACTTTGATCGATATGTTCTCTCTTGGACCCGCTTAGAGAGATCGGTAGACATTGTTGTTGACGTACAAACCTTGGTGAGGTGATTTCAATTTTAGCGTGTCAATGAATTTGCTTGCTATGTTTGGGTGAGATGAAGAGGCTAGAGGATTATGATATGTTCCCCTTTGGGCACATCAGAAACTCAAATCCTTGAATCTGAGCTAAGTCCCCATGTGGTCCTTTTTGTGAGTCTTCCTTATTAGAGAGGGTTAACCGTAGTGGACATTCCCTTTATTGGGTCAACCACGTGGACGGAACCTCAAGCGGTAATAGCCATTTTTGTCATGGTAGCAACAACCACTATATAAATGTCCTTGTGGAGGAAATCTCTATGGGTGTAGTTTCTTGTTGGGCTATCAGATCTCCTCAGCATCTCTGATTGATTAAATTCTCAGAATGTGTCAAAACCCCAGTGTGCCTAGATTGGAGTTCGCCCTCTTGAAATTGCAAAAGTTGCAAAGTTGACCATTACTACGAACCATAGTGCAACCAAATTTTTCTTTGCTAGGACTATGTGCGTGACTGACAAACATTTTGAGAACATACACAAGTAGAATCTTTAGGGATTATAATACTATGTCACTATTCTTGTTCATGTGCAAGGTTGCTTTGTCCCTTGCTCATTGTTTGAAGACAATTGTTTGCTTGAACTCCCCAATTATTGTCTTGCGTGCCTAATTAATGATAAAAATTTGTTGATGCATCTCATTAATCAACTAAAATGAACAAAAACTAAGTTCCCGAGTAAAAAAACTAGCTTTTTACAACTTTCTCGATTTGCTATCCTATCATTTCTAGTCTTCCTTGGTCGATCCAGATTATATTAGGTCACTTACCCCACCATTAGAAGCCTATTTGCACCTTGGGTTCCTATGTTTTAACCTCTTGAACTAGTAATCTTTGATTTCATGAGTGACCTTGCTTGGAATCGGTGAGCTAGAAACCGTCCTTGTTGAGAAGATAAACCTTTGGATTCTTTGATAACACACTTGGAGAGTTTTAGTAATCTCTTGTCCATTCACTTCCATCCAAATTCAAATTCAATCAATATAACTTGGGTAAATCATCCTCCTAATCCATATGTGTTAGGGTATTCACCCGTTCATTGGGCACCTCTGTGGCAGTGTTGGTTTATGCCTCTTGCAAAATTTCTATCTTATCACCTCTCTTTTGGACAAGTGAGTGCTTTTACTATCTTAGTTTGGTACCAACATTTCTTAGGGTCATCCTATCACCTAGTGCCCTTTCTTTCATGTCAGTTACAACAAGATATCAAGTAAATTAAGGAAAGCAACCTCAAGTAGTCTTTAACCAATTACCCTTAGTTCAAACTCGCCAAAAATGTAAGGGAAACAAACCCGTATTTGATCAATCACCCAGGAATAACTCAAAAGTTTGGTTTGATCCCAAGAGTAATCTTAGTGATTTGAGTACACCCTTAGCATATTCTAGCTCAGACATGGATATGAGTTACACAATGACTCGATGAGAGAGGGAAGAAATGGATAAAAGACTAGATAACATATTTGAAAGGCATAGAGATACCATTCTGTTTGGCATTTCGTCTCATGAAAATCGACCAGTCTCACCCCTTATCTCAACTAGATATTTTGATGCACACCAAAGGGCTGAAAGAGATAAGAAGCAAGCTTATAAAGAAGAGTAATCATAGCATGAAAGCGAATATGATGAACCCCATGACACTCATGTGAATGCAACATACACCAATGACTTGTTTAGGCATTCAAGACCAAGTTCACCACTCAAAGAACCTTCAAGATACATGAGTGAAAGACTTAAGAGAATTGAGCGTGAAAAGAAAGTCTTCCTAGATGAACAAGCTAAAAAGGAAGAGAAATTTAAACTCCTAGAGTCAGAGAGACAAGCCTTGTTGGAGATAAAAAGGAGAGCCTCACAAGAAGAACAAGATAGACTTTTGGCTCAACAACTTAATGATCAATTCAACATGTGTGTTGGTGGTGGAAACAACTCTCCTCCATCCACTCCTTCCAAGACTCCACGAAGTGGAAGACGTTCAAGAACACCTTCACGATCTCCTAGTCATAGAAGAAGAAGGACTTCACAACATGATCATTATAGGAGATGAACACCTCCTAAGAACTCAAGACAACCTTCACAACGTGCTCACCATGGTTCACAATATGGAGGTAGTAGTTTGAGTTTTGACCTCAACTCCCAAGACTTCATGAAGATACAACAAGAACCACTCTTCCAGCAGTATGTGGAGAGATACTTGGAGCAAAACAAAGACAAGTTCTTAGAGAGTTTAATCAATAAAGGTGCCAAAGTCCCCTATAAATTTGATGTGGACAAGAAGATTAAGAAGCAAGGTCCATCTCAGGAAGAAGAAATCAAACAACTTAAGAGTATGATGGAAAAGATGTTGGCACCCAAGAGTTCATTCTTACTTGACTCAAATTGTCCTAATCCTTTTGACAAAAGTGCTAGCATGAAGGACTTTCCTAGAAAGGTTGAGATCCCTCAATATGACAAGTATGATGGGAATGGAGATCCACATGATCATGTGTGTCAATTCTATATTATGAGTTTTGAGTTCCATCAAGATGATTTGTACCTCATGAGATTGTTCCCAAGGAGTCTTAAGGGTCAGGTGATGGAATGGTTCACCAAGATAACTCTCCCCGTTAAGACTTTCAAAGAGCTCATCCATAGATTCGTCCAACACTTTGCATACAACCTTTCAAGATCTATCACCATGCTAGACTTATGCAACTTAAAGCAAAATCAAGGGGAATCCTTTGTCACTTTCTTGCAAAGGTGGAGACGACAGTGCTCTCACTACTCTAGGACCATTCTTGGAAATGAGAAGATTGACATCCTTGTTAGCAACTTGGTTCCCAAAATGTGGTATGAAGTTAGGAAGATAGTTTTTGATTCCTTTGACACCATGGTTGAAACCGCATGTAGGATTGAGAATGTTTTGAGAGAACAAGGAATTTTGACCAAACATGGAAACAACAACAATAACAATGGTCAAAATAACAATAACTCTAACAAGGATAAAGGAAGGAACTCACATTGGAATAAGAACAAACAAGTGGTCAATGATGGAGTTGTGGACTCCTCTCAACCTAAAGATCAAGTTGTTCTCCCCTTGTCTAGTGTTGTTCAAGCCATAAAACTCAATGCATCTCATCAACAAGAGAGCAAGCCAAGATACCAAGATAAGCCTAAGAAAGAGAGACGTCAATTTTCAAAACTTGGTGATTCATATGAGGATGTCTTGAAAACACTCATTGCCAACAATCTTGTGCATCCTCAAGATCCCGCAAAGCATTATATACCTGATGTTAAGCCACATTGGTGGGATGAGAAAGCCTTTTGCAAATTTCACAATGGCATTGTACATGATATTGAAAATTGCTGGAAACTCAAACATATCATCCAAGATCTCATTAAGAGTGGCAAACTTAAGGTGGATGGATTGAACACCAACACTAATCATAAGGCATTCAAAGAACCTTTTCCCAAGTATGAGAAGGGGGAAACCTCTAAACCTAGGAACGATAAGGCTGAGGTCAATTACACTTACACAACTACAGAGAATGTTGTCAACATGCTTGAAGTTGTAGAAGAAAATGTCAACATGATGAGGAATAAAGATCCCTATGGTTATGATCTAGACATGGACTCTCCTCCTATCTTTGATGAAGAACCCATCGTGGTGCTAAGGCATTCTAACTCTAGAGTGTCGTCTCAAACTCTCAATGTTGTCACACGAAGTCAAAGTTTCATTGTCATTAGAGGACCCAGTTCAAGTCAACCAAGTAAACCAAAGCAAGTGGCATCCAAGAATGTCACCTCAAAACCAGTAGTCAATCCTAAGTTGAGCTATAATCTTGTCAATCAGTTGCAAAGAACTCCAACTTAGATTTTGATCTTTGAGCTCTTAGAGTTGTCCCTGAGACACAAGCAAGTCCTTGAGGATGCTTTGTGTGCAGTGAACATCCCTAATAACTTAGATGTTCATCAATTCCAAAACATGGTTAACCATATTGCCAGCCCTCATTGCCTTACCCTTTTAGAGGATGATGATAAAGCTTTGAGCCACCCACATAATCTTGACCTTCATATTGAAGTCATGATCCACAAAACCTGTGTTAGGCACGTGTTGATGGATGGGGGTGCTGGGCTTAATATTTGTTCCTTGAGTCTTTTAAAGACATTGGGTTATTCTAAACAAGTCATAGATACCAGAAAGAAGATCTCTATCAAAGCCTACGATGAGGCAAAAAGAAGTTCCAAGGGGTTGGTCGTCCTTCCTGTTAGGATTGGCCCTGTTGAGAAGGATATTTTATTTCAAATTGTTGATGTTGGTCCCCTTGCATACAATATCTTGGTAGACCATGGATTCATGATATGCAAGAAGTGTCATCTACCTATCATCAGTGTGTTAAGTTCCCCTACAATGGAGTAGAGATTTGTATACCTGGGGATAGCACTTTATCTGTCAACTCAGTTTCAGTGAGTGCTCATGTTCCCCTCAATAGAGAAGCAAAAGACTTCAATGCAACCTTAGCAGAATGTAAAGACAAGCTCAAGTCAGTAGACCTTGGCATGGGGGGGTATCAACTCAACTCCTTCGTAGCACTACCAGTTTCACTTAGGTCTTATGGCAGGCCTTCACAAGAAATGAGACCTTCCTCTTCAATTATGACTTTATTTGTCACATTTGTAGAGTCCTTAGTGCCTATTCAAGATGAGAAAGAAGAGGTGGTTGTTAAAGATTGGATTTATAGAGAAGAGAAATACATGCACAATGAGAACTTCTCTCCCTCTCCTAAGGCTTATAGAAGAGGGTATACTTTTGTCAAATAAATGGGCTATCCTAGACATGGCCCTCTTAGTCACAGATTGGATGCTAGAGTTCAACCTCTTAATCATGCTCTTTTTGGACGCAAGTCTAAGAAGACAGTTGGCCTAGGATTTGTGAATCTTAACAAGAACACTGCTCCTATTCTTAGTGAGTCGGATAGTGAAGATGAACCAAAATACATACCTAATTTGACAAATCAGCAAGATATGTGTGAGGATTGGGTCCCTTCCACTAATCTCCTTTGGGGAGATTCAGATAGTCCAGTCACTCATGAGACAATTGCAACCTTAGAACAAGATGAATCAGATGTAGAAGATCCCATCAGAGAATGTCAATGCAATAATATTGTTCGTTTGATGGAGAGAGAAGGTGTTACCCTTGATGACATTAGAGCTTCCACATCAAGATGTCCCAAACCTTTATGGTGTAAACATCCTAGTCGAAGTTTAGAAATAAGTTCATATGAGTATGAATGGGACTCCTTCTCAGAGCCTTCCATAGTTGACATGGATGTTGATGTCATCCACACTTATAGTTCTCAACCCGAGGTAGCCAACGAGTTACGTGCAGGGTTGGAGGATTTGAACCCACATGTTGCATTAGTGGACAATTCTTCACTTGTTAGGACGAATCCCGATTTGGGTAGCTTAGAAGGATACTTGACGGACTCCAACTCTTCGGTCACTAGAGATGATATCATTCACATTCACAACCTTGAACTAGTCATTGACTTACCTCTTGTTCATCCTAACCTCATTGATTGGTCCCAGCGCTATCAAGAACTTGAGCTCTTAACATTCCAAAATGATTATGAGATAACCTGTTACTTGAATTCCATTGAACTTGTAGTCCCTTCCACCAGTGAACTGGCTACTAGCATGACAGAGCCAGACATCAAGTACCTTAGTCACAAAATAAAAAGAAAAGAAAATCAAAAGAATAAGAGTTTTGATGGCAAAAACCACTATGTGGTGGTGTCGAAACCAAAAAAAGTAAAAAGAAATGATGTATCCAAGGGCGAAAACCTCTTTGAGGCACCTAAGGATGAGGTACTTGATCATCTCCCTAGCTACTTTCAAGACAAATCTTCAGTGCTTATCAAACCAACACAAACAGTCAATTTGGGTATAGATGAAACTCCATAGATAGTACACTTGGCTCAGTCCTTGACACCATAAGAAAAAGAAGCTTACACTAAGTTCTTACAGAAAAATAAGATCAATTTTGCATGGACTTATTCATATATGCCAGGGTTGGACACTAATCTTGTCATGCATCACTTGTCCATATCTCCGAGTGTCAAACCAGTTAAACAAAAATTGAGAAAGATGCATCCTCACATAGCTCTCCTAGTCAAAGTAGAATTAGAGAAACTCCTTGGTGCAGGATTCATAAGACCTATTGACTATGCTAAATGGATATCAAATATTGTACTAGTTTCCAAACATGATAAATCCATTTGAATTTGCACAGATTTTAGAGATGTCAATAGAGCATGCCCAAAGGATGATTTTCCACTTACCAATATAAACATGATAGTGGATATGATTGTGGGTTATGAGATTTATTCCTTGATGGATGGTTTTTATGGATACAATCAGATTAAGATAGCTCCTGAAGATCAAGAAAATACTTCATTTACTTGTGCATGGGGTACCTATTGTTGGAACATTATGCCTTTTGGATTAAAAAATGCAAGAGCCACCTATTAAGGAGCTATGACAACCATTTTTCATGACATGATGCACTAAAACATGGAAGATTATGTGGATGACACCTTGGCCAAGTCTAAGAAAAGAGACACACACTAAGATGATTTAGAAGTCATTCTAGATCACATGGAATAATTTCAACTAAGGTTAAATCCTAAAAAGTGTGCATTTGGTGTCACCTCTAGAAAACTACTAGGATTTATTATTTCAGAAAAAGGAATAGAGGTGGACCTTGAAAAAGTCCAAGCAATCATAGATATGCCACCTCCTAGAAACATTAGTCAAATGAGGAGTCTTCAAGGACATCTTCAATCCATAAGGAGATTCATTTCATAGTTGGCAGATAGAGCTCAACCTTTTAACAAGAACTTACACAAAGGAGTCAAATGTGTTTGGAATGAGGATTGTCAAAAGAGCGTAGATCAAATCAAGAAATACTTGGAAAATCCTCCCATCCCAGGAAAACCACTTATTCTATACATTTTAGCGATAAAATCTTCCTTGGGGGCATTACTAGCTCAACTTGATGAACATGGGAAAGAAAGAGCAATATACTACATTAGTCACACTCTTGTTTTATATGAGGTTAACTACACTAGCATTGAGAAAGCTTTCCTTGCAGTTGTGTTTGCTTCCCAAAAGTTGCGACATTACATGCTTGCGCACACTATCCACCTCATAGCAAAATTAGATCCACTCAAGTATTTACTAGATAAGGCTGCCCTCATAGGTAGACTTGCTAAATGGATGATGATCCTTTCAGAATTTGACATAGACTACATTAAGCGTAAAACAATCAAAGGACAAGCCATAGCAGATTAATTGGCTGATTTCCCAATATAAGATAATGCACCTATTCAAGTTGACTTCCCAGATGAACACCTCATGTATATGACTGAAAGAACATGGAAGATGTTATTTGATGGATCCTTTATGCAAAATGGTTTGGGAGCTAGTGTATTGTTTGTTTCTCCTCATGGGTACACCATTCCTAAGTCTTACAAGTTATTGTTCCCATGTACAAACAACATTGCTAAGTATGAAACTTTAACAAATGGACTTAAGATGGCCATAGAATGGAAAATCATAGAGTTACACATCTATGGGGATTCACAACTGATAATCAACCAAGTCAATGAAGAATATCAAACAAAAGATGACAAACTGGTACCTTATAAGAAAATGGTTGATTCCTTGAAATGATTCTTCACATTTGTCACGTTTCAACAAATCCCTAGAGTAGAAAATAAAGTAGTTGATGCTATGTCTACACTTGCTTCACTTCTTTAGTTAGGGGAACATGAATCCAGATTCGAATTCCTGGTGGAAGAGCTACATCACCCTATTTATGACTCCCCAGAAAGTCATGTCATTTGTACCCTTGTTGGTCATGAGTCATCTCGTTATGGTGCCATTTACTCATACCTTCGTGATGGCATTATCCCTGAAACCTTTAACCGATCTAAATGCATAAACCTTACCCAAAATGCCTCTCGCCATTCCCTTATCTCTGGTGATTTGGATAGGAGGGGTCTAGATGGAATACTTCTTAGATGCTTATAAAAGGAAGAATCTGACCAAGTGTTAGTTGACATCCACGAGGGCATCTGTGGGGGACATTCCAATGGTCTTGCCATGGCCTGAAGGTTTCTTAGGGTGGGATACTATTGCCCTACAATGCAAATTGATGCAGTAGCTTTTGCAAAGTCATGTGAAAAGTGTCAAAAACATGGTAACCTAATACATGCTCTAGGCAGGGAGCTCATTCCTTCTATATCTCATTGGCCATTTTAGCATTGAACCTTTGATCTTGTTGGGTAGATTCATCCCAACTCATCAGGTGGACATAAGTTTATCATCACTGCTACTGATTACTTCACTAAATGGGTAGAAGTTGTCCCACTTTATGTTGCCTCGAGCAAGATAGTCTCTCTATTCATTCTAGACCATATCATCTGTCGATATGGAGTGCCTTCTGAGATTATCACTGAAAATGGAGGCCAGTTCAAAAATAAGGACCTTAAACAACTCTACAAGAAATTCAAGATCAAACAACATTGGTCCTCCATTTACTTCCCGCAAGGAAATGTTCAAGCAGAGGCATCGAACAAAACCATTCTTTAAATCCTACATAGAACAGTTTGTAAGAGTGGTAGAGATTGGCCTTTATAGATAAATCTGGCTTTGTGGGATTATAGAACGAGTATTCATACTCCTACTGGGGCTACTCTTTTTTCCCTTACATATGGTGTTGAAGCAGTGTTACCTTTAGAGGTTGAGATTCTTTCACTTAGAGTTTCCCTTAAAGGTCTAGTTACAGATGAAGACTACCACGCCATGAGACTTCAAGAGTTTGAACTTCTAGATGAGAAAAATCAAGCATCAGTTGACCATATGAGGGTTTATCAAAAGCGCATGTCCAAAGCCTTCAACAAAAAGGTTCACCTTAGAGAATTCCAAGTGGGATATCTTGTCCTACGTGAAAATCCTAAGAATCAACAACATAGAGATCAAGAGGGAAAATTTGAACCTAATTGGCTTGGACCTTACATTATTACAATAACTTTTGGGACAAGTTCTTATTTATTATCTACTGTGGAGGGAGAGCAGCTCCCTAATCCTATCAATGTCTTGCACTTGAAGAAGTTCTATCCATGATTCTCATTCTGTCTAGGGGCATCCTTTGTACATACTTATTGATCTTGAAAAAATCCAAAAAAATGATATATTGTCAAAAATTCTAAAAATCTGAAAATGTCTTGAAAAAATGATCATCTTAGTGAAAACCTAGCAATAAGCGCTTTGATGTATCTCAAAAAAAAATTATATATTCCAAAAAATACCAAAAAAATAAAAAAATTCAAAAATTCAAAAAGAAAAAGAAAAAGTGCCTTGGTGAAAACCTGGAAACAGGCACCTTGGTAGCAAAAATACAATATTTTTATTTATAAAAAGTCCTGAAAAATAATTTAAAAAAATTTGCAATAAAATCCAAGTGGTGAAAACCTGGAAACGAGCACTACTTGAGGCCTTTGCACCCTTGTTTCTCAGTACGCGTCCTCAACACTTAGCCTTTCTCCATCATGCCTTGTCCTTGTTGCCTTGGTTTGGAATTGGTCTTTGTCTTTGTCTAGGGGGCATAACTATGTTAGCTTTGGTCTCTTGGATGCGTTAGTCTTTAGGACACCTCACAAACAGTGTTTTTCAACACCACCCCAATTGTGTTTTTCAACACAATCCCTGACATCGAGTGTTTTTCAACACTTATCAGTTTGGTCTTACCCAAATTTTTCATGCGGTCTTACCTACTTGCAAGCATTCGATCCTTATCCTCGGAACTCAGTATCAGTTAACACACTTACATTTTTAAACACAACACTTAATGCTTGAGATATGTCATGATCTTTTCTTTTTGTGCTGACTATTATTGATTTTCGTTGAGTGTCCTTGTCTAATAAGTTTCTCTGGGATGCATAGCTAGAGGACTTGGGGCATGGGGCATGTTTTTATTTATTTTCTGCTTGTGGGTGTGGTTTTGAAACTTTGGAGTGTCTCTTGTTGTTACCTTGAAACACTTAGGAGATTTGAGACATCATCCTTGACTGTTTTTGCACAACTGTTCTTATGGTCATCCCGACATCTATGCCTTGATGCAAGTGTGGTTTTGCTACATTAAATTGGGTAAGCTAACATTGAAGTCATCTTGACCTTTATGTATTTGATGCTTATGTTAGAATCTTTCCACATTCCAATCCGATATAAATCACATTCATATCTTCATAGTTGCGCTTGTGACTAGTGATGATTGTGTGATTTTTCGATGTCTGTTAATAATGGCCCAATGATGAAAATAAGTTCCTTAACATTCTCTAATGAATGATGAACACAAAATCCTATGTTACAGTTGCTCTATTGCAAGTACACCTTTGCATTTTCATATAGCTTGCATTTTAGACTTCATGTTAATTTGCATTTTTAGGCTGCATTAGGAGTTTGAGAGGGTTTTCCTTCATCTTTCTTTTGGAATTTTAATCAATTGTGGTCACGTTTTGATCTTCATTTCCTTATCTTCTTTCATGATCTTAATCAAAATTTTCTATCTTAAACAGTTGATTGATTTTGAGGCATTCTCTTTCTTGAGGTAAATTCTCTTTCTTCTCTTCATTTCTTTTCACCTCTTCCAAACTTCTATCTTCCATTGACTTTCACCCCACTTCTTTTCTTCTAATTCAACCTTGGGGCATAATCTTTCATGCTTGATGATCTACCTTGGTTCTGTGATCCTCATATCTTTCATCTTAGATCAAGAAGCTTATATTTAGTTTGATTTGATAAATTTATCAACTTGTTGTTTCTCCTCTATCTTATTTCAATTTCAATCATGAGGGGGCAGTACCTATCAAACTTCAATCCTTGGTTCAACTTTATCAATCCTATTAATTGCTTCGCTTGGGGCAACCTTGCTTGAGATTCTTATCTCTTGTCTTAGACTTGACAATTACCTATTTACAGGGGTGTTGGCCTTATCTTTTTCAATCAGCTTATCTTTGTCCTGATGTGTTTCCATCCGTCGATCACACGTCTGGGTTGTTTTGTGATCCCAAATCAATCTCACACTTCAACTTCATTCTTTGACTACATGTGTTCCCATAAAGATCACACATAGGTCAAAGAGGGGAAAATGTATGTACCCTAAAATGGTCGCCTATACTTTGGGCCCCCATTTATCAATTTATCAATTTCCTAAATCAATGCTTTGCAATATTTTTAATTTAAATCAATTTCCTTGATCAAATCGTAATTAATTCAAATATTTCAATATTTCCTAAGGTTTGATCATTTTATCCTAAGTTTTGTTTAATTAAGAGAGCATGCTCCCTTTTAATTTAAAAAAAATCACTTTATCCTAAGCCACATTTAATTAAAAGAACAAATCTCTTTTAAATAAATAATAAATCTTTTAATTAAATAATGGAGACCACTTTGCGAAAAATAATAAAAGAAAAAGACTTTTTGTCTACACATTGAATGCACATTTTCCAAGATGAGTGGAATCTCATTTTGCCTCTTAATCTCTTCCACACATCTTTTTGCCTCTTAACCATGTCCATTGATTTTGCCTCTTGAGAATCTTGAGCACATGGATCAACCAAGATTTAATCTCCACCATTGCTCATTTCTTTTTGCCTCTTAATCTTGACCGTCCATTCATTTCTAAATCTTTTATAAGGAGCCCTCTCCTTCTCATTTTTATGCATGGAAATTTTTGAGATCTAGATTTTATGTTATTGTTATGCAGGTTTGGAGAGCGATTTTGGAGGAGAATTTGAGCACTTGAGCTTGAATATTGAAACTTCTATTTTCTTATCTTCTTATCTCATGCCTCCGTGACAATCCATTTAGATTACTTTTGCATTTTCATGTTAGATTAGATTCATATTTCCTTTCGTAGATTAGTTTGCTTTCCTGCATTGTTATCATATAGAATAGCTTTCATTTTCATTTGCATGCATACTAGATGATTTTTGGAGACTATCATTCTTACTTTTCCTCTTTGAATCTCTCATTTTATGGTGTACTTGCATGGGCACAAACTAGGTCTAAACTGAGGGCCTCCATCATAAAACCTTGCACTCCATGAATAAAGAGCTATGAGTCGCCATTTGAGACCTCATTCTTGAGCAATCTTGGATATAAAGACTCATAGAAGTGTGTCAACATTTTAACGCACAACTTGACTAGTCCAAAATGGAAGATTCAGATACAATACAAAAGTAGAATGCAATATCAACAATGTTAGAATGAAATAACTAAGCTAAAATGGATACAAAGCAACTAGTATTCTAAAATGAAAATGCAAGAAACTATGTTATGATAAACAATGCAAGGAAATAAACTAGATTTATAAGAATGTTGAGGAATGTCAAAAGGTTCTCTAGAATTTAAGAATCCCAAGATGATCTAGATGGAACCCTTGAGCCAAGGAAGAGCTTCATTTTAAAGGAATTGCCTCAAGAATGAAGGGTGGAGATTAAGAGGCAAATATATGTTAGGTAGAGATGAGTGGTGAGAAAGATCAATCCATGTGAGAGGATTTAAGATTTTGATTGGTCAAGCTTGACTGGAGAATAAGACAAAATAGCAAATCCTCTTTTAATTGTCAATTAATCAAGATTAAGTTTGTACAAAGTGTTCTTTTTAATAAAAGTGCTAAGACTTTATATTAAAGGTAAGTTTTAACAATTAAATGATTTTTCAAGTTTAGAAATGATTTAGGCTTAATTCTGGAAATAATTTAATTATGCAAGGGGATTATTCAAGTTTCTTACATAATTATGTCTAATAATTATGCCTTTGGGATTTAGAATTTGTTTTAAGGCAATTTAATCAAGATTAGGGGCTTAGGTTCTACTAGACAAATTTTAGGTGATTACAAAACCCAATAGTCCCCTTCATCCTATTGTTGACACTTCTAATTCCCCTACTTATAATCTCATGTCTCTCCTTTATAACCTTATCTTTCCTCTATTTGGTAAATTTGATTCCTTCATTAAGGAATCTTCCCAATTTGTGGATTTCATTCAAGACAAGAAAGTGTCTAGAGGTATGATATTCTACTTAGTTTCGATGTGGTGTCCTTATTTACAAAGATTCTTGTTCATGATACCATGGAGATAATAAAAAATAAAATCAATTATGAGATTGCCTCCCTTATTGAGTTGCCTTTGTTCTACTTTCTTCACCTTCCAAAAAGTGGTTTATGAATAATCAAAAGGTGTCACCATGGGTTCCTCCCTTTCTCGAGTTGTTGCCAACCTGTATATGGAGAATTTTGAGACACTTTCTCTAAGATACTTCCCTCTCAAACATATATGGTGGAAATGTCTTCTACATTTCCAAAAATTGATTATTTGACAAACTATAAAACTTTTTAAATTAGTTATAATATTCATTTTATGTGAATGGGAGAAGCATAAGCAATATATTATAGTCATTTGGCATTAACTCATTAGTGATTTTCCTATTTCTACATTACACCTAGATCATTTTAAATTTATTATTCAAAGGACACACTACAAATGCAAGACCAAATGTGTGAATTTCACCTTCATAACCTAGTTGTTCCTTATAATGCCAATTTGAACCAATTAATATACGTGGAAGATGTTCAGCTCAGGGCCTTTACATCTTATCTCTGAAATGACCATAAAAGAGGAGAGTTGTTTCAAGCATACTAGAAAAGGGGGATCAACCCAATCTCTTATTTATCACTAGGAATGTAGAACCTCCTCAAAGCAAATAGGGTTGAAAATACCTTGATGGAAGAGATGTGCCAATACAATATCTATTATGTCAAGGTTTTGGTTCCTTTTACTACTTGGAATGAAGGAAGAGAGATAAAGCTATTATACAAATGATTACTTATGAGCTTGATAAATATGTAAATGATACGAAGATAGATATAAAAAAGGATTTATGTGCACCTAGAAATGAAATAAGAAGTATGTTGATATGGATCTGAATTTTCCACAGTCAGGATCTTGCAGACACCTGTACTTGCAAATTTGGAACTTGTAGACTACAACCTGCCTCCAAAATGAATTTGAGCCTATTTTGGAAGGTAAAAAACATTTGAAATGTTATGTACCTAAAAACATTAGATTCTATGTCTGGTCTCAATCTTCCCATAATATTTTCATCAACTACATTGCCTATTCCTACACATGGAAAAATAGGGAAGAAGGTTGTGGAAAGGGGTGTCAAACTCCTATTTAGGCATCAACCTTTAAAATGTAATGAAATTACATAAATGAAAGATGAAATAGAAGCTACATTTGAATCATGAATTATCTCATGTCTTGATGATGCAATGCCTCTTTGAATATAATCTATTAATGAAATATAGCTTGAACTCGATAAAAAACCAAAAGTAAATCATGAAAGATAAGCCTTGTGCAATGAATGTTGTAGTTTGTCATACTTTTTGATGAAGAAGGAGAATGTTTAAATGCCAAATTGTAGAAAATATCTTGAAATCCAAATGCTTGATTGATTCTTGATCATGTTGGTTGTTAAAATGATGAGTGATATGGTGTTTATATACCTCACCCTAGATTTCGGGATTAAAAAATAAGCTAGACCAACCATGAGATTTGACTTCCCACTAAAACCCCAACATAGATCTCCAAGCCAAATTTGGGCCAAAATATGTGGGAACAAAATGTTTGAAACGTTATGTTCCTGGGTATATAACATTTGAAACATTCTTTTCCTAGGTAGAAAATGTTTGAAATGTTTTGTACCTAATAAAATCAACCCAATTTTGAACTGGGTGTTAGGATGATAGGGTAGATGCTAGATTACAAGGCATAATTGGTTTTGAGATTAAGAAAAGGTACAAAGGCCACAAATGATATCATAGGGCCCATATAGGCTAATAAATGATTGAATGGGAAAAATAATAAAGGAGAACACTTATAAATAAGGGATTAACTCAAGCTTTGAAGAAACTTAATTAGTACAAGACTTATAATGTTAATTTAAATGTCCAATGATCGTTAAGAGAGCATGAAATTAATGTAGGAACCCATACATACTAAAGTGGGGCTAAAATGAGCATGTAATTATATATGCTTACTTTTTAGGATGGTACATTTACCCTCCACTTTAGCGGGAATACAAGTCCACCTCATGCTCAAGATAAAGTAGAAGAAAGAGAGAGAAAGAGATGAAGATGTAATCATGGGCAAACTGTAAAGAGATAAGATATCTCTAAGTTTAAGGATACAATACCCCAAACCAAGGATCTTAACTTGTACATACATGTGCAAGGACACATAAAACAAAAACCAATGCATAAAACTTACTAAGATTCCAAGTCAACTAGTTGAAGAGACCCCAGTAAATAAAATATCTCCACCACTAGTATCATGCTCAAAAAGATATTGCAAAAGCACAAGTGGTCACATAAAAAGAAAAATAATACACATCAAAGATAAGATAAGAATATGTGATCCAATGTACTAGCAAAGTGTGTTATGATATAGTATCATATATGAGAGAAAAAGATAATCATAGATGACACATGCTAGCCAATTGTGTCATGTTAGGTACTCCACGAGAGAGAGAGAGAGAGAGAGAGAGAGAGAGAGAGAGAGAGAGAGAGAGAGAGAGAGAGAGAGAGAGAGAGAGAGAGAGAGGAGGGGGAGATGGTCTAACAAATTATGCTATGACAATTCCACCCATCAAAGATAATGTAAAGAGAGAGTTTATGTTTTAGCACATGCTAGTCAACTCATGAAAATTTATTCAAATGAGAGGTTGAAAATTTGTGTTATGCTAGTCAACCAATCCTGAAAACGTATGCAAAGGAGAGGTCAAATGGTCTAGCAAGTTGTGTTATGCTAGTTCGAATAATCCCAAGTATAACCAATGAAAGAATTGTATCTAAGGAAATCCACCAAAAATATATAAAGGAGAGTGATCTGGCCCTAGCAAGTTATACCTGACATGTTTGAAGTAAAAAAAAAAATTGCAATAAGGAGGCTATATATGCCCCCTCCCCCCCCCCCCCCACCAACAAGATGGAAGATGACTATTTTTTCATCTTAAGGAAAATGAGAACAAGAATAAATCACCTTTAATGTCAAGGAGTTATCCCACAAGCAACACCCAATCCAAGCCAAAGAGGTCACAACTCCTATAAGCCTTGAGATCAAGGAAGGGATGTGTGCAAAAGATATACCATGCAACACATGTAAAGGGATCCTTTTAAAAAGATAAGGAATTATGATTGATGAATAAAAGGGAAGAATTCACACCTTCCCTATTGCTAGCTAAATGGATTCTCGAGGAAGGATGACACACTTTATCCCTCAAGTGTGGAATTTGTTTACCATGAATAATCAATTGCGAACAAAGAAGAGATTATGACCAAGGATACACACCTCTTATTTAAGAGAAAATCCCTAATGTAAACAAAAACTTCTATGTAAGGTTGGATGTCACACAATAAACAAATGCCACTTAACCAAGGGAAAATTTGACCACGTTAAAAAGGATGAGAGAGATTGAAATACTACCCCTGTCCCCTAAATGTAGATACAAGAATAAGATTAAGGAGGACTATTATGTTTCTCACAAAGTATGATTGCACCTGGAATTGTACCACCATGAATGACAATGAGCCCCCAAGGGATAGGATAACAATGTCACATAGTGTGGAGCAACATAATAGGAACTTAAATATTATTTGAAGTAATCATAATTGAAAATTAACTCATTTTAACTTGTTATGTGAATGATGCCATAATAAATGAGTTTCTGGTTTTTGTAACACAAATATTGACATTCATTAGTAGAGTGATCATTATATAGATGATACATGCAAAAATGAAGATTCACAAGGTTTTGACTATGCTTCTTCTTTTGTTTAGTTTGAGTAATTAACTTAGCATGAAGAAGGTTAGACAAAATAATTTCTTGATTAAAGCTAGATTTAGAAAAAGTGTTATATGATAAGGAAAGGGATGTAGATAAAGGAGAAGGTTGGAAACCAAACCCTTAATGCAAGTGCTCGATAGGTTTCTCGTGAGTCTCATCACTTTGTTTCATGCACTCTAAAGCATATTGAAGATTAGTAGTTGAAATGTTAGGAGAATTGTGTTGAACAAATGACACACTAGGCCCTTTAAAGGTTCACATGTTAAAATTAGTAACTTTATATTCACTTGCAAAAGACGGTATAAAGTCCAATATTCCCTGATCACCTTCTAATAGAGTTCTTTCAGGAGAAGAAGTGTATTTAGGAGGAGAAGATATGTTTTTTTTGAAATGATGTAGGAATGGGTGAAGAATCAAATTTGGTTTGTAAGCAAATTTGTGATTTATCATCAATGAAGAGGGTATACATGATATTGTTACAAATGAACTTCACTTTACGATGAAGTGTTGAAGGAACAATGCACATGGCATGTAGCCATGGTCACTTTAAAGATAATATTATAATTGAGAGCATAGGGCATGACATGAATACATATGGGTAAAATAACAAGACCTACTTTAACATGTAAAGTGTTAATACCCAATATTTTTTTAACATTACCAAAGCCATGAATAGGAGCACAATCAAGTTTAATTGATGAAATATCCACCTTAATTTTATGCAACAAATTAGTGCTACACACATTGAGATGAAATCCATTATCAACTAAAGTTATTTGAATAAGATTTTCACTAATAAGGACAATAACCATAAGAGTATCATGTTGATCTTGAATTGTCTTATAAGGAAACTCATCTTGAGGAAACATAATTTGAACTTTATTATTGGTTCCATTCAAGCATTCCAATATGGAAGTTATATTAGTTTGCACGCAATGTGGGATAATCATGTTTATTAAGGCTTGTTATAACACTTCATGATATGTAGGTGAATTTTGAAGAAGCTCATACAGGGAGATCTTGGCAGGAGTAGCACAAAGTCTTTTCTACTAAATCATAGTCCCTTTGAAGATTTTGAGTGAGACAAGGTGTAGGAGGAAGCACTGGTTGATAAGCATGAAGAGGAGGAACAATTGAAATTATAGGTTTTTTATTGTTTCTTGTGTTATATGTATGAGCAACCACATGATATTCAATTTGTTGATCACCTTTCACCACAATGACTGGTTTATTCTAAGGTTGAGGGGTATCTTGACGAAGATGGACAACAACCTTAGGATTTTAAATACCCAAAACATTGACAACATTGATTTTAATAGGTTCTTCGAGATAATAAAGGATGTTCTCTCCTTTTTCTAAAATGCCTTCATGTGTAGGACATACCTTAGGAGAGAGACAAACATAAATCATTCATGCTTCATCTCTAGAGGGAAGATCATTGAAATGAATAGAATGTAAAGTGTGCTTAAGGGAACGAACAATCATATCAATTTCCTCTACTATAATACCATTGTTCCTCACAAGGTACCATCATGGGGAGATACATATCAAGAGAATAATCAACATCATCTTCTAATGAATCATCCCAAATAGGGAGATCATTGAGAGAAAGATTATTGTCTTGCCTCGATATGTCCTCATGAGAAGGAGGGTCCTTAGGAGAAAAAAATGAAATTAATCCATAGAAAATATCCATGATGAACAAACTAAAATGACATGTGAAAAATGTATGAAACTATTTGTTTTTTAATTATTTAAAAAAAAAACTCCAATGCTAGTGCATAGACAAGAAATGAAAGGATCTATATGAAATACAATAGTTTCTAACTAATACATGAAATTAATTTTTTAAATTAATTTTTATTATTTTTAAAACATGGAAATGAGACTAAGCTTATAAATACATGGAACAATATGCATTTTTATGTCCTTGTTTACAAAAAAAATGTATAAAATGAAACAAAGCAATGCATACAAAATACCAGATCATAAGTGGAAATGTTATGAATCAGGTCCACCAAAATGTACAATAAGAAATGGTGATCAAGGGGCTCAATCAAATCTCCTATTGAACATTAGGAATATGAAAAATCCTTAATACAAATATGATTGACAACACCTTGATGGAAGAGATGCCAATACAATATCTATGCTCTTGGGGTTTTGGTTCCTTTTACTACTTGAAATTAAGGAAGAGAAATAAAGCTACTATGAAAAATGAATAATTGTGAACTTTCTAAAGCTATAAAGGATATAAATATGAATTTGAAATAGGATTTGTGTTCACTTGGAATTGAAATAGAAAGTTTGTTGATATAGATCTAAATTTATGATAGTCAAGATCCTGCAGACACCTGTACTTGCAAAACTATAACCAATGGACTATAACCTACCTCTATAATGAATTTGAACTTTTTTTGGAAGGTACATAATGTTTGAAACATTTTGTACCTAGGAACATAATGTTTGGGATGTTTTGTATCATAGGTTTTTGCCCGAATCTTTCAAGGATGCTCCATTTGGTCCCAATCTTCCTAGAATAGTTATGATAGCTACATAGCCTATTATTGCACACCAAAAAAACATGTAAGAAGGTTGTGGAAAGGGGTTTTCCTAGGTCAAACCCTTGTTTAGGCATCAACCTTGAAAATGTATTGAAATTTTATTAAGGAGAGATGAAATAGAAGCTAAATCTAAATCATGAATTACCTCATGTCTTGATGATGTAATGCCTTTTTGGATGTAATCAAAAGTGTTCATGCAATATATTGGAATCCATAAAAACCTAAAAATAAATCATAGAAGATAACCCTTATGTAATGAATGTTGTGGTTTTACACAATACTTGATAAAGAAGGACAATGCTTTGAAGACTTGGATGCTCCAAGACCTTAAGAATGCTTACATGCCAAATTATAGAAAAGCTCTTGAAATACAATTGATTGATTGCTTCTTGATCATGTTAGATGTCTAAATGAGGAGATATAGGTTTTTATATGCCTCATCCTACATTTCATGATTAAAAAATAAGTCAAGTCGACCACGGGATCTAATTTCCCACTAAAACCTTGACATAGGGCTTTGGACCAAAATACGAGGGAACTAAATGTTTGAAACATTCTATACCTAAGAAAATCAACCCAAATTTGAATTGGGTTTTGGGATGATAGGGTAGATGCCATATTAAGAGGCACAACTAGTTTTGAGATTAGGAAAAGGTACAAAGACCACAAATGGTAACATAGGGCCCATGTAGGCTAATAAATTATTGAAGTGGAGAAATAATAAAGGATCACACTTAGAAATAAGAGCTTACCTTGAGTTTTAAATAAATTTAATTAGTACAAGACTTATAATATTAATATAAAGGTCCAATGAGTGTTAAGAGAATGGGAAATCAATGTGGGAACCAATACATACTAAAGTGGGGCTAAAATGAGCATCTAATTATAGATGCTTACTTTTTAGGACAATACAATAGGATAACAGATTATAGAAAGTTTAGAGCATTGGATGTAAGATTAGGTGGAAATATAAGGAAGTATTGTCAAAACAAATGGATCAAATTTATATGAGCTCAAAAAGAAATAGATCCACTTAATTTACAACTACATTGCACTTGAATCAAGGGCAACAAGATACATCAAGGCTTTAGTAGACAATGAGGTTGCATGTCTCCCACTAATATTTCATCTGCCACTCCTCCTGTATCCAGTTCAACACTGGTTAGGAAGGAAGTTGGTGGATATGGTAAAAGAGAAGGATCAGTGGAATAGAATTGCATGACAAAAAGGATTTTACATGACACATGGTATAAGTGTTAGTAAGAATATATTTTAGGCTTGACGTGTTGTAGTTTAATCTTAGGTCATAGTTTTCCTAAGGATAAAAAAAAGTGTAGTTGAGAGGAGTGATGGACTTAGTAAATAGAACTATTTTAGCTTACACATGACATATCTATGTTTGAAGACTTATCATGAACCATGTTTTAACTTATAAATGATGTACACCATATGATGAATGAGTATATTTTGTGAATGTTTACAATTGGTTTAATCTCATATTGTTGTAAATGGTATTGATGTGAATGAATGCTTTTCTTGATTTAATAAGTTGCAACTTAAGGATTGACTGTTGGCTCACAATTAAAGTAGAATGTGCCCTTTTGGTCAACATGAAAGAATGCATCTTTGAAGAATAAATGCATAGAGGATATGATGGAGTTTATAGGATGGTGAAGTTATACTTCACTAAGACATGCATATTGATTTTGCTCGTTCCTATCTTTTTATTATGTCGATTGAAGAAGATTCCAAATGAGATTGAACTATTGTTAAGTTAGTTATTATTTTCAATTTCATAGTAGAATAATTCATCCTTAGTTTTAGGGATTATTGACAATATTTTCAATTTTAAATAGTAGAATAATGAATCCTTAGTTTTAGGGATTATGTTAGACTGCACTGAGAGGGGGGGTGAATAAGTAATCAATGATTCTTTAAACCTTGAAAACTTTCTCTAATTCAACTTGGTAATAACTCAATAAGATAAACTCCAGTATTAATTGATAACAATAACAACTTTAAGTAATCAATGAATAATATGCACAATAAACATTCAACACATATAACACTAGTATTTAACGTGGAAACCCAATTTGGGAAAAACTACTATGGGAATTTTCACCCACCAATAAAAAATACTCTTCTGAAGTATACTTGGTTAAAAGTCAATCATGTTAAAGATTACAGTGCACATTGTTAAATGTGATCCTATTAGGGGATTTGCCTTAGATCTGTTAAGATCTTCATTCTTTTAGGAGTGGTCTGGTTAAAGGTCTTTGAACACTCTTTTAAAATGTCACCTCTCTTGAGGTTTTACAATAAG
Source organism: Chamaecyparis obtusa (assembly GCA_027943335.1). Classification (NCBI taxonomy): domain Eukaryota; kingdom Viridiplantae; phylum Streptophyta; class Pinopsida; order Cupressales; family Cupressaceae; genus Chamaecyparis; species Chamaecyparis obtusa. The sequence continues at coordinate 84,340 of BSBK01004442.1, forward strand.
ACTTTTAAGTCCACTCAGTTAAGAGATTTTCCTGCTACAAATGTTAATAAGCAACAATATAGAACTTGATATGTAAATCTGCAACCACCTCTTGCTTATTTAGATCCCTTATGCACTATTTATCTCCACTTCATTCCATCACTACTCATTGGCCTCAACACTTCATCAATCTCTTCTTGCAGACTCAAATTTCAACCTTTTTTTTCTTCACTGCATTAGTCGGTTACACATCCACACTTCAACTTGCTAGTTTGTTCTTCATACAATTTCATCCTTTATATAGACTATATATTGCCTCTTAATCTCATTTATTATGTTTTCCTCTATTTATTCTCAACCATCAGATCATCCTGTTGAATCAATTCAATGAATTTAGAACTCTGTAAAACATTTTATCATCACCTCAGAACTTGAACTTTTCTTGGAACTTGTACCTTCACTTTTTGTTGCTTAGATATTTGCCATAGATTATCACCTTGAATTTTCCTAATCGTAGATCTCTTTAACTAACTCTTCCTCATCCTTGGGATCTCCCAGATCAATGTGGGTCTCCATTAAATGTCATTTTGATCCTTATCTTTAATTTATGTTCCTTTCTCATGGCTAAATCCTTTTCCTTCAACCAAAATTCTATTTGCTTCGCTCGGTAACTAATTCCTTACACTCGGTGTCTTGGCTTCCTTTCTCTTTACCAAATATTACTTTCCTTTTACTGAATAACTTCTTCCTGCTCGGTAACCAAACTGTTTTGTTTACTGACTTGACCATTCTCCTTTAACAACTTGATATAATCAAATTTAAATTATAAAACAACTAAACACTTATTAGCTTATCATTGTCTGATCTGTATTAACTGCCCAATTAAGTTCTTCAACTTCACAACTTTTCACTTCCTCTTTTTCCTTAACTCACTCAACTTATATCATACTCTAAATGATATGGCAACTCAATATAAATCAGAAATCAATTGGTTAACATCAATGAAAAAATAACAACTGATCTAATCCTTCTACAATCTTCTATACCTTTGATCTCAGTCTTCATCATCATCACCATCAGTTGTAGTAACAATCTCCCTCTTTGGAATTGATGGTAGCATTGTCAATTGACGATGACAATACTCTGATATCTTTGTTTTAATTTGTATTCCCTCTAAACTTCATCATCTTCTTCCTCTTTTTATTCATCAACAATAGCTCATTCTTCTCAGTAATCATCAATAGTCTTCTCCCTCCGTAATCAATTGCATGATCTCCCTCTTTGACAATAATGCCAAAGATACATACTCTTGAAAACTTTGTTCAGGCAGTGAATCATACCTAGCATGCACTGATTTCTCATTGCATACATAAACATTTTTCACAACTTCAAGCCTCGGTTAAAGAGTGAACACTAGCATCAACTCAATAAATAGATATTCTAATGAATCCTTTAATTGACTCAACATGCATCTTGCTTTGGTGAATATTGGATAGGGGAAGAACACCTAATTTAACTTTGAGATAATCAAAAGCATCATTCGGTAGTGGCTTGGTAAACATATCTACTATTTGCTCCTTTGAATTCACATACTCCAATATCACATTCTTGTCTTGAACTTGTTCTCTCAAGTAATGATACTTGATAGAAATGTGCTTGGTCTTAGAATGCATGACTGGATTCTTTGATATGTTGATAGCACTTGTATTATCACAGTAAATAGTAACTAGATCATTAATATCCTCTTGCATACCTTCAAGTAGTTGTTTGATCCATACAATGTTTGCATAATTCATAGTTGTTGCTACATACTCTGCTTCGGTTGTAGATTGTGATATACAACTTTGTTTCTTACTCATCCATGTCACTAATATTTCTTCTAAAAAGAAATCTCCTCCACTTGTACTTTTCCTATCATTAATGTTTCTAGCCCAATCAACATCAGTGTACACCTTTAGATCAAAATCTCCTCCTTTCTTGTGTAGTAGACCAAAATCTTCAGTACCTTTCAAATACTAAATATTATTTTGATTGCAGATATGTGTGTTTCCTTTGGATTGGCAAAACATCTTACAAAAATACCTATTGCATGAGCAATATCAGGCCTACTATGTACAACATATTGTAACTTACCAATCATTGATCTATAAAGTATTTCATTCACTTCCTTTGACTGATCTTTTTTTGACAATTTGCAACTAGTAGCTATCAGTGTTCCGACCGGTTTTGATTCTTCCATACCAAATGTCTTTAGGATCTCCTTGATGTTTTTTGACTGTGTGATATAGATTTAATCTTTGACTTGTTGAATTTGTAGTCCAATAAATAATTTTATTTATCCTATCATGGACATCTCAAATTCCTTTCTCATCTCCTCAACAAAAGATTTGCATAATGTGTTATTTTCTCAAAAAATAATGTCATCAACAAATATTTCAGCAATCAAAATCCTATCATTACTGTCACATTTCAGATACATATTGCTATTGTCACTTGTTCTTTGAAATCCAATCTTTATTAAATATGAATGTAACCTTTCATACCATGCTCGAGGTGCTTGTTTCAAACCATATAGTGCCTTGTGCAATTTGCATGCCATGTCCTTGTTAGTATTCTCAACAAATCCTTCAGGATGTTCAACATAAACTTCTTCTTCAAGAATACCATTTAGAAATACAAACTTAACATACATTTGATAAAGTTTAAATCCTTTGTAAGCTGCATATGCTAGTAGAAATCTAACTCCTTATATTCTAGCAACAGGTGCAAAAGTCTCACCATAATCAATGCCTTCTTCTTATGCATACCCTTTGCAAATCAATCTTGCTTTGTTTATGATCACATTTTCACATTCATTCAATTTGTTTCTAAAAATCCACTTGGTACTAATAACATTTTTATCTTTGGGCCTCGATACCAAAGTCCATGTGTTATTCTTTTCAATTTGGTCTATCTCTTCTTTCATAGCTTTAATCCAATCTTCATTATCCAATGTATCATTTACTTTTCTTGGCTCAAATTCAGAAATCAAACATGTGTTATCTCTCAACTAACTTCTTGTCATAACTCTGAAATTCTTGTCTCTGATAATTTTACTCGATGAATGGTGTCTTCTCACATACTTGGCCAGAACAGACTCAGTAGGCAGTGGAAGTTCTTCATTTTCAGCATTTAGTGGTGGCTCTCTTTTTTTAGCTTCCTCCTCGATTTGTACTGTAGGTAAGGTATCATGAACATCAGTTTGAACATATACAAATCTTTGATAGTCCTCGGGTTCCTTTTTGTTGTCTTCATCATTTTCTCTGTAAATTTATCAATCCTTACACTTGCACTTTCTACAATTTTATCAGTAGACTTGTTTAAGCAATTGTAAGTCTTGATCTTAGTTGAATATCCTAATAATATTCCTTCATCGCCTTTATGATCAAAATTTCCATTTCTAGCATCCTTTAGAATGTAAAATCTACTTCCAAATACTTTGAAGTAACTTACATTTAGCTTGTGACCATACCGGATTTCATATGGAGTCTTGTGTGTACCTTTCTTCAGTTGTACTTAGTTTAGCGTATAAGCTGCAGTACCGACTGCTTCTCTCCAAAAATTTTGAGACACTCCCTTCTCAATCATCAATGTCCTTGCACAATCAATAATGGATATTTTTCTTCTCTCTGCTATACTATTTTGCCGTGGTGTCCTCGGTGAAGACATTTATCTCTTTATTCCATGTTTATTGCAGAAAAGTTTAAACTCATCAGATGTAAACTCACCTCCTCTATCAAATCATAGACACTTCAATTGTCTTACACCCTCCTTTTCAACTCTTTCCTTACACCTCTTGAACATTTGAAAAGCATTAGATTTATCCTTAAAAAATATCATAGACATCATTCTTGAATAATCATCAACAAATAAAATGAAATATATATCACCATAGTAGCTTTGTGTACTCATAGGTCCACATAGGTCAATGTGCACCAACTCCAAAACTCCTTGTGTAGTGTAAGATTTTCTTGTAAAACTTGACTTTGTCATCTTACCAACTTGACATCCTTTGCACATGACATTTTCAGGTATATCCAATCTTGGTAGACCTCTCACTCTATTCTTTTTTCTCACCTTTATTAAGTTGTTGAAATTCACATGACACAATCTCTTATGCCATAACCATACATCCTCAACTTTAAAATAAACAAATCTTTGAAGTAGTATAAAGGTAGAATAAGTTACCTTTCGATTCTTCACCAGTGGCAATCAAACCTTCATTATGATCAAATAATTTTACCTTTCCATTCTAAAATTCTAGTCAGTGTCTTGTGTTGTTGAGTTGTGCCACACTCAACAAATTATACTTTAGTCCTTCAACCCAATAGACATAATCACATTGTGTATTATCTAGCAAAATTATTGAACCTTTACCTTTCACAGGATATGGAGCATCATTACCAAATCTAACATAACCTCCATCATGGTCTTCCACAGTAATGAAATTATGTGTGTCGTCAGTCATATGATGTGAACATCCACTGTCTATTATCCATGTATCATTTTTACTAACATGAGAAATTAAAGCTTTTTCTTCTCCATACCTTTCTTCATCAGAATCATCCTTGATAGAAACATACACAAGCTCTTCACCTTCATCATTTTCTGAATCATCATCAGTTAGTCCTTTAGTAATTTAGCATGACTTCTTACCTTTGTTCTTGAAATCTTGGTATCTCCCAAATCTATTCTCTCTTTTGTTATTATCTTGGTTGTCTTTCTTCTCATCACTATTGTTGTCAGTACATCTAGATTCAATGTGACCAATCTTGTTACAATTGAAACATTTTAGAGGTAATTTACCTCGGTATTTGCCTTTTCCTCTTGGTAGTCTCCTAGCTAACAAGGCTTCAAGCTCTTCTTGTTGTCTTTCCTCTTCAAACAAACTTTATAGATCATTCTTGCAACTTTGAAATATTTTACTTGCACTACTTACATAACCATCACTAGATCTAGACTCTCTAGGATTTCCAATATTCAAAGATGACTTGAATGCAGACTCAATCTTAGAAGTGGCAGATAAACTATTGTCAAAATAATTTAGCTCAAAAGAAATCAGCTTACCAATTGTAGCATCCGACGAAATAAACATCTAAGGAATGGATCTCGGTTCTTGTATTGTAGACACTCAAATAACATATATAGGAAACAATGTCCTCAACAGTTTGCTTGTTACATCTTCTTCTTTAATATGTCCTCCAACACCTCTGATAGCACTCACTACTTCCTTTAATCTTGAACTACATTGTGTAACATCTTCACCTTATTTCATTCTTATAGAGTCAAATTTGCCTTTCAGACTTTCAGCTTTTGCCTTCTGAACATGTTGATCTCCACCATATATCAATGCAAGCTTGTCCCACATTTGTTTTGTTGTATCACATCCTTTAAGATCATTGAACTCTATGTCGGTGAGAGTAGAATATATCTTAATCATAACTTGTGTGTGGTCTTGCCTTTATCTTACTTGTTCAACTTTCATAGGCCCAAATGGTGGTGGTGAATACTCATTGTCAAGATAGTATATTGCATACCCTCCAATTCCAAATATGTGCAGCCTCATCCTGCTTTGCTATGTAGAGAAGTTGTCCCTATTCAACTTTGGTCGCTCCCTCTTATACATCTTCAGATCTTTTACTGAATTCTTTTAAACTTATCCCTCTAGAGTACTTGGCTCTGATACCAATTGTTAGATTGCACTGGGAGGGGGGGTGAATTAGTACTCAATGATTCTTTAAACCTTAAAAACTTTCTTTGATTCAACTCGGTAATAACTTAATAAGACAAACTTCAATATTAACCGATAACAATAACAACTTTAAGTAATCAACAAATAACATGCACAATAAACATTCAACACATATAACACCAGTATTTAACGTGGAAACCCAATTTGGGAAAAACCATTGTGGGAATTGTCACCCACCAATCAAAAATACTCTTCTGAAGTATACTTGGTTAAGAGTTAATCCTATTAAAGATTATAATGCACATTGTTAAATGTGACCCTGCTAGGGGATTTTCCTTAGATCTATTAGGATCTTCACCCTATTAGGAGTAACTTGATTAAAGTTCTTTGAACACTCTTTTAGAATGTCACCTCTCTCAAGGTTTTACAATAAGACTATTAAGTCCACTCGGTTAAGAGATTTTCTTGCTACAAATGTTAATAAGCAAAAATATAGAACTTGATCTATAAATCTGCAACTACCTCTTGCTTAGTCAGATCCCTTATGCACTCTTTATCTTCACTTCATTCCATCACTACTCACTCGTCTCAACACTTCATCAATCTCTGCATGTAGACTAAGATTTCAACCTTTTTCTTCTTCATTGTATCAGTCGGTTACACATCCAAACTTCAACTTGCCAGCTTGTTCTTCATACAATTTCATCCTTTATATAGACTCTACTTTGCCTCTTAATCTCCTTTATTACATTTTCCTTTGTTTATTCTCAATCATCAGATCATCCTCTTGAACTAATTCAATGAATTTGGAACTCGGTAAAACATTTTATCATCACCTCAAAACTTGAACTTTTCTTGGAACTTGTACCTTCATTTTTTGTTGCTTAGATCTTTACCATAGATTATCACCTTGAATTTTCTTGATCGCAGATCTCTTTAACTAACTCTTCCTCATCCTTGGAATCTTCCAGATCACTGTGGCTCTCTATTAAATGTTGTTTTGATCCTTATCTTTAATTTATGTTCCTTGCTCAGTGGCTAACTCCTTTTCCTTCAACCAAAATTATGTTTGCTTTTCTTGACAACTAACTCCTTACACTCGGTGTCTTGGCTTCCTTTCTCTTTGGCAAATATAACTTTCCTTTTACCAAATAACTTCTTCCTGCTTGGTAACCAAACTATTTTGTTTACCGACTTGACCAATCTCCTTTACCGACTTGATATAATCAAATGTAAAGTAGAAAATAACTAAACACTTACTAGCTTATCATTGTTTGATCTATATTAGCTGCCCAATTAAGTTCTTCAACTTCATAACTTTTCACTTCCTCTTTTTCCTTAACTCACTCAACTTATATCATACTCCGAATGATATGACAACTCAATATACATTAGAAATCATTTGCTTGACATCAATGACAAAATAACAACTGATCTAATCCTTCTACAATCTTGTATACCTTTGATCTCAATCTTCATCATCATCACCATCAGTTGTAGTAACAGATTATTGACAAGTGTTCCTAGCAAAATTTTAAGTGTAATTATCCCCCTCTCTAAGGATTGTGTATAAATTCTAACTTTGTTAGAGATTGGAGGATTGACAAAATAGAGATACAATAAGATTCTACTAGATCTCTAGTTAATTAGAGAAGTTAAAATTTTCTATGGATGTTATGCATTGTTGAAGATGAATAAAGTAAATGATTGGTGACATTTTAAGTTAAGACCACTTTGTGATGAGAGGGTTGTTGGAATGGTGTGGAGATTTTATAAGTAAAAAAGAATTGTGAACCATCAATAAAAGGTTGAGGTTGACAAGTTTTGTGGTGAGGGTAATCTCAAATGAGGTGTCCAACCTTTTTGTACTATCCTAAATTTGCATCACTGTGTAATTTTCCATTTAGCTTGGGCCTATTTTAGCATGTATGGGCTCCTGTAATGATTTTCGGTATGCCTTCCTTGATTCTACTTTTTATTTTGACATCCCCTCTTTAACTGAGACCCTTGGGTCAAATTTCTTTGACTTTTCAGGGGAATAGGCCAACCTGGTTTGCTAATTCCTCGGAATGGGTCGACCCATTGGCCTAATTCCTGACATTTCCTCATAAATTTGAACCATAGGTTTGTTTCAACGATTGAGAAGGAAGTCCAAATTCTCATTGGCCCTCTTCGAGTTTTAAGCTCTAAAATGCTTGTGAGGGGTATATAAGCAACCTACCTCTCCTCATTTTGGGATCCAAGTTTAAGGAAAGCATCCCAAGCTCAAGCACTCAAGCATTCTAAGGAAAATTTAAAGCATTCAAGGAATTCCCAAGGCCATATTATCCATTGTATCAAGCTTCTCTCCCATGAAGGCCAAGTAGAGGAGATCACAATCAAGAAAGAAGATCATCATTCATCCCTTCAAGCATTCATCCCATCCTCCTTCATATCAAACATTATGGAAAACTACAACAATCAATGTGCAACATATGTCTTTCATGATTTCCTTTTAGAGTCAAGCTATTACATCAATATCTGTGATCACATTCAAAGAAACATTTGCATTTCCTAGATATAAGACACTTCATGTTTTAGATCTAGTCTCTACTCTGTGTCATAACACATTCCTTTATTTCAATTTAATTTTAATGTTGATTCCAAACTAGGGCTTGACTAATGAAAATCCCTCTTTATGCAACAATTTCCCTTCTTTTCTATGTACAGGAACATGTATCGCCAGTTTTAGGATCAAATCTAGAAAGTAGAGGAGGCCGACCAAAAATTACAATTGAAATCATAAAAAAATGTAGGGAACAAGTTGACCTAGTCGACCTAGTCCCAGGAATAGGTTTACGTAGTTGACCTAGTCCCTCCAAAACAACTTCAAATTGAATTCACGGGTTAGTTGCAACTTTCTGGTTTCTATTTCTAACAATAGAATAAGTCTGTCTTCTTTTTTTAGTATGTGTGCACATAAAATCATTATTTTCCTCCATTTAATCTTAGATCTCACATATCCCCATCAATCATCCCATTTTGCACATTCATTTAGCGAAGGATCATTGCACCTATTCAACACTTGAGGCTTCTCAAGCCTATTGGGTCATCTTCCTTCCAATGTAATATAGGAAATAAGTCTTAGTTCACTAATTTGCCCATTTGATCTAGTGATCCCTATTTCTTATGTACACTATTTATAATAAAAAATGCATTCAACTCGTTGAGATAAGAAATTTGTTGTGTGATCTCAAAGCCAAGGCCTAAGAGGTTGATGGATTATGAGAGTGATTGAGTTGGGTTCATTTATACATAGACCCAAGGATGCACTTTTAAGCTACCCCATTTTTTAGTGTAAGTCTTGCACCACATAACCCTTCCTAGTTGAGTTGTCAGGTCCTTAAAATATGGTTGGAAGGTTGGATTCAAGAGAGAAAGTTCCACCCACATTAGGTACTTGGATTTTTAGAACCCTTTTAGGTCAAAGTCTATGTCCCAGCCTTGAGGTAACATGTTTGACCATAGATAATTCTAGATCTATAGTGGAGGGTTGTTATAATATGATTTAAGTCTACAAACATGCAAGCTAGGTTCCCTCTTTTTCTACTTATGAAATATTCCATTAACCATCCCTTTTGCTCCTACTTTACACGAGCTCATTTGAAACTTCTTGTATAGATGGAACACCTTTTAGAAAAAATAAATTGATTTGGATTTGAAATTATCAAATACATCGACAATGTTATATGAGAACTCTAAGGAAATAATTTTACCTCTAGTCATGTCAGAAGACTAAGAGGGATGATCACCAATCACATCTGTTTGCATGGTTTTTCTTGTTGATTGTTGGGCATATTAGGTTTTGTAGTTTGCGGCTCAACTAGGGAATCCAAGGTTTTTGTGTCTTTTTGCAAAGCCGCTAAATAGACGAGGGCATGATCTTCATGAGATCAATCATTTTTTGGGTGTTAGACTCATCCTCCAACATTCCGTTTACATGTGCTTTTTTTCATCGTCATCACACACGTAGGGTTAGTTTGTGACATAAACTTGATTAGGGTAGGCCTAGGGGCCTGTTCCTTGCCTTTTGCCATCATTGGTCATAGGGGATTTGGAGTAGGGCACAACTTTTCTCTGTAGTTTAGGGTTTTTAATTGTTTGGGCGTGCCTTTCCAATGTTCACAATTCACACTCTCTATCTTCAAAAAGGAAAATGATTACATTAGGAACAATATGTGATATATAATGAATGAGCAAAGATAAAAAAGAGAGTGAGCAAAAGATAAGAAAGACCATATATAGACATAAAAAAGGACAATCCTTAAATAAAGACTAGATAGGAAATAAGACAATAAAGAGAACAATATAAAGTAGAAAAATATAAGATATACAATTACTAAAAATGACTATAAAGAAAATAAGACAAAAAAAAAAAAAGAAAGGTAAAAAATAGACAAATGCAAAAAAAAAACAAAACCTAAAATAGTTAAAAAAGTATAAAATAAACTTTTATTATTCTAAAACTTTAAAATAAAAAAAATATTAATTTTTCAATTGTTAATTCTTACACTATTATAATATAAAACACATTTAAGTATTAAACCCTTCACCTAAACCCTTGTCAATATCTTATCCTCCTTACCAGCTGCCACGTCAATTCTTCAAATCTTCCGCATGCCGAAAATATATCCACGTGTTATTCTACCACTAATGTACAGACAAATGAAGTCATAACATAGGACTTGCCGCCAAATATTCTCCCCAACTACCCCTTAAAATCGGGCACCATAAATCCGTGCCTTATATCGCCAGAAATACCCGGGTAGAGAATCCCTGCCCGCCGACCGCTGCCCGAAAGCCGCTTAGTTGCCATTATAAAACTGTCACAGAGCCAACTGGTCTTGTCCTTTTTTTTTCTTCATTATCGACTCGTTTTATTCTTTTGTTTTTAAGTTAAATTCTGTATTTGTGTTCTGTTTCATGTAAGTCTGCATTATTTTTTGTTTTAACTCCAGATTGTGCTACGTTTTGGTCAAGAATCAGAAATTTGACTAGGGTTTAGAGGGTTTGATTTGAGAACTGTAAGAATGTCGTCTCCAAATGGGGGGGGTTTGAGGAAGGCAGTGTTCGTAAAGATAGATCAGTTGAGGCCAGGGACGGCGGGGCATAATTTGGTGTTGAAGGTGATAAATGTTAAGGTGGTACTGCAGAAGGGCCGTCCTGATGCTCAAGTCCGTCAAATGAGAATCGCCGAGTGTATCGTCGGCGACGATACTGGTATCATCGTCTTTACTGCCAGAAATGATCAAGGTACTTACCTAACTTACCCCATTAAAAAGAAGGGTGCTTTTCAGGTGTTTTTAATGTTAATTTCTGGAATTCTTTATCTGAAAAATTCAAAATGCAGAACTTACAGGTAGTCGAATACTAATACCTAGCATTTCGTTATTTTGCGGTATTGGTGTTTTACCAACTGCCCTACTTGTTCTTTGTCCGTTCCGGACATTAAGCTAAACTTTACAAAGATTAGGTTGTTATCTAACAGTCGCTGGTTCAAAATTCCAAGTTAAATTTTCTCCCTGGGGTTTTTTGCTTAGATGCCACGACCCAATGGTATTTTCCCCCCCGCCAACTCACTTAGGACTTTCACCTGACCTAATTCTTTGAGATTCAGCTTAGATATCCAAATCATCCTGGACTTGTACCTAGTCCCATCCACTGTGATAGTTTGTTTGGGTAAGCTACAACCGGAATCGGATGCGGTGGTTTAACTTCATCGCTTTCTACATTTGACATTTGTTAGAGCTAAGCATGCGACAAATGGAAGGTTCAGCGATTTACCACTTGAGCTTATCTCATTTGGCTTAACAAAGATGCATTTGGACACATATTTGCTTTATAAAAAATGTTTTTTAGGAGTATATTTAGGAATTTGTTGCTATGAAAAATCAAGAAAAGACTTTTAGATATAATTTAAATTAGAAATTAATTTAGTTAAGCAGGTTTCTTAAGGTAATGTGCATTAACTACTCATTATGATGACCAATTTTCATGAGTAGTTGCAGGGATTTTTTGAAGTGCGATTCAAGGTTAAAAAACTTATCACAACTGCGTAGCAGAGAAACTTTATCTGCCGAAATTTTAGAGGAGGTTTCTTTTCAATGCTATTTCGACTGAAATCTTTCAAACAACTACATGGATGCTTGAACTCTCATTTTTTTGGGTTGGATTTCTCAACGTGTTGGTCATCCATAAAGACTTTTTTGGTATTTCCAATGAGTGGAATAGTATTATAGTTGTTTCTTCATGAGTTATATGTCGAGCAAACCAAATTTAAGGCTTCTTGGGTAAAGAGAGTTTTCAAAACCAGAATCTTGGGAGTTGATTATAAAATACTCTTGTTTAAGTTCATGAATAAAGAGATTTTATTTTTTAATTTTTTAAATTATTATTTTTATCTCTTTCTATCCATGATTAATTAAATATTTTGTTTAATTAATTATATACTTTTATTCCAACATTAATTAAATAATTCTATTGTTTAGTTTTTAAAAAAAGAGAGGTAAAAATTTATTAATCAATAAGGATTAGTTTAGAGCAACAATAGCTAGCAAGCTCAACAATAGGCCAAAAGACCAGAAGAAAAAAACCAACCAATCAAGGTCCTCTCAAGCCTCCCAAATAATCTCTTTTGTCCTCCATAACTAGCTCGTTTAGTGTCTAAGAGTACTTTGTAGACAAGTATCCCTAGTCCTTGACATTCCATACCAACAATCATCTTGCCGGACCTTGCTCTTGGCTTGTTAACCTCTTGGAAGAGGAGGGCCTCATGCTGCAATTTGCCAAACCTAACTTTTGAATGACATCCAAATCACTTCAATTGGTGTGAGTGAACAAATCACATTTTACTAATAAGGTTTCATGCAAAACACAAATAATTCACATCCAAAAATGGCTCAAACATTTTACTAATAAGGTTTCATGCAAAACACAAATAATTTACATCCAAAAATGGCTCAACTTTTTTTATTGTGAAAAATCCTTCTGTTCTTTTTTGACGAAGGGCCTCTGTTCCAAGCAATAAGAAGAAAATGAGTATTAGCTAGGGAATTTCCCAAAAGACCCCATAATTCTCTAAAGAGGAAGCATGGAAACAAGCCTTGTTCCAAAGCCCCCCACTGGCAATACCAAATTTCCCTAGAGAAGGGGCACAAGAAGAAAAAATGTAAAGAGCATTCCTCACTATTATTGCACAAAACACACATAGAAGTGTTATGTTTTTCTGTCATTGATGAGTCTAGTGTGCGCCAGATGTCTTCTGCTGCATGTAAACTAACTTACGTTGCTGATTGTCTGCTGCATATGTCAACGCTTTGTTTGGCACATGTTTCTCCTGTTTACCCGAATGCAAGTGTCACTTCTGTTTTCAGAAAGGATTGAACAACTCCAAATATGTGGCGCGTATTGCCAACATATATATACAAAACGCACATACAGTCTCAGGAAATGAAACGCATTTGGTGTCATACGGAGAACAAAAACGGAAGTGGTTGGTGATGACAAGTGTACAGAATACACTGTATTGCTGCGAGTAAGGTGCTTGAGAGCTGCTGGCATGTGGAGGTGAGATGCATCTGTAGCAGTGGAGTAAAACGGCTCTGTGGGCTGTCAAGTTTTTTTTTTGCCAAAACATGGATGGAATAATGGTGAACGAGTAACAAAGATAAGGAAGTTGCATTGAGCTGTAGAAAGTTGGTCTTTCAAATACGATAGACAGGCTATGATTTTCGGATTTAAAAAAACTGTAAGTAAAATGGTATATTATCGGGACTGTGCTCTCAAAATGGACAAGAATCTCTGTCGTTAATTATCTTCCTGGCAGAACAGGATACAAACGGGTCTGGAGTTAAAACGTTTTTGAACATAAATATTCCGGTTAGAATGTGATCTCTGGTTGACATGAAAAGCATACGACAGTCGGGAATGGTAAGTCTGTGCAAGTTAATCATATATACGGGACTGAAAAAAAACAAAAAATGGCCAAGAGAGCAGTTGCAATAGAGTGAGTGAAGGCTGTCGAGTTAGTGTGTAAGAGCAGTCGGACTGTGTAAGACAGATGTGTGCATGAACAGGGGAGAGAAAAACAAGAATGTTGATCTTCGTAAAAACAGTGCTGTAGAAGTTTCGAAATTTATTTTAGCTAAATGAAGAGGGCGTCTTCGTGCTGTGCTTGAACAGAAAAAATAGGAAGAAACAAAAGACGGAAGCTGGTCTAAATGAAGAGGGCGTCTTCGTGCTGTGCTTGAACAGAAAAAATAGGAAGAAACAAAAGACGGAAGCTGGTCTGAAAAAAACGAGAGATAGCATTATTCAGTTTGTTTTAAGAAGAACGTAGAGTGCGGGATGGGAAGTTTTAAAAAAAAGGAAAATGAGAACACTGCTCTGAGATATTGCGAAAAGGATTTTTGCAGAAATTAATAATCATCGTGTGAAGACCAGAAGAAGAGGTACTGAGAGATTTTTGTTACTACAACAGATACGTTATCAGTTATAAGAACAGTTGGCAATAAAATGCCAGTGCTGGAAACCTCAGAGACATGTACAACTCATGAATGGAATGACATTTGATTAAATAGTAAGAGGGTGCTTAAGCAAGAGAATGCGGTGTGAAGGTCTCAGATTTTTGACTGACAGTGCAGACATGATTCTTGTAGCTGGGACTGTTAATTATTGAATGTGTTGATAAAAGGATACAGAGAGGACTGACAGTGAGGGGGAGTTTATTTCTATATATACAGACTAGAAGTGTTGAGGATCCTTTTGGTAAAATCTCAGTATTCCTGCAGCGTCTTCATATTTTAGTGAAGACACAGAATATATGTGTGTGTTTCTTACATCTTCTATCTCTTGTAAGGAAGGTAGTTGCCTTCCAAATCAGGTTGGAGCCTGATCTTGAAAGTTTGAGGAGAGCTGTAGCTCTCAGTTGTAACGGTAGTTGCCCATCAGATTAGTGATGCCATGGTTTTTCCCGTCTTGGGTTTCCACGAGATAATTTTGAGTGTCTTGTCTTCTTTGCTGTGTGCTCTATTGAATTCTGCTTCTTAGTTTTAAAAGTCTACGTTAAATACTGATTCACCCCCTCCCCCTCTCAGTATTGTTCGTTTTTCAAGTAGGACCTTGAAATCCTCTCTTTCTCAAATTATCCCAAGTGAGGTATCTATTCTAAGCAACCAGCCACATGAAGAAGTTGCATTTGGGTCAAAAAAACTTGCTCCACACCTATTTCCACCATGGAACCCTGGGTCTCCCATAAATTTTCCTATTAGCTTCTGATATCTCGAAGCAATCAAGAATTTTTTTGGATTGGGGCCCCAAGCAAGAATATCTCTCCACTCTAAGGAGTTACAAGCTTTGCCCGCCAAAATCTTTCCAAGCTCTTGTTGATCCTCCTTAGAGTCCCTTGGAGTTCTTTCCATCTAAACACTTCTACTTAACCCAAAAGTTGGGAAGTTTTGTAATCCGCTACGTCACTCCACCCTACCTCAAGGAAATTGCTTCACAAAGATCGCAGACATAGGTACATTGATATGATAGGAGAGGTCCCAACGCAGGAATCAAACCAAAATAAAGCCTTTGAGTATGTCTTGCAAATCTAAAATAGCCCATGCTTTATTAATTTAGCGCTTCTTTTGAGTGTGCTCCAAATCATAGAACCTTTGCTCTGGAGGCTACAACGAGGACATCATTACTTTTCACTCCATTTGGATATTTGTAGGATCCTAGCCCAAGCCTGTCTTGATGACAACACCTCCAATAGAGTTTAGTCGGGGAGACTTGACCATTAAGACTTGGCTATCGAAGACTAAACCCCCTTCTTGCTTTGGCCTGCAAACAAAATCCCACTTAACTGAACTCCAATTTCTTTGAAAGCAAATTACCGACCTATAAGAATTGTCAGGAGAAGGCATCAAACTCATGAATGAAACTAGGAGGAGCTTTAGGAACGAAACACCGGTATAAAGGGAGAGCCTGGATCACTAACTTTAGAAGAGCAACCTTGAAAGCAGTAGAAAGCCACTTGCAGGTCCAAATAGTAACTTTCTTACGTAACTTATCTAGAACATCCTGCTAAAATCTACTAGGCAAAGAGCCTACAACGATAGGGATGCCAAGATACTTAAAAGATAGAGCACCAATTTGGAATCTAAGAATCCAAGCAATTCTAGTCTGGAAGGCTTAGGAGTATTGAAGAAGAATATGGAGGACGTGTCCTCATTAATCCTTTGCCCATAGGTTGCCAAGTAAATATCTAAGACCGTTCTTAGATTAACTGCCTCATTAACTCTTGTTAAAACTCAACCCATTAGAGCAACCCTATAAATGACTATGTCACCACAATTCTAGCCCTAAATCAATCCTTTCCTCACAAGAGATTTATAAGTTTCCCCAAGTTTTCAACTGTTAAAATAAATAAATAAGGTGAAAGAGGATTCACTTGGCGGAGACCCTAAGAAGCTCCAAAGAGCTTAGAGGGCTCACTATCAATGAGATAGAGAAAGAGGAGGTGACACAACCCATGATCCACTTGAACCACTAGCCGTTGAACCGAAAAGCTTCCAAAACCTTTTGCAAATGGTTTGTTGACTCGGTCATAAGCTTTGGCCATGTCAAGTTTGATAAACAATTTTCTCTTTGGAGGTTGCCATGGAATGAATAGCCTCTATTGCAACCACAATCAACTTATTAATAATTTTGTAGACTACATTGCACAAGGCTATAGGTCTAAAGAGGTCGAAAGGATTAGCTCCTTTTCGTTTCGTAATAAGAGCAATGAATGTAGCATTCATGGCTTTCAACATTTGTTTATTTCTTTGAGATTCCAAAACCACCTCTAGAAGGACTTGTTTGACAATATTTCGAAACTTTTGTTAAAACTCTTTAGGAAAACCATCAGGTTCAGGGTTTCAAAGAAGCATTCATTTCATTAGAAAGCAAGGAGGGATTGCACTCCAAAATAGGATCCTCTTCCTCCTTTGCCAAAGGGCTATCCTTAGTAAACAGAGTGGAATGGTAATGAACGATCTCTCTTGAGATCATCTTGGAGGAAGAGAGTTGATTCCCTTCAGAGTACCTGAGAGAGGTAATTAGATTCCCTTGCCTCCTACCCTTAAAAGAATTATGAAAAGAAGTTAGTGTTTCTATCTCCCTCCTGTAACCTGTCAATATGAGACTTTTTCTTCCAGAAGATTTCTTCACTCAACCCCCATTCCCCAGTGCTTTCATAACTGCAACTTCTAATTGGAAGGATTCCTTTGTTAAACTGTTAACCCAGATTTGACGAGTGACGGTATTCAGCTGAGATTGGGCAGCTGCTTTAGCCACGAAAACATTGCCATAGCATTGCTTATTTCATCTTTTCAGTATGCAATTAGGATATTGAAGCTTCTTGGCAAATGAGAACATTGCTGAATGCGGGCTTCCTGCTGGACCACCATTCTGAAATAGACTTTTGTAAAGAAGAGTTTCAAAGCCACATAAGTTGGAATTTGAAAGAAGGATTTTTGGAGGTACTGAAGAAGGTAGTTGAAAGTTTCATTGGCCAATGATCCGAGCCTTAACAATCAAGGGTCTTTGAGCAGGTGGTCCAACTATCTCCAACCTAAAAATTAGACACAAGGAACCTGTCTAACCTCTGAGTAGCATCTGCAACCCACCTATTATTTCAAGTAAATATTCCATTAGATGACTTTATGTCTACCAAGTTCAAAATATCTATATTATCTCGCTAGAACCTAGAAGAATGCTCAAGCCCTACAACACCTCCCCTCTTTTCCTACATACTTGAAAAAACATTGAAATCCCAGGGATCCAAGGTAGATATGTGGGAAAGACATAACCATCCTAATATGAGATCAGAGCAAAGACTTCCTGAGCATACACATTGTTGAGAAGATTAACTTCATCTGATTCCAAACTTGAGGCAGCCACAGACATCAAAAATCTACTAGAAATCCACAACATAGTGACAACTTTGTGAGAGTCTCTGTGACAAGACACACCTCCTGAATTACTTTGAGCCCCTATGCACTAGCATTGGCCTCTAGCCAAAATCTGCTAAACTCAACATACCTTCCTCAAACATCTTAGACTCGTAGATGAAGACAACATCTAGAGAATGAAATCAAATCAAATATTGAATAGCATATTGTCTATTGATGCTGTTCATACCCTGTACATTCCTTGAAAGAACTATCTATTTTGAGATGGAGAAACAAGAATCAATGGTTTTTATTGAGCCAGATCGACCAAAGCATTGCCAATTAATTTCATTTTTTCTTGATCTTTCTTCCTACCTACGTTAGGAAGCTTCTCAAGGAGCACTATTTTTGAGAGTTTTTTGCTGTAATCTCAATGCTGTCAGGGTTCCGTTACTTCTACCAGCATCCTAAGCATGCTGGTTCAGACATGAACTGTTGTATTGGCTTGATCTATTCATTCATTGTTTAGGATCATGAGGTATGGTGGCTGTTGCCATTTGCAGATCTGCATAAATCACAGGCCTTTGGTTTGCCACTGCAGTCAAGGGGACTGTTAACCTGTAAAAATCCTAATCTTTAGAGACTTTATGAAAATCAGTATCACTTTTGTTGTATTCTTTTTTAAGTTGATTGCTTCCCTCTAGTTTATTGAGGGATTTTTTGAGGCCTCATTTTAGCGGTAGTCTTTCTTGGGACTGAATGAGAAAACCAAAAGAGTAAGATTTTTTTAATTAATTTTTGAAAAAATGGGAGAGGGTTAGGAAATCATTCAGAAAGAGTTGTTTCCAAAATTAGAAAACTCAGAAACCCTAAAATTTCAATCAAGAATTTGAAAAAATTACAAATAATTTGGACTGTTCAATTTCTTTTTACAGTTTCTTGGCAAGTTTGTTGCAATTTGTATGGTTAATCTTGTTGATTGTGATTTTATCAAAAGCTTCTGACAATTTTTGAATGAAAAAATTGGTTTTGGGGTTGGCTGTGAGTTGTCACGATTTATTACCAAATTTTGTCACTATAGACTTTGACTATCCTCTTCGTGGGGTATTTTGCTTCCAAATTTTTTGAAAGGGTATTTATTGAAAATTAATAATTTCAGTGACCATTCTCATCTAGTTGTATAATTATTCTATGTTTTATCTCTATTTTTTATTTGAAAACAAAACTATCACATATCCTTTGGCTGTTGTAACAGATACTTAGATCTATGTCACAAGGGGTTGTTGTGCTTGTATTCGAGTTCAACAAAGATAATATTTGAATTTAAGGTCAGTAAAGATAAAATTTGGAAAAAAAATTGTGATCAAGTTCAACTAATATAAATTTGTAAATTTTTTAATACATGAAATAGTACATTATAATAAATTAAAAAATATTGAATTTTTAAAATATAAGTAAGGAGCTATTTAAAATTGGTGTGGTAAGGTTCTGCCTCCCACAGCCCCAGTGTCTACACAACATGATTTGGTGCTGTGCAGCGCTTTAATAGCACGAGACAGTCGATGAACAAGCCCTCCTATCTAATAATGTGTGCTTCAAACATGGGCGTAGCCTCTTAACTTTCAAAATGGGGATAAAATTGCTGTGAATTCCATCAATTTGATTAATAAATTTTTCTGTAGCGTCCACCACATCTGCAACAATGAGCAGCAGATTATCAATGCCAATAAAATGACAGTCTCCATGTCTTGCAACAGAAGCTTGTGAGAAGAAATTGAAAACCTGTTTTTAAAACATTTTAATAGAAAACCCCAAATTTTTTTCCGTTTCAATTTGATTATGAACTTAAATGATTCCTATCATTTTTCTTTAAATTTGCAATATTTCAAGCTTTTCACTTTAATTTTCTTGAACCTTGTGACAGCTTAGGTGCAATCTAGATGCTTAACTTGGTCCAACTATCCGTATGGTCTTAATCAAGGGTATGTTTTGCCTGAGGTTTTCCCTTTTTATGGCTTACTTACCCTATATATAATTTCAGGAACTATTGTCACCTGGGTGTTAAATATTAATATATTTCACATTTTGTTAATTCTTTTTTATTTTTGAAAACAAAATTATCATGGACCTTTTGGCTGTCCCAATAGACTCTTTGGAGCAACCCAGACAACTGCCTCTTGCCTTGTACCATCTATATGTGTGGTCTCAGTTCAATATATCAACTGGTTGAATTTGAACTCCAATCTATGTAGCAGCTGAGAAGTATGGGGTGACAAGTGAGAGAACAAAGGGAACAGCTATACAGCACTATAACTCTGATTCCTCTCCCAAGTACATCTCAAATCGAATGGACTTTGACAATCCTAGAGCTTATGCTGACAAACCTATCAATTTGGCCTTCCAAGCTACAACTCACACTTTGCTAACTCTCCAGTGGTGGTTACAATCCTCAGGGCATGACCACCTGTACCATGTTGAGGCTATTTGCTGCTCTCCCAACTTCAGTTCACTCTTTTTCATTAGAACAACCAGATGTCAAGAAGATTGGTGATGAAACTCAAGCATCTACATTCTTCCACATGTGACAATCGGTCTTAATC
Source organism: Chamaecyparis obtusa (assembly GCA_027943335.1). Classification (NCBI taxonomy): domain Eukaryota; kingdom Viridiplantae; phylum Streptophyta; class Pinopsida; order Cupressales; family Cupressaceae; genus Chamaecyparis; species Chamaecyparis obtusa. The sequence continues at coordinate 104,610 of BSBK01004442.1, forward strand.
TTGAAGGAACGTCCTCACATTTTCAAAGATGGTTAGTTTACAGTTTCAGTGATGCTATCTTCTTATCCATTAGTGACTCCCATAGGTTCCATACTTACATAAGTAGGGCACCCGGTGCTTTGTAATCATTGACTCTTTATATGTCAGATATTCACCTTGGATTTAACTTACATGGCTATCAGATACTGTTTACTAGTAAGTTGATCTGTCAAGCAGTTTGTCGGTATCTTATTATCTTGAGTTGGATAGTTTTTCACACACCACTCACATACTATCTCTTGCTAGGAAGATTGCCCACACAGATTATCTTTCTTTGGACACAGATCATCTTTCTTTGGAGATTAATTGACAATATGATTTAATCTGCAAAATATTGAGTTCCAAGGTTTTCTAGGTCCCCCTTTTTAATATTTAGGTTCCATCCATTTTGGGGCTCCCCTATTTGTGGTCTACATGCATTTTGCACTTGCTCAGATTCCATTTTCTTTTGGCTTAAATTTAAACCTATAAGGACAGTTTTGTTCCAAGCAGAGAGGAAATGATTAGAAGAATTGTTGTAGTGAGCTTCTATGTTGTAATGCTAAATCTAAATATCTTGCATTCATGATTGACCCATTCCGGTGGGGCCCTTTTTGATTGAATTTTATGTTAAATTAGTTGAGGTATTACCAGTATTTGTAATACTAGGGTGGGGAATATTGTATTAGCTAGGCCTAATAAAAAAAGTACTCATCATTGTTGTTATTTTTAACCTACATAACAAAGACTGGATGGCTATCTTTTTTTGTTGCAATTTCTTTTACTGAATTATTCTGTTGCTGTTCTGCCTTCTTTAGGTTTCAGTGGCGAAAAAGGGAAAAATATATGATAGATACATTTATCTTAACCATGGGAAGCTGTTGTTCATATTTGCTTATTTGATATCCTTGAATTATTCTGTTGCTGTTCTGCCTTCTTTAGATTTCAGAAGTGAAAAAGGAAAAAATATACGATAGATTTCTGTTGTTCATTTTGGCTTATTGTGATGTAAATGATCCTATTGTTTGGAGTGTTTAATGTGTCTGATTGCAAGTGTTTCTGTTGTTGCTCAAACAATAATTTTGTGGTGGAGCATTGCCTTTTCTTTCTGTTGAATTCAGGTGCTTTGTCCCGTCATGTATTGGTACATGTATGCCATCGTGCCCAGTTGTTGACTGGCTTCTATTTGAAAATTTACTAGCAGTGGATTAGGCATCATGCTATCTTGAATCAGGTTGCTGGACAAACTGTCAGTTTAAGCAGTTCATATCGAAGTTAGTGAATTGGTCTGACATTTAACATAGTAATTTTAGTAGTTGAAAGAATAAAATTCACCCCATCTCCTCCACATTCATTCTCTTGTGTGCATATTACAATTCACAAATTGTACCAGAAATATTTTGTAGTAGTGGTAGACAGAAGAAAGCCTGTAGCTTTTAATTGGACATGAGAAGAACCAGAAATAAAGAGTTCTTCAGGACATGGGATGCAGCCTAGTTAAATGCTTTCCTCATTCCGTTCCTGCTGCTGTCTTAAGCTTATTAAGTCATCTACTCATGGATACCTCCCATGTAATCTCATATGCTCTGGGTACAGCTAGAGGAATGCAGATTTATTGCCATTTCACACAGAAATAGAACCTAAAAATAGATTTACAGATTTTTTATTACTGCATAGGCAATCACAACATTGCATAATTCCAGTTTTGTAGGATTATCATCAAAAGATGTGTGAAGTAGATTTGAACATCTTTTGGACTTGGATTTTTCTTGGTTGCACTTTTCAATTCCATATGCAGTTCAAAGACATTCAAGCTACAGGAACCACTGAGGGTCCACGTATTGTTATATAGGTTTTGTAGTAATTGTAGCAACAAAATATACCAACAGTGAAATGGGTATCATGTTATGTTGGATCAGGTTGCTGGACTAATTTTGAGGTTTACCCCTTGAAGTAGAATTTAATTAAATGTTCTAGCATTTGGTGCTAGTAATTTTTGAAGTTGAAATGATCAACGGTGCTCTGTCACTTCTGCATTCTCTCTCTCTTATGTGCACTTTGCAACTTTACAAAATGATTTAAAGAGTCATATTAGGTTGAATTAAATCACAGTAGTGCTAGACAGAAAAAACTCTGTAAGCCCAAAGAAATGGAATAGGAAAGTTTTAATGTAGTGATGCACAAACATGAGGTAAAGTGAAATCAAGATTTGTTTGGATGTGAAGTAGAAATATAAACACTTCTCATGCTCCAGGTATAGCTAGAGGAATGTAGATTTGAAATTTATTTCTGTTGCACACAGAAATGGAACCCAGAAACAATTTTCTTCTTACTGGCTAGGCAAGGACAGCTTTGCACAAGTTACAACAGTGTTGATGGGACTACTACCAAGGACACATAAAGCAATTTGGCTCATCTTGGAAGTTGGATTTTTCTTGGATGCAGTTCTCATATCCATATGCAATTCAAAGACATTCAAACTTTAGGTCACCACTGAGGGTCTGCATTTTACTATACTCGTAGTAATTTTTGCATGTCAATTTGAGTGACAATTTACAAACAGTGAATTGGGCATCATGTTATGTGGGTCAGATTTCTGGACAAAATCTCAGTGTAAGGACTGAAGCTCTCTTGTTTGTTTGGAATTTCTTGCCGTATCATATGTAACCGAACCACAACACACTCAAAAACAAATCAAACTGTTTGAAAGCTTGTGGAATAAAGAGAGCTCAAAAATGAGAGAAGGGGGAGGGGTCGAACAAAGAGTTGGATGAGGATGAAGGCAAAGAGAGAGAATGTCAAGGAGAAGAAGAAATGGACAAGAGGGGGGAGTATTTGCATACATGGATTTGTTGGAAAGGTGGTAGAATTTTCAGGCAAATGCAATTGGTAGGTGTAAATCCACACTCCACCACTTTTGCCATCATTCTCCTTGCCTGTGTTGAATGAGAGCTTCTGAAGAGGTTAAGGACTTCCATGAAATAGAAAGGATAGATAATTTTATTGAGGAGAGTGGACTACTCTACAAGTGAGAAAAGGAGGGAGATTTGTTCACCACACCTTAATGTTGGAAGAGTGTTTATCTGTCCCTCAACTGTCGTCATTTTTATAAACATTTGCAAGAAGGGATTGCATTGTGGGGTGTTGTCAATCTAGAAGAAAAGGGGTTTGGATTTGACAAAGTGATATTTGAGCTCATGGAAGGGATAAGGAAGGGTGTGGAGCTTGAACCAGTTACCCTTAATTTTCATTCTATATGCAACCATGAGGAATATTAACATAAGTGGAGTGGTTGTTGCTAAGAAGGAACAAGAGGAGGAGAAAGGGCGAGAGAATAGCTGAGAGTAGAAAGAAGCGACAAGAGTGGCTACCCAATCGGGTATGCATCATTGGTGAATTGTTAGTATAAAAAATAAAAACATATTGCTATTTGTTTTTTGAGGAAAATTAAGTGGCCCATATAAGCACAAATTTTTTGGGGAATAAATTGGCAAATCAGAGTAGGATTTTTTGAAAAAATCGGCAAAAAATTGGTAAAAAATCAGGAAATATTATATTTACAAAAAAATTTGAAAAATTGAAGAAAAACAGTCAAATAGCTACTTTTAAAAAAATTAGAGGACATTTCGATAGCATAGATGATAAAGGTTTTATATGAATGATTCAGAGCACTTGCACAACCTCCTATTGATATATTTTTAACTTGGTGGATTCAAAATTTTAACATTGATTTTGTTTGTATAAATTTCAATCAAGCTATGATTTGAAGTAGCACCAAATGATGTGGGCTTTCTTATTTTTTTGTAGGGTTTCATTGGTTTTTGCAATGTTTTTTCATATTTTTAGGGATATTAATGTGCTTTAAATGCAAAAAGGTTATTGACAATTGTGTCAATGATTTTTTCATGAATTGAGATCGGCCCGCTCAAGGATTTAGGATTAATCGGGATTTTTTTGTAGATTTCTGCTTCTATGGGGCTCACTACTAATCATTATCCAGAATACTCATTAAAAAATAAGCTTTTGTCAAACATAGTAGCTGTCATCCCAAATTGGCTTTGGAGGTTGTAGGTGAAAACTTAACCAAATTGTATGTAGGAAATATTATAGTAAATGGGTATGCTAACTGTGGAAGCATAGACAAGGCATGTGAACGATTGACAAAATGCCTCGTAAAAATGTGGCCTCAAGGAATGCCATGAAAATGGAATGCTACATCTCTATGAAAGTCCATATATGATAAACATAGTTGCCCTATGCTTTTATTCAGCAAGCAATCTATGGTGGAGTCATTGGAAGTCTATTCTAGCACATTGATGGTGGATTCATTAACTGGTGTTTTGTTATTTTCTAACTATTTGGTGAATGTTTCCAACCATTGTTTTGGTCTGTGCCTTGTTTTTTCAATAAATTTGTAGTCAAATGGGGGATGCTTCAAGGTTTCTCGTTGCATTTTGCATAGTACAACCCCTGATTATTCCAAAATGTGGAACCAATAGCTAGCCTAATTCCTTTTAGAAGAGAGAGTAACAGGCAGTTGATTAAAAAATGGTTAAAAGAGTGGACAAAAGGTTGTATTTAAATAAATGTTATTAAGCCAGGATGCCTTATGCTTAGATGTGAAAGGGTGTATAAGTAACAAATTGAACAGTGCCTTTTTCTTGTTCCTAATTTGTGATGCAATCCAGTGAGCAAATGCAAGAATGATGCAAGTGTTTGTAAAGACTTTATATGATTACAAGATATGCACAGTATGGTGTTTTTGGAAGTAATCTATGATGACACATTAACATTTGCTGACTATGAGAGATTCTGGTTGTGCTTCAAACAATTTGTCATAGAGTGGCATATTGCTATGTATTGTGGGTGATTTGAATCCTTTGAAAGTATGATTTAATTGGCATTGGGTAATCTAAATCTTGCATTTTTCCTCTTCTTTACTAATACACTCAACCATTTGACTTGTAAATCATTATCTATGTATATATTACAGTGAGATGTATTATAATTTGCTAAGTTAACCATAGGAGGAAGTGGCAATTTAATTTAGAAACATCGTACCAATTATAAAATGGTAATGCTTCTTGTTATTGTAGACTCAATAGAATTATTAACTTGCTCCTATGTTCTTTGTTATGAGTGTATGTATTTTGTATTAAGCAAGTTATTATTACTAGGGGTGATAGTTTTATTTCTTCTTGTTACCCTATGCTTTAATGTGATTGAGCTCAGCTTAAATTGATTGTGTTGGAAGCATAAATTCCATGTGTGAATTGATTCAAGTAATGTTAGTAATAAATAATATGCAATGGGATGACAATTGAACTCAAACCTTATAATTTGCTAAGCAAACCAGAGGAGGAAGTGGCAACTCAATATAGAAACATCTTACCAATTATAAAATGGTAGTGCTTCTTGTTATTGCAGACTGAGCAGAATTATTAACTTGCTCCTAAATGCTTTGTTATGAGTGCATGTGTTTTGTATTAAGCAAACTATTATTACTAGGGGTGATAGTTTTATTTCTTCTTGTTGCTCTATGCTTTATTGTGGTTGAGCTTAGCTTATATTGGTTGTGCTGGAAGCATAAATTCCATGAGTTGATTGATTCAAGTAATGTTAGTAAGAAATGATATGAAATGGAATGACAATCGAACTTGAACCTTAAGCCTTTGATGTCACAATCGAGTGATAATGTTTGTTGAGCTTAATATACTTATTAGTTTTATCATAAATATGATAAGATAACTATCATTTGAATTGGCATCAATTATTTTAACATCCCATACCCATGGGAAATATGGTTAGTCTTAACTCTTCATCTAACCTATTTGGGTTTGTAGGAGCAAAGGTAATTCTTCATTAGTAATAAGTGTAGCCCCATGTTGATGAGATAAACCCATAAGAGATTTTGGATGTTCAAGTTTAATTATGAACGATAATGGATATAGTTTAATTTGAGACCTCAATATCCTTATGGGAAATGTTACACAAGTTACTAAAATGTGTGCTCAGTTACAATTTCCTCACTATTGTCAAGTGGTATTAATTGAGAGGAAACATTAGGAAAACCTTGATTATGGAGAACCTAGGCGTATGCCTCCTTTGAGAGATCATATGAGGAGAACTATGTGTGACTTAAAATACTTTTGGAAGCAAGTATATAGGTAGTCCTTAGGCAAAGGATGCTTCTGCAACCTCAAGTCTCTAATGGGGATGGTTTAAGGGGGAATAACTCTAAGGTTTGGGGTTGTTCCTAATTTGTTTAACCTACCCTCTTTAGTAGGCTTTAGTTTGTGGTTGAAATGGGTATTAGATGGTTATGAATGATTTAAGGAAAATTTATAACTTGTATTTAATTAATAATGCAGTTTTGAATAGTAAGTTGAATTAAGTGTCTATATTTGTTTATGCATTGGCTCAATGTGATATATGTATGTTTTGAAATTAACTCAAGATTTGTAGACTTAATGCTTAGGTCTTGAAATAGTTCATTGTGATATATTTCTCTCGTAAGTCCATATTTGTTCATGCATTGGCTCAATGTGATATATGCGTGTTTTGAAATCAACTCAAGATTTGTAGACTTAATGCTTAGGTCTTGAAATAGTTCATCGTGATATATTTCTCTAGGTTCACTTTACTAGTATTGTGAATCTTATTATGTATGACCACCACAAGTGTGAATCTCCAAGATCTTCAAGTAGTGATAGACAATTGTTGGACCATGGCAATGCTAGATCTTTGGGCTGCTACAAGGGTTTAGTTGGCTTTTATCTAGTTCATGGAGGTGAACATTGTTAAGAGCTACCCTAGTTATGATGCAAGAACGGTTACATAGTAACTACACTACGCTGTGGGTAACAACAACTAGAGCCAATCATTGTATTGGTGGGGTTAGTAATTAGTCACCCATAGTACGAAGGTGATTGATGCCAAGTATTGTGCGGGTTATGAAGAAGATAGCTATGAAGAATACAGTTGACAATATCACTAAGGTCACAAGGTGGAATAGGTTTGAAGCTACTTATCCTTGGGTGGGTTAAACTTGTCGAGGGTGGACCCTTGTTGTAGTATGGGATACATTGAATCCTTTTTCTATTTGTCTAATGATGTTGCAAACAATATGTGATGCTTGCCATCATTGTGATAGGTGTAGAAGATCAAGGAAAAGGATGGGACCCACGATGTAGTGCACAATGCATTGACATTTTGGATGCAATAAAAGGATAGTGTTGGTCATATATTGTGGATGTGTTAGTCACTATTTGTGTATATGTTAGACATTGATTGTGTACTTGTGTAGACGGCCTTCAGTTTTGTGCACATTGTTATTGGGGCCCTAGCTAGTGATGACATAGTTTGTGTTGCTTGATTGTCATAAGAGATGGTGGATTGGGAAAAGGATGGGGCCCATGGTGTAGTATGAGATGCATCATTTACTTTTCCAATTGAGATCTGCTTATGGATTTTTTATGTGGATGTGAACCAAGTAGTGGTAGGATGCATGTAGTAGGTTGCATCCATTTCCATTTTATTAGTACTTTATTTGAACATTTAATGTTTTGTGTGGAATGTTACATTGGATATATATGATGTATGTTTGAGCTAGTCAACATTGTACTTGTGATGTACATATGAGCTAGTCATCATTGTACTTGTGATATGCATATGAGCTAGTCACCTTGTGTATATGTGATGTATGCTTGTGTGATCTTGGGATTATGAAATGATATACCTCTATGTGAATGTGTGTTTGTACACAAATGTTTGGTATGGAACTAAACACTTCAGCAAGTTGTTACCATTCTGTTATAATTGGACTAAGTTGATTGCTTACACATAATTGGATGGTTATGATTAAAGGTGAGATTAAATATCTTAAAAAGAGGAGGGAATGAATTCCCTCTAAATTGGTGTACGAACTACACCCTTGAGGTTGAGGTTTGGGTCGAGAGATGACCCTAACCGTGGGAGTTTAACATTTATTGTGCAAGCTTTGGGGTGGTGACCTAAAGTTATCACCATGGTGGTGGTTGATTTAGTGGGTAGCACTTTTGCGTGTAAGCATATAAGTGGATGGAGAAACTTTGAAGTCAGCCCTTTTAATTTTAGATGGAAAATGCTTGGTCAATTATGATGTCAGTTGCGAAGAACAAATAAAAATGTAGTAACCAGGGCGGATTTTACAAAATATCATGGTTGCAGGGAGATGCATCTCTGACCACCTAGGATGTGTCCGGGAATAGGATTCATTTCCATTATTGGAAATGTGAGCAGAGAAGTCCTGTCAATGTTTCCCTATTTTTTTGTTTTAAAAAATAATCCTAAGAAAATGTAGGTCAGGATATTCCCCTTTTTTTCCAATATTTCGTCCTCGATAGTAGGTTTCAATGAATGCTTTCTATGTGATGATTCGTTGGGCAGAGCACAGAGAGAGGACAAGTTTCGGATCTCTCATTTCCTTTCCTTTTCCACCTAAACACTGATGGCTCCTCCACCCTTGCTGTTTGCTTCATTGAGAGGAACTGATGGATGGATAGACATGGGGAGACTAGATGAACTTATATATTTGTGCCTGCTTTATTTGGAGGTGTAGCTGCATCTTTTGAATGATGCTCCCTTGCTCGACCTGATCCTCCACCTCTCCACTCAATGGATGACATGCTTATATGCCCAGGCCATTAGCCCTTGAATTTTTTTTTAATATGTCCTTAATGTTATTTATTTTATTGTGTTTTATATATTTTTAATATTGTTTATTTGTATTATGTTTTATTTACATATTAATTCTTATTTTATTAATGTAAAGATATGTAAATAAAATACATCTTTATATTGTATAGAATACTTTATATTTATGTATTTTAATATTTTATTTTTAATATTTTTAATTCAATTTTATATTTTTTAAATATTATTTTATTTTTTGATTATTATTGCATCTCCACATACCCTGTTAACTATATCTCAAAAATAGACATATTAGTACCGGTACCACTTTCCCGTACTAGTACCAGTACCAGTCTTCTGCAACTATGCAGAATATCCTTATAAGAGGACTCAAAACACAATATTTTTATAGGATAAATATGAAACATCTTTTAGTTGAGAACCATTGTTAACAAATTGGTGTTACCCTCGAGGCAAGAATCATCATTTAGATTTAATCATTCATCTGAAAGAGGCCTTTAGTTTTTTTTTCTTGGAAAGGACTTCATTCTAGGGGGGCACTGATATGACAGCATAAAAGGGAAAGCTTCTACCACATTGTTATACTGCAGAGGGGCAAACAAGGAGGAAATTTTTGTACAGGTAGAAGTTAGAAGCTATCCATCCTGGAGAAATGTCCTCTATTAGCTTTTTGCATATTATTTCAGGTGAACAAAAATCATTTGCCGGCTGTTTTACACCAACCAAGGGGCTTCACTAGATACTGTTTTTTCTTTTGAAATTAACTCAGAAGAAAAGATAACGACCCTTCCAATTAAATTTTACTACCTTCATATATGTCTTCTCTACCTTCAATAGATTGAAGTCTCCACTGGGAATTCAAGGAACATGATTTCTATAGTATTGTCGCATAAATTTAGCATATAGCAACAGTTTGCCCCTTGGGTGGACAGGATGTTCCATGTAGCTCATGAGCAAGAAGAGGTTTTATTAACAATAAAACTAGTGCAATTCTGGTTGAGAAGTATAACAGACACCCTGCTTCCTTTGTTGTGATTGGAAGAGATGATGATTGCTCCGAACCAATTAAATTTTAAGAGCCCACTCTAGATGGAATCACACATATTTTACTTCTTGCAAGACCAGTATATCAACATCCAGTCTGTTTTTACAAAAGGTTAAAATATCAAATCTTCTATCTTGAACTTCAAGTCAACAAGCAGCCCAACTTATTATCTTCATATCACAACAATGAATAAGGATAGGAACGTTAAGGGGCAGGAGTTCTTCAACTCCTACAGGATCTTTCAAAGCAAGGTGCTAACTTCTGTCATGTTCCCCGTTGAAAACCCTAATTACGATGTCCCCTTCGGAAAGAAAGATTTAATAATTAATAATAAAAAATAAAAATAAATAAATAACTAATATAATTACAATATAAATAAATAATAATATCTTAATAAAGACATAAATATAAATATTATTATTATTATTTAAATACAAAAATAATAATATTGTAATATATAAATAATAATATTATTGTTATTTAAATTAAAATATAAATTTTAATTTAAATAATAATTTTAAAATATCCTTTTTTTGTATTGTATATTTTAAAATATCTTGAAGTCAGTCAATATACTAAATACATTTACCAGATTAATATTTGGTTAAAACATTATTTTAATGATCATTGATCCTTAAAAAGGTAATCTCCTAGCTGACATTGGGTTTGTCATTGACAAATTCCGTCGGTTATGGACAGACACAATCTCTTGAGAGGAGCTAGGAGACAAAACAGATGTGTCTACTGGGGACATACCAAAGTCTAGATATATAAATACGTTTCTTTCTCCATTCGGAAGACCCAACAGGAAAAGATTGAAAAGAAAACACAGCAGAGAATCAGACCAAGTCATTCACAGCCAGCAATGCATGGCACATGAAGCAATACTAAGCTAGCGATAATCAGAAACATAAGGAAGTCAATCATCCAAAGAATCATCGAACATAGAACAAGGGCATCATACAGGAAGAATAATCAGCGGTTCTATAACAATGTGAGTATATATGTATAAGTGTAGAACCGTTGGCAGAGTGCACAACCAGTAAGGAAGAAGTCAGAACTATATAGAGGATCGAACCAGATAAAGAAAGGAAAACAATGAACAAAGGGCATAAACTAGGGCAAATTCTAGAAGGGAACATTACAAGTGGTATCAAAGCATGTTCAAGGCAGCCTGAGGGGAACTAGTTGATGCAACCTAGTCAATGAGCAATTAGGGCTCTAGAAAGGAAAAGAGAAAGGTTACCTTCCAAAACAATACAAAGACCCTTCAAATGGAGCAGGAATTCAGGGCTTTTGTGGAAAGAAATGAAAAAATAACCTAAGCCATGCTCCAAGCACTACAAAACATAAGCACCACCTCAAGAACCAACCAAGGGAATGGTGGGAATACAAACTCTAGCCAATCTATAAGTGATAATGAGGCTACCTCAAGAACAACCCCTAAAGCATCAATGCCTCCCTTCATACGTAGGGAAAGATCTCCAAGGGAAGATGAGCAAGTTAACCCAAACAATAGAGAACTTGCCATAGAATATGCTAGATTTGATCCTAAGGCAAAAAGAAGCATCTCCTTCAAGGCATTTTGTAGAGGCAAGATGAAAACCATTTCTAGGAGAAGAAATAATCGCCCAAAACAAGATATTCAAAACAAAATAGGAAAGCTAAGCATTCCCAACTTTGATGGGTCAAGATTAGATCACGACCCATGTATGGATCCAAAAACTTGAAACCTATTTCACCTTTAGTCCTATGGTTGAAGAGGATGCCATAACCTTTGCTATATTACATCTAGAAGGGGTTGCCCATGATTGGTGGCACCATGGCTTAACTACCCAAGACCACAAAAGTATAAAGACCTATGATGTTTTCAAAAGAAGACTTATTGAAAGATTTGATCAAACTCACCCCCAAAAGCACTTTAAGGAGTTAACAAGGATAATGCAAAGAGGAACTCTTGAAGACTATATTGCGGAATTCCATAGGGTATCCATTATGGTTCTCAAAATATTCAATGAAAGACACATTCGTAGAAGGGTTGTCAGATAAGATATGAGGATTGGTGAGTGCCTTGGGCCCTCCTACACTTAAATACACAATCCTTAAGGCGACGTATCTCAATGCTGCCAAAACAAGTGAAAGGGAGAATTCCAAACACATGACATCTAAAGATAGAACTTTTTACAATAAAGAAGATCATAAAGATAGACCTGATGTAAGGAGGGAAAATTTGTGTTTCAGTTGCAAAGAAAAGTAGAAGCAGGAACACATTAGTGAGCATGACAAGAATAAAAGAGAAAAAGTATGTTAGAAGTGTGGATATGAATGGAGGCATGGACACATGTAATCCAAGGCACCTCAAGCAAAAAAACTTGTGTTTCAAATGTAAAGGAAGATGGGAGCCAGGGCATAAATGTGGGAAGAGAAGCCAAGCCCATAGAATAGAATCAATGTCCAATAGAGGAAGGGAAAAAGAGGAAAAAGAAGACCCAAACAAGAAAACAAGGTGTGATGAAGGAAGTCTTCACATCACCCAATCAAAGGAAGCAGGGATAGCAAACAAATGGAGCTTTATGGAGGAACAAACCTAGGGATTATGACACCCTTGCAAATTAACCAACCCTTCCTGGCAACCAAAAATAATTGTAGCATGTCAAATTGAAAATTTCCATGGAACATTACATAAAATATGGAATAGGATATATCAAATGATTAAGTTTCTAACCTAGTTGGTTAGATTACTACAAGAGATGGATCTAGTCTTGGTTGGATGTTTCTACCTCTTGTGGATTGATTATTCGAAGAGATGGATCTAGTCATGGTTGGACATTCCTACCTCTTGTGGATTACTTACTCCAAGAAATGGATCTGGTCTTGGTTGGACGTTCCTGCCTCTTTTGGATTTATTACTCCAAGAGATGGATCTAGTCCTGGTTGGATGATGTTGCTTCTTGTGGATTATAGACTCCGAGAGATGGATATAGTCCTAGTTGGACATTCTTGCCTCTTGTGGATTTGTTACTCCAAGAGATAGATCTAGTCCTGGTTGGGACGTGACCGCTTCTTGTGGTCCAAGTAAACTTCATGTGTCTACTTCGTATATGCTCTGTTTCTTCATGCATTCATGTGTCTACTTTGTGTATGCTCTGCATCTTCATGCACTCATATGTATACTTTGTGTTTTAAGTGTATGCTTTGTGCTTGTTCTATGTTTTTAGTTGATCTAGAAGAAGAGAATAACTAGAGTGAACCCAAAAGATATGAAGTTATTTTGATTGGCACCATTATATAGCCTTGATCCTTTTCTGTAGAAGATGAGAGATAACTTGTCTTAAGTTAAGCTTTGCCAAGTTTCTACTATCAATAAGGGAGAAACACATATGACAATGCCGGAGTAGCGCAGTAGAAGGCAGGTTACAGATAAATCTCCAATCATTGCTTGAGGACAAGCAATTTTTGTAGGGGAGGACTGTCACGTCCCCCGTTTAAAACCCTTCTTATGACGCCCCCTTCTGAAAGAAAGATTTAATAATAATTAATAATAATAAATAAAAAGTAATATAATTACAATATAAATAAATGTTAAATAATAATATCTTAATAAATACATAAATATAAATACAAATAATAATATTGTTATTTAAATACATAAAATAACAATAATATTATTATTTAAATTAAATATAATAATTTTAAAACATCTTGAAGTCAGTCAATATACTACTTAAGACATTTACTGGATTAATATTGGTTAAACATTATTTTAATGATCATTGATCCTTAAAAAGGCAATCACCTAGCCGACTAAATTATGGTCATCGGGTCTGTCTTAGACAAATGCCATCTGTTATGGAGAGAGACAATCTTTTGAGAGCAGCCAGGAGACAAAACAGATGTGTTTACTGGGGACACGTCAAAGGCTAGATATATAAATATGTTCGACCCAGCAGAAAAAAGACTGAAAAGAAAACACAGTAGAGAATCATATCAAGTCATTCACAACCAGCAATACACAGCACAGGAAAGTACACAGCCAGCAGTACACGGTACAGGAATATACACAGCCAGCAATATACAGCGCAGGAATATACACAACCAGCAATACACGGCACAGGAAGCAATACTCAGCCAGTGATAATCAGAAACATAAGGAAGTCAATCATCCAGAGAATCAGCGAACACAGAAAAATGACATCATACAGGAAGAATAATCAGCAGTTCTATAACAGCATAAGTATATATGTGTAAGCATAGAACCATTGGCAGAGGGCACAGCCAGTAAGGAAGAAGTCAGAACTATATAGAGGATTGAACCAGATAAAGAAAGGAAAACAGTGAACAGAGGGCATAAACTATGGCAAATTCTAGAAGGAGACATTACAACTTCCCACCTTTTCTCATTCCTTCAGAAGATACGTCTGATTGAGGGTTCTTTTGGGAGATCTCAAGCTCAACAACATAGGTCATAGGGCCAGGGCACCCTATTTTGAAGTTGTTCCGACTCCTGGTTATATCTTGGTCTCTCTGTAGAGGAACTTTTCCAGCACCTTTGGTAGATTTCACACTAGGGGATCCTTGATGAGGGTTTCAACCAGAAACTTGGAAGCTATTTTTTTCTTTTCAAGATGTCATCACGTCGATCAACTTCTTGTTTTTCAAGACTTATTAGGATGGGATTTTCTTTTTGCAAGCCTCAGGGAAGAGAACAGAGTTGAGAAATATTTTAGCCCTAACCGTTTCATAGTTATCAGTATCATACATTTCAGGTTTTTCAACAACAGGCAACAAAGCAAATTTCTTGTTCAGTTTCTTCTATCATTGCATCAGTTTTAAGGCTTGTGGCAGCTTCTGGTTTTTCATTCTTTGAGGTTTTGTCAATCTTCAATCTTTTGGCCATTTAAATTGAGAAATGTGTTTCACCAGGCATAATGGGAAATGGAAGTTTGCTGTCACATTTATGGTAAACAGAGGTTACAATAGCTCACATGCATTGTCTAGGAGCTGTCATTGTCATGCAATGGTTTAGAAGCATTTACCTCTGCAAAGACAGCTGATTTGACTCAAGTAATCTATATTTTTCATGGGATGATTTAGAAATGCCTACATCACAGAGATGATACAGGGATCTTGACTAGGATTGAAGCTTAGCAATGAATGATGAAAGGATTTAGTATTTATAGCACTAAATGAGTGCCACTTAAGTCAATTTCAATACACCAGGGAATCTTTGGACTTAAATGATAATCATCTCTTGATCAAACTAATAAAATAGTCAATAATGTTCAATTCTAAATTTAGTAGATTTTGTGAAACAAGATGTATTTAAATAGCAGGAGCCACAATCAACTTAGGTATTAAAATGGAATTTCTGGAATCAAAGTTTAGGTCCGATATTCTGGCCAAACCGTGTCCTTCGCTAAATGGTGAACAGTTAAAACTCAGAGATCTTTTAGATTGCCTTGAATTGAAGATCTACTGATGTTATTTTTGCTGTATTAGATTCTCTTAGTTTTATTTTTGTCCACTTTCATGTGCACGGTGCCAATATATTTGATATGGGCTTTCATGCGACAAGTCTGTTTGTTTGGCACATATTGTACCTCTTCTCTAGCATGTTAGCTGACTGCTCTTTATATCTTTGATACAAATGTTTCATCTCTTTTTTTTTGGTTTGACAACTGTGTTTTGGTTTATTAATATCTGTTCGTTGTTATTTTAAGTTCTTTTATTCACATATTGAATTTTCGTGTTTTGGCAGTGGATCTTATGAAGGAAGGATCAACTGTAGTCTTCCGCAATGCAAAGATTGATATGTTTAGAGGATCCATGCGTCTTGCTGTTGATAAATGGGGTAGGATTGAGGTAACTGAGCCTGCAGATTTTGTTGTGAAGGAGGACAATAATCTCTCTCTCATTGAATATGAGTTGGTTAATGTTCAAGAGGAGTAGACTAAAATAATTCTATATTGCAAGGGCTAAAATATTTTCCTTGCATTCTAATGATTATTCTAGTGGCTACATGCGAAATCGGGGTTGATAGAAATATGGTACATAAATCGTACTGGTATATGGTGACACTTAGCTTGTTTTGGAATTTAACAAATTCGCTTATATGGTATGATAGTAGATACACTACAAATTTTGGGAGCAGGTTGTAATGGTTTATAACTATATTATTGTTAGATAATCATGAGAATACTGAGTAGATGGGGAGGTCAAAGGACTTTGGGGATATTATTTCAGACATGCTTTTCAGTAAATGCTCGTCAGGTTTGTTTTGGGACTTTCCTCCATGAGGAATATTTTCTCTTTTCCTCTGTTATGCAAGTTTATAGTAATGGTAAGAATATCCAGCTTATCATAAGGTGCTGCCTTAGTTTTTGCTATAATAGGTTGTTCTAATGTGGTCGTAGACAGAGAAATAGAATCATGCTTTTAGCTTTTCTTTTCACGTTTTAGTTTGGGTGATTTTCATGTTGGACAATTTGCAAGCATTGGCCATTTCCAATAACCATATACATCCTCAAATGGAGCATTTTCTGATTTGTTAGTAGAGGCTATTCTGAAACTTGTGCAACTTTTCCTTCCTATGGTTAGCGATTCAATTTTATTGGTGTGATATTTTTAAGGATAGAACCTATTGAGAATATAATGTCTCTTGTTCTTGCTCTGTTAAAAACTTCACCAAAATAAAGGACTCAATGGTCCTAGTGCTAACCAAAGAATGCTTGCGACACTAAACTGCATTTAGAACCAAACATGGTTCTAGGGAAAACCAAACAAATTTACTACATGTGCAACCTAACAAAAATCAGAACTACAAAACGTCAAAAGAGTGGTTTAGTGTAAATGCCACATTTTTCCGCAGGCCACAGCAAGGACAATGAAACTGTAGAGTAAATGGATAATCAACTTAAAAAATATTGATATGCAACTCTAGAGGATCTTTGAAATAAAATTGAAGTATTTATTATTAGATCTTGTTGGCATACTTCACCATAGACTACATATATCCTGAATTCGAAATAATTAGAGCATACAGTTGGTAGTTTGACATATCATTCAGTCGGAAATAAGCTTAACGTCGAAAGCGGTGTTGAATAGCAATTCGTTGTTTGAGGAGAGGCCATTAATTTTCTTATTGCTTTTAACAACCTTTTCCGTATAATAGAATTCTTACAATGTGGCGTGTTAAGGAGTTTGGAAAGCTATTTTGATGTGAAATGGGTAATATTTTAAATTCTGTGTTTTGCACTGATGAAAAGAGCTGAAGAATTTATTGTTGGGATGGTAAGAAACTCATCAGTGTAAGGTTTATCAGTAGTTAGAATTTTAATAATTTAGATTTTAATTTTTCATTTACCTGTTTGTTCATTTTATCCTAAAAATGAAAGTATTGCAAACATTGAAGATTGGATTGTGGGAAATGGTGGTAATTATATAGTCTACAGACTACATTTTTTGGGAAGACGATTAGATATGTCGTTGGTGGAATTTTGGTGTAATCATCAGAACTGTGGTTGAATGCTGTTATTGTTCAGTTCACAGAATCGTCAAGGATTTTAGTTGAAGCTATTCTCTTAAAACTAATCAATATGTTAAAAAAGTAATCATGTCTTGCTTTGCACTTGGCTTATTTAGTCTCTTATATTGCTTCTACACGACTACAAGCAAAGGGATAAGGAAAGATTATTTATAGATTTCTAAAATAAGGAATTTTAGGAATTTTATCCAAGTCTTAGGATGCGTCCTACTATACTCTCTGAAAAACTGCACTTAAATTCTGAGTAATTTAGTTTGATGATTGATTTCCCATTTATTTAAAATAATATATATGTATACTAAAGTAAAACTACACGTTAGTGAAAAGAACTCGAGCAAACCCCTAATGAAATTTTATATAAGAAGAATTTGAACGCAATTTTTACTCGCGATTATCTTTTTTGAGAGTTGATCCTAAATTCCATTGACTAATTTTGTATGATTATTTATTTGTGATTAAATACAAATTTGCACTCTTCAAATTTGTTTTCATTTTTTCTTGCAAGTTTAGAACTCATTTATTTATTTTGGATAATATATTCAAAGTATATAAAGCTAGGCGCCTTGCTTTTATTCACCCACATGCCCCTCTTCCTTATTTTTAACGGCATATCAATAAAAAAAGTTTACCTTTCCTTTTCTATGTATCCTTTTACAAGTATGTACTTGCCTTCACATCTTCTACCTTCCCTTTTTTATGTTTGTTGTCCTTCTACAAGTATGTTCTCATCTTTACATCTTTTGTCTATGAGGTGTCAGTCCTTTTGCATATTTTCCACTATTTTTCTAAGGACCCCTTAAAAGTTATATGCTTATCTATAAATTTTCAATGTTCTTTTTAAAATGAGTTTTTAATTTTTGGATATGAATTTCTTAAAAAATAAAGACACAAGGAATATGGTACAATAGACTAATGTTGTCTTTGATCTTATTTTCAAGATCGAGGAGTTTGTGATATAAAATACCTAGGATGCCTTAAAATCAACAATTTGGTTGTTGGATATATTTGGATAACTCATGATTTGAATGCTGAATATCTTTAAAATATAGAAATTCAGAAACAAGATTAATTAAGGACTTTTATTCCAAACTCATGGCATTTTAAATGTACTAGACATCCATATAATTATCTATCTTCTATCTTTTTTTTATATGATAAATTCTAATTTTTATGCATTCTCATTTTGTTGGATGTTTTGCTTAAACCTTGTAACATTTGAAGGATTAAAGCCTTAAATAGAATGAATTCAATAGTTTTCCTAATTTTTGGATTTGAATCTATTTTTTTGGCCCCAAATTCATAATTACATTTATTTCTTACTTTACTAGCCATCCATATAATTATCTATGTTCTTTTATATATGATAAACTCTAATTTTATGCACTCATTTGGCTGAACTATGTTTTGCTTAAACTATCAAAATTCGGGTCCAATTGTTTTTCCTTATAACATTTTAAGGATTAAAGCCTTAAATAAAATTCTATCAATAATTTTCCTAATCTGGATTCAAACCTATTTGATAAGAAAATGAGGCTTTTAAGGATATCAAGTATACACAACACTAATAAATAGTAAGACATAAATCGAGCAAACAAAATTGTGTTTATGATTAAGAAGTATTTGTGTCAAAGTGGTAAATAAGATAGAGAGGTGGATTTAAACTGAGATAAAACAAGAAGATATGCCTAGTTTAAGACACAATTTTACAACATGGAGGTTAGAATAAGGGGTCTTCGTATTGTAACAAAATATTGGGTGTGTTGCACAAGTGGCACTAAGGGTATACAAATATAAATTTGAGTGGTTGAAATTAGATTTAGGATCTTAAATAGTACCATATAAATGCACATGATATACCATTATTTTATTAGTAGCCCCCCTAGATGTATTTATTTCTTTAAGAGCAACGAAAGGAGGAAGTTGGGACATAGTAGGATTAAGTTATAAGGCTATGACATAAGGGGCAAACATTGCTAGAGAGGGAAACAAAGAAACAAAACAAGAAAGGGGCATGAAAAGGAAAAAAGGTACTTGACCCTTGCACAAGCATGGGATAAGGAATTAATAGATGAAACGTTGAGACAAAGAAATCGTAGGATACAATTAAGAGAAAGTAAGCTTGGAAGTGGTAGGAGATACAATAAGAGAAAATAAGCTTGGAAGAAGGCTAGGATAAGGTGTTGCGTAGAAAAAGAATGAGTGCAAATGGGGTGGGTTTGCGTGAAAAATAATGAGTGCAAATGCTGTGCTAGAGTTTACTATGTTGAATAGAGTTATTTTAGAGGGAAGGGTGAAAGAATCAAGCAATTTGTTTTTTTTCTAGTCTTCTATGTTCTTAGAGTAAATAAAATTTATTCATAATATATTTGAAAGTGAAATTGATAGTATAAAGGTATATGAATATTATCCAAATATAAGAAATATATAAGTTAGGAATGGAAAAATATATTGAAACCATACATTAAAAAAAATGAGATTAAATTTAGAAAGTCATATATAGCTAGAAAAATATGCCAAAATGAAATCAAGTGGTTTTAGAGTGGCATACCTATAAATTTGAACTCAATATAAGATTATAAAATTGAGTGTTCTTACATGACTTGGGATGCTTGTCTCTAGTTTCTTTGAGCAAGTCACTTCCTAATATTTTTGAGGATGCTTAGCTAAATTTTCTTATGCCTTGCATGCTTGTAAGACGTTGACTCTATTTACTAGGAAAAAAAATAGTGTTATGAAAAATACCTAAGTTAATCAATTATTTATCTTATTCCAACATCCAAATCAACAATTTGGGAAGTTACAAGTGTGTTTTCCTAGTGAGGTAAAAATGGTGGTGTAGTTGCACAAGAATTCAAAATCTATTTGGATTCTTACATGATAGGTAAAATGCGGTTGTAATGGAAAGAAATAAGAGATGAGGATACAAAGGCATGGTTTAAGGAGACAAGTCTATAATACACACTCCTATTTGTTTTTGAGAAAATTACAGTTGGAAATGAGATATAAAGCAAGTTACTTTTCATTTTTCAACCACTATTTTCTCGATATGGGCAAGGTGGGAGAATATAACATTCAAAGAAAAAATGTGATTTTAATAGAAAGCTTGCAATTGGAACATAGAATGCAATAGGTGATAGGCCAATACCACTTATTCAACAGTTTCATGCATCTAAAAAGAAAGATAGTTCACACTTATTTAGTGGAGCATAATTACTTATCCACTTGTTTAGTGGAAAATAAATGGCTCTTCCACTTATTTGGGTCTTTCACTTTTCAATGGAAAGAAAAATACAAATGTGACCACTTATTCAAAGGGTAGAGTACGAAAAACAATCATCTTCTCATTGAGTGAAAATTTATAGAAAAATCTTCCAAATATGAGGTGAACTAATGTACCACCTCAAATAATGCCAAATATCATGTAAAAACCATCCAGCTATGAAACAACAACAAAATACCTTGATGAATGATGAGGAATATGCTAGTGTAGGTCTAATATTTCTTTGGAAAATACCTAAAATACTCCACAAGTTCACACCATACACCAAAAATGAAAACATGTTGAAACAACTCCACAAAATAGAGCTCCAAAATACCCTAAAGCTCATTGGAAGACGTATTTGTGCAACTAGAAACTTAGACACACACATGCTTAATATAATTGTTGGTACGATAGACCTACACCAATAATTTCTATCCTCAAAGTTCACTATACAATACGTTTTCCACTACACAATTTCATGAAGGCTACAAGCATGATTAGGTGACCCAAAAAAATCTATTTAGACACAACTTTATCTCAAGTTCTTCACCTTTCCAATTTGTACAATCCTTGGATGTTGAAAATCACATAGAAATTCTGTTAATAGCACTTAGTAACTTACTTTAACCTACAAGGATTGCCTTTCCAACCCCAATAATATAAATAAATAAAAAGTACCCAGTTTATTAAATTAACATGGTGGCACAACTAGGTACCAAGTACAACAACTTGGGAAGGTGTATGAACTACTAAGAGACCCTTTGAATAACTCCAAAACTTCAATCTCTTGCAAATCTAATTACAAAACAACAAAAAACATTAAAAAATTAAGACAAATTAGAAAATTCCATAAGGATGACTTAAAAAACCCCTCAAAAGTTAGAAAATATTTGTAAACTTTTTGTTACTCATAGGAATTAGACGTAATTATACCAGGGAATTTTTTGTTTTGTGTGGAAACATAATATTAATGTGGTTGGTGAATTATTTTGCCCAAAATTAATGGACAATGTTGGCGAATATTTTTGTTTTGTATAGTGGAGAAACATAATATTATTGGTGATTTTGCCTTATATTCAAATAAATGTATTAAATTTTCTAGCGAATCTGACACTTTTTAATATGAAAAGGATTGTTTTTATTGGCAATTTATGCTATCATATAAAATGAGGTAATTTTACTAACAAAATCATATTAATATACAAAACTATAAAGTTTTACTTGGCAAATTATGCTTTACTATTAAACAAATATAATTATTTTAGTGGTAAATTATATAAATATAAAAAGACTATAATAGTTTTGTTGGCAAAAATATCAAATGATAAAGGAGAATAATTAATTTTCGCGACAAATTTTCATTTTTGGTGTTGAGATAAATTTGAAAGCCTTTAGAATTGAAATCAATGTGTTTATTTATATTTTAATTTAATACATGTTTAAATAGTCCAAAATTAAAGGAGAATAGGTTTTCTTATAATTATGTGTTTAATGCTTTAGAAATGAAGTAGACCAAACTTTTCTTCAACTTCATGCATTTGATAGATTCGATTTATGTTTTTAGAGTTTCAAACTGTGTTGTTAGTGTTCTATTGAAAACAATTTTCTATCTCTTTTCTTGAATTAAACATATATATTACACTATATATATAATGATTTTTATATTACTGAACTGAATATAATATTGTTTCTATTTTGTAGAATACTTATGAATGACTTGTCACTTATCGATTACTGTGTTGAGCATTGAGTAGTTCAAATGGTAGTGGTAAATATACCTTGTGCATTGGAGACAGACGATCACGTCTATGATAGACGTGACTCCTCAAGGAGTCATTCCTATCATAGGCGTAACAGTACAACACCCGTTTATACACTATTAACGATGGCTTTAAGATATATTGATCATATGTTTGAACGATAACAAATTGTTTTTGATTAAGGTAAAAATAGGTTTTGAAGGGACCTTGAAACCCTTTACATAACTGGAACGATAGATAAAGCTATTGAGGTACCATTAAAACAATAGTCCAACCTAAACAAAGGATTGGACACCATTAGAACACTCGAAAGATATTAAAAATCAAGCACCCGAGACAGAACAGTCCTACCAGAAGGAGGGAGGACACACAAACCACAACACACTGAGAAGCCAAATAAAAGACTAATCAGAGATTCCCTTTTTTATGAGATTGGAGGGTCACGTCGAACGATGAGGAGGATTTCTTTGAATTTTTTCTTTTGATAGTTATCCAACCATCCGACTTTCGTTGCCTTCTTCTGCCAGCAGACCGAATCCGGAGAAACAACCTCCAACAAAGGATTTGAAAAGCACCCAGCAAGAGGAACTAAGACGTCATTACCGACAGATGTATTCAAACTAGTTGGACTGGCAAGAAATAATGATAACAAATTGTTAACATATGAATCGATAATCATATTGATAATTATAGAATCGATAATCATATCGATAATTACATGAATGATAGTCATATTGGTAATTACAACAATCAATATTTATATCGATATCAGTATGAAAGATAACTATAAGCTGATAGTATATATTTGATTTGAAATATTATGAGAATAATTTTAATGATATTTAATATAGAAATAATAAATATATATAATAATGATAATATTTATTATTATTATTATCTATATATTTATTATTGTTGATTATATAATTATTATAAGAATTGACTTAATATATATATATGTATATATATATATATATATATTAATATACATATATATGAAGTTAATCTTTTATTTATTCTTATAATGATTATATAGTTAAATTAATAAATTAGATTAATGAATAGACATGTCCCATGAAAGGATCGACATGTCTCTTCTTGTCTTTACCTTGTATATATTCAAGAGATTGATGCATTTGGAAAACACATATTTTAGCTTGAATCCAAGGGAAAATAATTGATTCAATTTTTAAATAATAGATAGAAGCCAGAATCACACCCTACAGATACGCCATAGAGTTGTCCTCTAAAGCGTATAAACATTGGAAACTGAACGAACAAGACTTGCCGACCGATCTTATCAAAAGAGGGATGGCAGTTGTAGACTCAGCGACACCTCAGGGATTGAGTCTTGTGATAGAAGACTACCTAGATGCAGTGGACGGTTTGGAGAAGCACGATTATTACTGACCATTGTGTAGATATAATGTTGATTTGATTAATAGAGGATGACTTATGTTAATATTATTGTCGTGAGCTTCCTCCTTATCGCTTATCACATATATTGCACCTATGTGAATAATAAAGTTAAGGAGAAATTAATATTTGTCATTGTGCGCATATGGTGAAGTCGAAGATTAATATGTTGAAGTTAGCGTAGGGAGGCTAACGAACCAGGTATTATTATATTGCCTCAAGTGATGCAAACTTGAGCCAATAATTATCATGTCTAATAAACAATAATTGATCCTCCCATATGACTTGAACAACCAAAACCACAATTTGCTAATTATAAAGTCGACCAATCATACAACAATTATAATTTGTTAGTGTTACAGTTAACATTAACTAATCGATTACATATTGTTATGATTGAAGGGCTATAAGTTAATGTTAATAGATGCACCTCTTGACTTCATTCGAACATAAGAGGTCATTGTATTGTCTTCTAAAATGACGCAACAAGATCATAAATAAAATCGGAGATTGATACAACAATCAGATATAAGATACTCGATAAATATAAATATATACGAAGATATATAGCAGATTTTCGAGACTCAGACTTGTAGTAAAAGACAAATACATATATTGCTCAATAATATTTATACTGGTAACAATATGATATATATTTTGTGATCTCAGTTACTTATGATGATATTCAGGCAGTTCAATATATATTCTTGAAGATCAATCTCAACATATATAGTCAATTAGCCATAGATATTTCAGAGGAGATATAGTTGCATCCGTTGGGTGAGCATGGGCCTCTAGAACATTAAATAGAACACGGTGCTAAGGCACTATCTAAGTACGCCTATTTGAAGTGATCCACTGAGTAACTGGTGGAAGCGGCTCCTCTCAAGTGGATTGGAATTGAAACATGGGAAGATGAACAATCACTATGGTGTTGATCTATGTTCATCAGAAGGAAGCCTATGAATGCTCAATTTAGACAATGTCTACATTTTGAGGAATGCTTGGCTGTTAACGTGAGGATGCCTTAGATTGTCCTTCTCAATGTTATAGCGCAGAGAATATAATTGCAATCATATGATGCTTCGAGCTTTGTCACAAGTAATTTGCCTTACAACTACAAAGGATTTCAATAATGATATTGACTTGGAAGATGATGCTGTGATTATTGCCAAACTCCGAGAGGTGCCAAAGATCTAGGTATCATTGTGTATTTGCAATCTTGAATAATTGATATGCTTAGTTTCAAAATGGATTTCTCAAGGATGTGATGATCGAACTCCTAAGTGACATGTCATGATCGGCTTAATCATTTTTTTTATCATGGATTATTGATTTGCAAAGCCTTTCAATTTTTTTTTATCTTCAAGCTACCAAAGATACACAGTCTTTGGGAGTTGATGCAAATTGATGACTAAGGACTACAAGAATCGACAATCCTTATAACAAACGGCACCATTGCAAAACCAGTCCAAGCCACAACAATAGTAGTGATTAAATATAAAAGAAAGTGAGACAATCACGGGACACGACGTGACAAGGTAAAAGAAAGTATAATATGTTATTTTAATAATATATGTTCTTCACTATACAATGTTTATAATTATTATTAATTTATTTATATGGATAGATATAAATGTACATATATGGTGATTATATATGTATATAAAATAATAATATGTGAAATCATAGATTATATATATATGTGTGTAGATATATATATATATATATATATATATATATATATATATATATATATATACATATATACATATAGAGATATATATATATATATATGTATATATATGTATATATACACATATATATATAGATATATATATACATAGATATATATATACATATATATATATATATACATATATATACATATATATATATATACATATATATATATATATGTATATATATATATATGTATATATATGTATATATATATATATATATATATACATATATATATATATATATATATATATATATACACATATATATACATATATATATATATATACACATATATATACATATATATATATATATATATATATACATATATATACATATACATATATATATATATATACATATATATACATATATATATATATATACATATATATACATATACATATATATACATATATATATATATATATATATATATATACATATATATATATATATACATATATATACATATATATACATATACATATATATACATATACATATATATACATATCTATATATATATATACATATATGTATATATATATACATATATGTATATATATATATATATGTATACTTAGAAGATTGAATATATATATGTGCATATATATTCAAGTATATATTTAAATTAGATATTTATCTATATTACATTGGAATGATCTTATATCTTTATGTAAAATTATCCTTGAATATTATGTTAGTCTCTCTCTTATTCCCTTATTTCAATATGTACTATGAGAGATATTTTCCTTGATCTCTTCCGAGGATTCTCTTGCAAGAAAATGAGGATTGCTATCAGATTCAGAGGGAGTCTATCAAATATTAGAAGAAAACTTGAATGAGAAGGCCATAAGGTTGATATCACATTCAAAAGAAGTCTGATGAACCATCAGAGGAAACCTTGGATGAGAAGGTTAAATGTCGATGTTAGTACTTCAAGATTTAGAGGGAGTCAGCACAACATCTAGAGGATATGACTTATTTGATTTCCAAGGATCTTGGTCATATTGATACAGAGGGAGTAAACCATATCGAGATGGTTTCCCTAGTGACCAGGAAACTATAAAAGGAAAAAGAATTGTGATTCAAATGATGAAATTCCATGTATGTGAACTAGAAGACTTTTATGTAGATATCTAGGTCATGATATTCCTAGATAGATGGTTGGGAATTCAAGATAAGAGCGTAATGCAGACTAAAGGACAAAGACACGACTTCCTCGCAGAAGGTTGATATTAGATTCAGAGGGACTATAATAGTTCATCTAAAACAACCTTGGACGAGGAGGTGAGGAGGTTGTTGCAAGACCTTAAAGGAAGCATCCAGAAGACTATGATCATGAGATTGAGTCTCATGTGTGCTGGCTAAAATGATTTTATGCTATCTCCTACATAACTTGGGGTTCACCTAGAGTGATGCAAACTATATAAGAGATATAGTGCATAAGTATGCTATTCAAGGTACATTGTCCCTACAGAACATATGGCTGATATTCTCACCAAGTTTCTTGTTAGAGGTAAGGTTGTGTACCTTCGAGATAAACTTGGCATGTTGGAGAATGAAGCCTTAGATGAAAAGGAGTTTCATTTATCATCTTGTATATTATTGCATTCTTCTCCTTGAGAGAGAAGTCTAAGGTGAAAGCCCTTGTTTTCCACCCTTTGGGATGAGCCATGATGGATCCACCCTTTGACATGAGTCAAGGTGGATTTCATGTGTGTGACTCCAGGGCTTATGGACCCTCCTGTGAACATTGGAGAAAGGTGATTACTTTTCAAAAATGAACACTTGTATTTGATGTTACAAGGTGACGATCTTGTAATGGAGATTTGTTATGGTAGACAATTATATGTCTGTGCACATACCATAATAGGGTTATATGTAAATGGAATGTAATGTTCTTATTTACTATATCCTTGTATCATGATCTGAGGTGATATGAAAATTAGGTATCACGATCTAAGGTGATTCCTCATATCACATGTTAGGTGATATGTAATATTGGGTATCACATGTTAGGTGATTCCTCATATCACATGTTAGGTGATATTGAAAATTGGGTATCACATGTTAGGTGATTCCTCCTATCACATGTTAGGTGATATTGAAAACTGGGTATCACATGTTAGGTGATTCCTCATATCACATGTTAGGTGATATTGAAAACTGGGTATCACATGTTAGGTGATTCCTCACATCACATGTTAGGTGATATGTAAAAATTGATATCACATGTTAGGATTTGTATCACATGTTAGGTGATACTTCATATCACGAATTATGTAATATATGATTTCTTAGTATCCATATGTGATGCAGGAGCATCTCAGGCTTTGAGCAATCTTGCATCAACCAAAAACATTTCCTATTTTCTGTTGTTTTCTTTGTAATCATTTCATTTGTTGGTTTCATAGTGTGAGAAGCTTACATGATTTTGAGGACCTATTTTGGAACCTTTCCCTAAGATCTCATAAGGATTGGTTGGACTGTTTCAAAGTTGGAGTTGTTTTACTTGTTGTCGGAGAAGTATTTTCCTGCAGTTTTGGAGCTGATTGCGGGATGTGGCGCTGATGATCCTTAATGATTCAGACTTTTCTCCCTTAGGGACTTAAAGAGGACCTAAATTAATATCATTTCTTAAGGGTGCAACTCCTAATTCATTACGAGTAAAAAGTTATGACCGTTTTTCTGGGGGACCTATTTTCTGCCAGTGTTCCCACCGGAGCCATTCTTGTAGTTTTGGTGCTGATTGCGCATCGTGATGATGTTGATCCTTAATGAATCAGCCTTTGTTATCTTAAGGAATTTAAGAGGACCTAAATTAATATCATTTCCCTAAGGTGAAAGTCCTAATTCATTATGAGTCAAAAGTTATGGCCGTTTTTCCCTAGGACCTATTTTTTGGCAGTTTTCATGTGAAACATGGAGTGTTTCTTCTTGCGCGGTTTCGTGTGATGAGATGGGGCCTTGAGAAGTTATAGGAATGTTATTGGGTCATTTGAGGACCTAAATCCAAAGGCACATCAAGTGGTGATCACTCTTTCATTAGTTTTTGTTTTAAGTCTTCCAGACTGGACCTATATTGTAATTAAATGCCTGACTGGCTGACTTGTGGCCTAGTTGGCTATATATTGAGAGCTTGGGTAGATGTCTAGTAGTCAGTTGGGATGGTAGATTGGTAGTGGCATGAGATTAGAAGCATAATTGGATCCTACAAGATCTTGTAGATCAGATGTTTTGTCTGATATTGTAACAGTAGAGCTAGTGGTTTGCATACTTGGAGACAAGGAGGTTGCTTAGAGGCTTGCAAGCTCAAGTTCAGATCTGCCATAGTGGTTCCATCAGTTAATGATGTGTTTCAGAGTTGGAATAGCTAGGAGATTACTGAGATAATTTGTAATTTCATTGTAATAGGCCAAAACCCGGAAGGCCTTACAGCTGGGCATGTTGAATGAAATTCTATTTTGAATCATTATATTATTGAATTCCGCTGTGCTTATTGTTGTTATACAGTTGTAGGTTTGGACCATCCATTATTGGATCCTCCATCCCTGCCCTGCATCAAGTGGTATCAGAACTTGAAGATCTTGAGTGTGTGGACAAAGCATTGAGGTTGAGGCAGTCTACACCAGGACCTTGTATTGAAGATGCCTCCGAGGAGAGCTCGTGAGATATCAGCGGAAGAACCTACTGGAGAATTCAGTCCTGATGATTTTAGGGCTTTGCAGAAACAAGTGCAAGATCTGCAAGAGGAATTGAGAAAGAAGACTGCCTTGAAGGATGAAAGTGATGAGTTTGAAGAAGATCAATTTGAAGAAGCTATAGAAGAAGTCAGAGATCCAGAAGAAATTAGAATCCTGAAAGCTATGTCTAAAATTGGAAAGAGACCTAAGATTGAAGTTTCTACATTTGCTGGAAGCCTTAGGCCAGAAGAGTTGATTGATTGGATTAATGAGATAGATGAATAATTTGAGTATTAGGAAATAGAAGATCCTGATAGAGTTTGATTTGCAAAGACTAAGTTGAAAGGTCATGCAAATATTTGGTGGAGAGAAGTTCAATTGGAAAGAAGTAGAAGAGGAAAAGAAAAGATCACTAGATGGAACCGAATGGTTGACAAGTTGAAGAAGCAATTAATTCTGGTGGATTATGAATTGGAGATGTTTAAAAAGATGCAAGCTTTGAAGAAGACAAAAAAATCAGTGCAAGAGTATATTGAAGAGTTTTATAGACTCCTAATTAGGACTGGTCATTCTGAAGCTGATAAAGAGAAGGTTGCTAGGTATGTTTATGGCTTGAGACCTAGTATTCAAGAAGAGTTACTTACTGTTCGGATGACAACTATAGGAGATGCTTATCAGATGGCATTGAAGATTGAGGAGAAGTTGAACAAGAGGTTTGAAGGAAGACAAAATAGGAACAAAGGTGGAAAGACTGATGAAACAGTTGCTAAAGGAAATCCTAAGAAGACTGATGAAGGATCTGGCAGTGGTCAAGCTGCTAATAACTACAATGTTGGACAGAGAGGGAGAAGGAGAAATGAGTTCACTTTTACTTGTTATAACTATGGTGAACAAGGTCATAGAAGTTTTGAATGTCCTAAGAAAAGAGTTGCATTAATTTCTGAAGAAAACATTGAGAATGCTGCAGAACAAGGTGAATTTCTTCTCACTAGGAGGTTGGCTACATGTGTCTAGGAACCAGTACAAAGAAGAAATTTTTTTAGAACCAGATGTAAGTGCAAGGATAAGGTATGCAATGTTATATTTGATGGTGGTAGTTCTGAAAACTTTGTTTCAGAAGAGATGGTTAGTAAATTGAATTTGGAAAGAAGGAATCATCCTAATCCTTATCATATTAGCTGGATACAAGATGTGTCTAAGGTTAGGATTGGGGAACAATGCTTGGTTAATTTTTAGATTGGATCTTATCATGATGAAATATTGTTTGATATATTGCCTATGGATGCTTTTCATCTATTTCTTGGGAAACCTTAGCAATTTGATAGACATGTTATGTTTGATGGTCGTGCAAATACATATGTGGTAATGCATGGTAGATCCAGGCATAAGTTATTAACTTTGGAGGAAGTTGGAGCTAAGGGATGTGGAGTTATCAGGTGTTGTCCTTATGACAAACATAAGGAGAATAAAGTTGATGAACCTATTCTTGTGAATGAAAGGAAGCTAAATTTGAAAGGAAAAGAGAATGATATAGTTGAGGAATTTATAGAGATTAAGAGGCAGATGGACTTTCTGAAAAAGATAGTGCAGCAAATGATAGAACTAGTGACAGAGAGGACTGTAGATGATGTTGAGATGATTAGTAATTATAGAGAAGATGTGATTCACTGAAGTGCTGGTGTAATCAACAGAGGAAAAGATGGTCAGAATTAGTTTCAGTTGGTAGCAGAAAGGAAAGCTGAGAAAGGTGTAGGACAAGTTGATTTGCTGAGTGTGACAGTGGATAAAGTAAAGACAACATGGAATGAAGGACACGAGGAGATATGGGTTAAGAATAGATATGGAAATACCTATTCTAATTCCCTTCAAAAGTTCATGAGAACTTTCTTTTATTTACCTAGGGTGTCTGATGCAGGAGCATCTCAGGCTTTGAACAATCTTGCATCAACCAAAAACATTTCCTATTTTCTGTTGTTTTCTTTGTAATCATTTCATTTATTGGTTTCATAGTGTGAGAATATTACATGATTTTGAGGACCTATTTTGGAACCTTTCCCTAAGATCTCATAAGGATTGGTTGGACTGTTTCAAAGTTGGAGCTGTTTTACTTGTCGTCGGAGTAGCATTTTCTTGCAGTTTTGGAGCTGATTGCGGGATGTGGCACTGATGATCCTTAATGATTAAGCCTTTGCGCCCTTAAGGCCTTAAATAGGACCTAAATTAATATCATTTACCAAAGGAGAAACTCCTAATTCATTATGAGTAAAAAGTTATGACCATTTTTCTCGGGGACCTATTTTCTGCCAGTGTTCCCGCTGGAGCCATTCTTGCAGTTTTGGTGCTGATTACGCATTGTGACGATGTTGATCCTTAATGAATCAGCCTTTGAAATCTTAAGGAATTTAAGAGGACTTAAATTAATATCATTTACCTAAGGCGTAAGTCCTAATTCATTATGAGTCAAAAGTTATGGCCGTTTTTCCCCAGGACCTATTTTCTGGTAGTTTTCACGTGAAACATGGAGTGTTTCTTCTTGCGTGGTTCTGTGTGATGAGATGGGGCCTTGAGAAGTTATAGGAATGTTCTTGGGTCATGTGAGGAGCTAAATCCAAAGGTGCATCAAGTGGTGATCAATCTTTCATTAGTTTTTGTTTTAAATCTTCCAGACTGGACCTATATTGTAATTAAATGCCCGATTGGCCGACTTGTGGCTTAGCTAGCTATATATTGAGAGCTTGGGTAGATGTTTAGTAGTCAGTTGGGATGGTAGATTGGTAGTGGCATGAGATTAGAAGCATAACTAGATCCTATGAGATCTTTTAGATCAGATGTTTTGTCTGATATTGTAACAGTAGAGCTAGTGGTTTGCATACTTGGAGACAAGGAGGTTGCTTGGAGGCTTGCGAGCTCAAGTTCAGATCTGCCATAGTGGTTCCATCAGTTAATGATGTGTTTCAGAGCTGGGATAGCTAGGATATTACTAAGATACTTTGTAATTTTATTGTAATAGGCCAAAACTCAGAAGGCCTTATAGCTGGGCATGTTGAATGAAATTCTATTTTGAATCATTATATTGTTGAATTCTGCTGTGCTTATTGTTGTTATAATTGGCAGTTGTAGGTTTGGACCATCCATTATTGGATCCTCCATCCCTGCCCTGCATCAGTATTAATCATATTAGGATCCTTTTGAACTTAGTATTACATATTGATTGGACCCTATGAAACATATCACATAGTGACACATCTCTACATAAACTTAGTATCCATATGAAATACATCATGAGATGTATTGTCATTAGACATACCATGGATATTTATGAGCTATGGTGAATGTCATGTGACTTGATATTCTTGCATATACCATATCTCCTGATATCACAATGGGGTGATATCTCCTCTCTTTCAAAATTAATGATTTACTACCTTGATGGATTTTATCTTCCCTAGCTAAGAGGGAGTGTTGATGTATGTAGCATCGGTCAGATAAATAAAATTGATTATATAATTATTATAAGAATTGACTTATTATATATACATATATATATTAATATATTTAATAGATGATATTATTTATATTAATATACATATATATATATATATATATATATATATATATATATATATATATATATCAAGTTAATCTTTTATTTATTCTTATAATGATTATATAGTTAATTAATAAATTAGATTAATGAATAGACATATCCCTTCATGGGACATGTCTCTTCTTGTCTTTACCTTGTATATATTCAAGAGATCGATGCATTTGGAAAATACATATTTTACGATAGTGCCATTACATTTGCAACGATCTAGAATTTAACAATTATATATGTATCATAATTTTGCCTATTCTCACAAAATCAATATTTTATTTGATCGAAGCTATAATTATCAATACTCCCTCTTAGCTCGGGAGGATAAACACATCACAATGATATCTGTGAATAAATTATCTGACATATATGAAATTACATATCACATAACTTGTGATATGAAGTATCACCTAACTCGTGATACAAAGTATTACATATCACATAACTTGTGACATGAAGTATCACCTTACTCATGATGCATATCACATAACTCATGATATGAGGTATCACCTATCTCGTGATACCAAAGGATATAATATACTCGAGAACATTGCATTCTCCTTATATATCCTAGTTATGGTATGTGCATTGGCATTAAGTCACATAATGTCTACCATAAATAATCATGGAAAACCCATGAATCATACTGATATCAAGTCACATGATATCAATCTATTGAACATTACAAGATCATCGCCTTATAATGTTAAAGACAAGTGTTGATTATCCAAAACGTCGTCACTTTTCATAAAAATACACATGATGGGTAGGCCCATAAAGTCACAGAGTTACAAATATGAAAAAAGAAGTTTACACACTAAACATCTTTAATATATTAGAACAAATCAATTTGAAAATTTACGTTTCAATCATACCAAGATTCTTTCTGAAGCATTCAAATTTCACTTTGAGGAGAGGTTTGGTAAGAATATTTACCGTTTGATCACCAGTATAGATATACTCCAACTAAATCATGTTCCTCTCTACCATGTCTCTCACATAGTGATAAGGAATCTCTATATGCAACTTTGGTTGTCATAGTGGATGATAGTTGGTTTCAGAGGTTTACCAAATAATCCCACAAGCAGTTTCCTGAGCCATACTATGTCTCTAGCATCCATAGAAGCTGCAATATATTTGGCTTTAGTATAACTCTGAGCTAATGAGGACTATTTTCTACTAATCCATGATATCATAGACAATCCTAAACTAAAACAACATCCAAAGGTGCTCTTTCGACCAGTCATGCTTCCAGCCCAATCTGAATCTATGAATCCATGAAGATCTAAGTCAACCTTCTCATACCTTAGGCCATAATTAAGAGTACCTTGAAGATATCTCATTATATGCTTCACATCCACAATATGTATCTCCTTGGCCTCACACATAAATTGACTTAAGGCATTTACAACATAGTAGATATCGGGTTTGGTATTGACCATATAAATCAAAGATCCAATCATCTGCCTATAGAGAGTGGGATCTACCGATTGAGAATTTGCTGCTGCTTCTTTTAATTTATGAAGATTTGTTTCCATGGGGGATGACATAGATCTGCAGTTCATCGTAAAAAATTTCTTCAATATATCAATAGTGTACTTCCCTTGATTTAGAACAATGTTGTCTGATTTCTGCCAGACTTCAAGTCCAAGGAAGTACTGTAATAGACCTAAGTCCTTCATATCAAATTCTGAGGCTAGATCTTTCTTACATTGATCAATAAGGTGATCTTTTCTTGTAATCAACAAATCCTCAACATATAATATCAATATTAACATATCACCTTTTCTTTGTTTGAAGTAGAGATTTGGGTCTGCATCATTCTTTGAGAAGCCTTATCCCATGAGCTAGCTGTCAATTCTTTCATACTAGGCTCTGGGAGCCTATTTAATTCCAAATAGGGCTTTATTTAATTTACACACATGTGATTTTGCATTGTGAATCTCAAATCCTTCAGGTTTCTCTAAGTAGACCTCTTCTTCAATGGTTCCATTTAAGAAAGCAGTTTTTATATCCATTTGATGGACTTTCCATCCTTTGGCTGCTACAATGGCTAGAACTGCTATGATTGAGGTATATTAAGAAATTGGAGCAAAGGTTTCTTCATAGTCAATTCCTTCTTTCTATGAAAATCCTCTGGTTACAAATCTTTCTTTGTGTTTTTCTATACTGCCATCTGCAACATGTTTAATTTTAAATAGCCATTTGGAAGAAATAATAGATTTCTCTTTTGGTCTAGGTACTATCTCCCACACATCATTCTTCAGGATGGATTGATGCTCTTTTGTCATTACATCCTTCTATACTTGGTGCTAGAGAGCTTCTATAACATTAGAAGGTTCTGATTTGATGAATTCACTTATCAAAGCTACATAACTAGAGAATCTCTTAGGTCTTTTACTTTCCTTGAAAGTCCCTGATAGAGAAACCTAGGTTCTTGCTTCTTCCATTGTTTTGGTAGCCCAAAGTGGTCTCTTATTAGGATTTTCTAATGATGTGATTTTTTCTTCATTTATATCTTCCTCAGGATACTCCCTTTGAATCTCAGGAGCAAAAATTCTCTTCTAGGTCTAGGGTGGAAGTTTGAATTTCTAACTCAATATAATTTATTGCTCTTTTAAAGGCTATGTCTTCCTCAAAAATTATATCTCTTCTTAGTTCAATCGGTCTTTGACCAGAAACATATATTCTATAAACTTTTGAGGTTTCACTATAGCCTACAAAAGTACATTTTCTCCTAGAAGGTTATAGCTTAGTTTTGATTAAGTAAAATTAGGTTTTGAAAGGACCCGAAACCTTGTACAAAGAACAATGAAAGATATAGCAATGAAGGATAATAAAACAAAACAAAACTGTGGAACACCACCAAACAAACCAAAGGAACAAACCAAAGTTCCCTCCAAGTGGACCCAGCCCAGTGAATCACAAAAAAAGGACAATCAAGATTTGCATTTTGGCCCATCCTTATGAGAATGTAAAGACATATCAAATGAAGGTTTGGAGGATTTGACTTTTTTTCCTTTAACTAATGTCCATCCATCCTCCACCTTCTTAGCAACCTTCTACCAATCCAAAGATAAACCAGAAGAGCCCACTATAGGGCATGCAACATCAACATCCACAGAAGGGACATGGAAAGCACCACAACCAGTCCCCAAAACCCTCCCAGATGAAACATGGGTAAAAATGACTACAACATTAGAAGATAAGACAACTAAACTAGGGACATCATCAACATCAACAATAGAAAGAGAAACAAAAGCACCAAGGAAAACATTATGACCTAAAGCCGCATCAGGGACAAGATCTGTATCATCAAAGATAGTACCAAAAGCATCAACCACAATATGATCAGTCTGAGGAGAGAAAGAAACCACACCCCCAACCTTGGAGACTTTTCAAACCATATAATGGTGGTCAGAAACCCCCAACCATCAAGAAGGTGATTTCTTCGATCTGGTCTTATCAGAAGAACATTGCGCAACAAGATGTCCAGTCTTGT
This sequence comes from Chamaecyparis obtusa, assembly GCA_027943335.1. Classification (NCBI taxonomy): domain Eukaryota; kingdom Viridiplantae; phylum Streptophyta; class Pinopsida; order Cupressales; family Cupressaceae; genus Chamaecyparis; species Chamaecyparis obtusa. Next base: position 140,883 of record BSBK01004442.1, read on the forward strand.
GACATTTCCTACATCTGAATGGTATAACCTCATAATCAAGATTCTGGGTCCAAGATCCCTTTGAAGAAGCCAAGGTTATATTCTCAGAGAGACCCAAAGAAACATCAACCTCAACAAGAATATGAGCATATGTCATCTTAAAAACATCAGAAGAGTCTGAATCAACCATCTGGAAATCTCTAATGGCCTCCCCCATAGATTCCAAAATTGAATCCAGCTAAAGATGAAGGGGAAGATTTGACAATCTTACCCAAATGGGTATTTTATTAAAGGATTCAGAAAGAGGATCAAACCCCTGATACTAGGGTTTGGCCATCAGGGGGAAATGTTCCTCCCAAGAGAAACAACTGTTACACAAGATAGTATTCCTATTTGCAAAATTTTCAAATTTCACAATAAAAAACCCCTTGCCACAGGGTAAATCTGAACTGTATCAATTATAACGGGCTCCCAATGTTTGGAGATCCAGGCATGTAAATCTAGAAGAGAGGGCCAAAAATCCCTAAACTGGAAAATAGTAGCAGTAGAAGAGAAATCCTCCGCAGTTTTGAAGATTTCATCAACAGTATCAGCATCAAGATTAACCACAATGGGTTTACCTACAGAAACAGGCTGTACCGAAGGATGAGAAGTCCCACACCCAGTAGAGGTAGGACCATAGATGCCCAATTCAAACACAACCACATCTGCATAAGAAATCACAGAGCTCCCCAACGCCACTTGGGACCCAGAAGGAATCGACTGGGAAAACCCTGGCAAAGACCCAGAAAAAGAAGCTCCCATTTGAGAAAGACCAAAAATGGGTCTTACACTAGACACAACCTGAGCAAGAACAATGGCACCAACAACACGTGCATTGGAGACGCCAGTAGAACGCGCGTCCAAAATACTAGCAAAATGGCCCGGTGCAGATGCAGGGACTTGAGCGGGAGTGGTAGAAGTTTGAATCACGTGAGCGTGAGCGGGAGCAGGAGCAGCCATCGCGTCAAAAATCCCATGTATAGGTTCTAGCTTAGTTATTTTCTCTTTGGGTACATGAATGTAAACAAGACAACCAAATATTCTCAAGTGACTAATGTCTGGTTTTATACCAGTGAAGGCTTCTTTAGGATTTTTGTCATCAATATGGGAGTGAGGACATCTTTTTTGAATGTAGATAGTAGTACTAGAGGCGTCTGCCCAAAGTGAAGTCTCTATGTTGTGATCAAGTAACATAGCCCTAATAGCTTCTACAATGGCTCTATTTTTCCTTTCAACAACTCTGTTTTGTTGAGGGTTGTAGGGTAAAGTGAACTCCCTCTTAATCCCACCATTTTTACAAAATTATTTAAAAATATCTAATGTATATTCCCTTCCATTATCTGTCCTTAAGATTTTTACTTTTCTTCCAGAATATTTTTCAGTAAGGGATTTGAATTCCTTGAATCTTTTAAGGATCTCCTATGATTATTTACATTTAAGGAAATAGATCCATGTATTTATGAGAAATCATAAACAAAGATTACATAGTATAGAAACCCACCTAAGGAAGGTACAAACATGGGTCCACATAAGTTTGAGTGGACTAATTATAATACATCTTCTGTTTTGCTAGAACTATTTTGAAAAGACCCCTTAGTATTCTTCCCTAAGGCACACCCCTTGCATTCCGTTGAATGATATTATTTGAGTTTGGGAAAAATTGTGACTCATCCTTCCATGGAAGATAGGGCATGAAAATTGAGGTGTCCTAATCTTCTGTACCATATTTCATTAGATTTTGCAATTTCATGAATTAGGGCTAGATTTGGTTCAATACATATCTCATACAAATAACCTTGTCTATGACCTATGGTCTGAGCTTTCTTAATAGTAGTGTTATTTTTCCATGAGAACACATTACTATCCATGAAGGTTACCCTATATCCATTATCTTCAAGTGCAGATATGGAGACCAAGTTCCTTTTGATGCCCGGGATAAACAATACTCCAATGAGTTGAATGGAGATTCTAGACTTTAATTTGATGGTGCAAGTTCCAACACCTTTATTGGGTGTGAAAATTTATCTCCAATTGTCACTTCCTCATTAGTTTCATCTACCATGGAGTCTAGGAGTTCCTTGAACCCATTGATATGTCTTGATGAACCACTATCTATAACCCAGGTGTTGGATTTATTAGATACTTGATTTGAAAGTGCAAAGTAGAATACATATTTCTCAGATTCATGCTCCTTCTTGGAATTTCTTACTTTGGCATATGATGCTTGTTTCTTGGTTCTTTCAGGACATTTGACTACCCATACTGGTCGCGTCTAAAATATTGGATGTGAGAAACATTTTTCTTGGATGAACCTTTCTCAGGGTGACTTTTCCTCTTCTTAAAGAATTTCTTCTTTCCTTTCTTGTGAGAGTTTACATTCAAGACATGAAGATATTTGTCTACATTCTTCTCATTGAATCTTTTCTTTGTTTTTCTTGATTACTCTTGAAGACAGTTTGATCTTAACCGGTCAAATTTTGGAAATTTAGACCTTGCACTAATGCCTTGAACAAATGTCTCCCAAGAATTTGGTAGACCATCTAAAGCAATAAGTATTAACTCCTTACTTTCAATTTGGTACCCAAGTATTGATAGCTGATCCCTTAGAGTAGATATTCTTATAAAGTATGCATTGATAAATTCTCCTTTGTTCATACGTATATGACTAATTTCTCCCTTTAGGGCCAAAGTCCTGCTAGAATCATTTATTTCGTATGTACTTTCAAGTGCTTTAAACATATGATATGCAGTCTCATGTTTTGTCAAAATTTTCATGATTTGATCTCTAACTCCATCAACTATGATTTTCATGGCCTTTTCATTTCCTTCAATCCATGCTATTTTCTCGAGATCATTCTCTGGTTTTGGTTTATTTTCTTTTAATATCATCATAATTCTGAACTTCCATGATGAGAAGTTATTTCCTCCTTCTAGCCTATCTTCAAATCAGATTACATTTTCCATAGAGGAATGTAATATTCTTTAGATTTAAATTTGAATTTCTCAAGTTCACTTGCTGCTATGATCCTTCCTAACTTGGCTCTGATACCATGTAAATGCAAATTGAACTTATATCAAATTTAAGTGTATCGTCAGAAAATGGAAGCACTTCCATTTAGGACTAGTTTAGCCCTCCGAGTAGGTGGTTTGGGGTCATGTCAAGCACCTTGAATGGATCCTTGGCTTAGATCTGGCTTTTTCCCTTGATTCTGCCCCCTTTTTCATCTTCTTTCTGCACTTTTCTAGCATTCTGGACTGAAATCCTAAGATTGTTGACTTTTTGGTCAAGGATGATCTCCGACCTTGACCCATGGTCCAAATTTCAAGATTCGAGGATTTTGGATGTCGGGTTTCAAAAAGATTTGTTTTCCCGCTTTCAGATCGGCTGTTTTGGTCTCCAAAACGGTAAACTCTTAAATTGAATTTAATCTAGGTCCATTTCTAGGGGTATGGGCCCAATGAGAATTTATTTCTCATATGTCAGTCTCTCTAGGAGTTTGTGCCCTAGATCTCTATAAAATGAAGCCTTCCTCTCTCATTTCAGTCGATCTCTTTTCATAATCTCTTTTCATAATCTCTCAAGCACTCAAGCAAGCGAAATCAAGCAATCAAGAAGCAAGCAAGAAGGAGAAGGAAGACATTTAAGAATTCATTCATCTTCAAGCATTCAAGCATTCAAGATCCAATTCATCAAGGAGATCCATTGGTAGCCATTGAAGGATTCAATCTCTATGGAGTCCTCTTGTTGAAGATTTCTCCATCCATTTCCATTCAAGCCTCTTGCTATTCCAAGATCCATTCAAGATTGGTGTTGAAGATCTAAAGACAATTGATTTGAGACATCCTACATTCAATTTTACATTCATTTGGAGCATCCATACTTGTGGATTCAAGGATTCAAATCCTCCATAAGGATTTCAACATAAGCAAGGTGAATTGTTCTATTTACTTTGTTTATCTCTGCAATTTCAAGGTTAATTCCTAAACTGGGGTTTGACTAAGGCAAAACCCTCCCCCCCCAACAAACAAAACCATTTTTCTTGTAGGTACAGGTGTGGGATGGTGAATATCAGTGCAGATTTGGATACCATTTTCAACAAACTTTTGGGGTTTGACTAAGGCAAACCCCTCCCCCCAACAAAAAAAAAAATCATTTTTTTTGTAGGTACAGGTGTGAGACGATGAATATCAGTGAAGATCTGGATACCCTTTTCAACAAACTTTCAGGATTCATGAATAGAATTTTTGTCAGAGCAGTGCAGGTCAAGGTTGACTTTTTGGGTCAAGGTCAACTTTTTGGAGTCAAGGATGACTTTGTCTACCTAGGTCAAGGCCGACCTTTCTCAAAAAATAAAAAGATTTCTGGGTTTTGTAGATCTCACAGTTCCGATTGTATGAAGATAAAATCAATAGTTTTTGAGACCATCTGATAGGGTTTTTAGCCGATTCTTTTTCGGAGGTAAGTACGTTTATTTCTTCATTTCAATATTAGTCTTCTACATTTACTTCCCATATCATTATTATTTCATGTAAGTGTAAAATATTGGTTTTGGGGTCTCTTTTATGTGCAAACCATTGTTCTAGGACCCCATCAATATTTTATATCTTACATTTTGGTGAACTCATTTTATGACAACTCTTTTTTTTGGTGTTAGATTTCCCTTTGTATTATCTTGTGTGTTCACCTCCATATTTTATATGTTACATTTTGGTGAACCCAACAAGCTTACCCCCTATCTTTTGTGGAATTAGATGCCCTATTGTGTTTGTGGTGTTAGATTTCCCTTCATATTATCTTGTGTGTTCACCTTCATCTTACATTTTGGTGAACCCGTTTATGACAACTCTTTCTTTTGTGGAATTAGATGCCCTATTGTGTTTGTGGTGTTTGATTTCCTTTTCATGCTTATAACTTTCATTTGAATGCATTTGGATATATCTAGATCTATTTTCTATGCATTTCTTTATTTGTTATCATGTGGCACAAGTTATTTTCAAGTGTTTTCAAAAGCCTTATTGATAGGGATGATAATCCTCCTATTTGGGATGAACCTTTGGATTTGGATGTTGATTACTCTCTTCCTCATGAAACCATTGTGAATGAATCTAATTTTTGGGATGAACCCTTGGATAAAGACGTTGATTTATCCCCTCCTCACGAAGAAGCTTTGATACAAGAGGGTGATTTATTAATGGATGAAATATTCATACATGATGATGACTCTTTTTCTAAAACATATGTAGACATTTTAGTGAAAGAAGATGATGTTATAGATGCTTTACCTCCATTTGAGATTCCTTCTAGTGATGAGGCATTAGAGGAGAATGATATGAATTCCTTTAATGCTCTCCCTCTTAGTGATAATCTTATGGAGAATCAAGATCCTGGCTCATCTCCTCCTAGGGTGTCTTCTTTGATTCCTTCTTATGAATCTATTTGTAGTGTTGAGACAACTAACATGGTTTATCCAGAACCTTTGTTGACTATCAAAGGTTGTCCTCACATTACTATAAAAGGTAAATCTATGGAGTCTTTAGAGTCTTTCAGTGACCAAGATTCTATAGCTCACGTCACATATCATACAAGGAATAACCTTTAACCTAATCCAGTGGTTTCTACTTCTTTGCCACCTTCTCAACCCATTCTTCCTCCTCCACCTCGTCTTCCTAGCAAGGAGTATGATTTGATAAACCAATTGCAAAATACCTCTTCCAAGATTTCCTTATGGGAGCTTCTTCAAACTTGACCTACCTACTATGAAGCCTTGTAAAAAGATCTAGCAACTCTTCCTACTCCACCTCCCAATCAAGAGAATATCAATAACTTCTTACAATGCGTGCATACTACCCCAGGTGCTCCTGACATCGTATTTACTCAAAAGGATTTACCTTCTAAAGAAGTTCAGAATCAATATGATGCTCTTATGGTTGCTATTACTATCAATAAGAGTATCATTCATAGGACCTTGATTGATAATGGATCTGGGCTTAATGTTTGTAGCATGGACATGCTCAAAGAAATTAAAGCTGATCTTTCAACTTTCAACTTGACAAAGTTCCTATACGTGGATTTGATAACATTGCTAAGAACACTTTAGGCATCATTACCTTACCTATAAAAGTAGCTCCGGTCATCCTGAATACACCTACTCATGTTATGCATGGACCTCTCAATTATAACCTTCTTTTGGGTAGACCTTGGTTGCATGAGATGCATACTATCCCTTCCACTCTTCACCATAAAGTCAAGTTTATACATAACAACATGATGCATATACTTCATGTGGACGATGCGCCTAATCCTTGTTTGAATATTCAAACCCACAATACTCCTATTCCTAATAGTAATCCTTCTTCCTCTAATGCTCTTCCTGGCGATAATTGGGGAACCTTGGATTTTAATCCTACCTTTATTGGAGAGTATAAAGTTTCTGATCTTGATTTTATGAAGCAACAAAGAGAGTTTGAACAATGAGTTTTTGCTTCTACTTCTAATGCCCTTCATAATAACTTTGTTGCTGCTTCTACCCATAATGAATCTGTCAAACCTACTAATGATGACATAGTGACTACTGAAGTTCCATTGACTCCTTCTGATATGGCCTCTTGTTATGGTCCTAGTTATCATTTCCTAGTTAAACAAGGATTTAATGGTCAGGGATGTGGTAAGCATAAACAAGGAATTCAAATGCCCTTACAGAATGGGGGGCATGATCATTCTTATGGATTGGGATTTAATCCTCAACAACAAATCAATGTTAACAACATCTCAAATAACACTTCAAAACATGATGAACCTATGAAGGAATTTGACCAAGAAGTTCTTTTTCCTAAACTCCTTCATGCTAAGATGATTACTAGACCTAAACACAAAAATAAACGTAGTCAACACTTGAAGAATCTTCCTTTTTGTTTGTATCATAGATTTCATGATCACTCTACTAATGAATGTCAAGCTTTGCATTATAAGATTAGGCAGCTCATTAATAGTAAGGTTATTTATATATCATGTGGCAATGAGTTGTATTTCAATCCTATTTTCTAAATAACATTTATGTTCCTATTATGGAGCTCCACATTATGTAGACAATGTTAGCCTAATCCTTGGGGGCTCATTGTCTTGTCTAGTGTTGTGAGCAATATAATAGGTCCCCTTCCATCTTTGTTCCTACACTTGGGGGGCAAGGATGCCATCTTCTTTTCTGTCTTTCCGGGATCCATCGTTCCCTTGGTTAAGTAGTATCTATCTATTATGTGATATCCAATCATACATGAAAATTTTGGTTTTCATTGAGGATCTCTATCCTTGATCATAACCTAATTTATTATTTGACATTGGGTTTCCATGGTTGATAAATCTCTCACCTTGGAAGTTGAATAGTGTACTATCCCTCACAAGGGTTACTTTTTTCCTTCTTGCATGATATATCTTTACATTCATCCCTTCCATGGCCTCATAGGAGCTATGACCTTGGCTTGGAATGGGTATTGTTCATGGATATTGTCTTGATGTTGAAAAAGGCTTTATCCTTGTTCTTTTCTTTCCTTAACATGTCAAAATAGTATGTATTTTTTCCATCTTAAGGAGGGGGGCATATATACGGCCTCCCTCATTCTATATTATGTATTTTTGTTCTAACCTTTTTGTTGGTGTAATTAAGCATTTACTAATTACACTTTACTTAAGTTTACGTAGGATAATGCATTTGCATAATTAGTTGTCTTTGAGACACCTAGGAGTTTGCATTTCTTTTTAGCACATGGTTAGGAGAATCTCCACTTTAGGTGTGATAGTTGTCATCACATACCTCTTTGTGTGTGAGATCCACCTTTAGTGCTCTTATCACATTATCATCCTCTCATTATTGCACATGTTTCTCATACTTTCATGTACAATGGAGGATGATCCACCTTTGGTGGACATGTGATTCCACCATGTCTAGTTGATAGCTTATCACTTGCATATCTTCTAGTTATCATGCATTGCCTATATATTGAGACATTTCTACATTGTATGTAATCAATCAATTATCCATCATTTGATCATTATTGAATTCTTCATTTGATCATATTGTCTTGTCTCTCTTGTTTGTGTTATCTCTTGAGCTTCTAGATCTTGGTTTATATTCTTTGCCTTAGGCAAATTCTTACACTTTTGTTTTGCATCATGCTAAATCTCAGAAGGTAGCGCACATAATTTGCTAAATCCTGAAGATACACGCATTTCCAATTTCAAATATGCTAAATCCTTGGAAGGTAACACACATAAGTTGCTAAATCCTGAAGGGACACACATTTTCAATTTCAAATATGCTAAATCCTTGGAAGGTAACACACATAAGTTGCTAAATCCTAAAGAGATACACATTTTACAAATGTATTCTATGGTGATATGAGGATATGGATCCATGGGTACTTCATAAAAATAGTCAGAAGATACACTACATACATGCACAAAGCCACTAGAAGGTGCACAACTTTATGGGGTGACTATCAAGTTCTTTCTTGGTGGGCCATCCTATCCTTTTTGTGGTTCACAGTGAGATACACACATCTTACTGGGTGAGCTAGCCACTCCTCTCTCCCCTTTTCTCTCTTTTTCTAGTGATGTCTCTCTTATTATAATCTTGGAGTTGACAAAGACTTGAGTCCCTGGGGGATTGAGAATTCCTTTGTCCCTTTGATTTAATAAGATTTTCTTTTTCTTTGTGATCTTCTTTACCAAGAGTTTGCATCGAGTCCATACTTTTGCTAAAGTGGGGGCTAAATGTATCATCAGAAAATAGAAGCACTTCCATTTAGGACTGGTTTAGCCCTCTGAGTAGGTGGTTTGGGGTCATGTCAAGCACCTTGAATGGATCCTTGGCTTAGATCTAACTTTTTCCCCTAATTCTGCCCCCTTTTTCATCTTCTTTCTGCACTTTTATGGCATTCTGGACTAAAATCCTGAGATTCTTGACTTTTGGGTCAAGGATGACCTTTTGGGTCAAGGACGACCTTTGACCTTGACCCATGGTACAAATTTCAAGATCTGAGGATTCTGGATGTCGGGTTTTAGAAAGATTTATTTTTCCACTTCCAGGTCGGCTGTTTTGGTCTCTGAAACGGTAAACTCTTAAATTGCATTTAATCTAGGTCCATTTCTAGGGGTATGGGTCCAATGGGAATTTATTTCTCATATGTAAGCCTCTCTAGGAGTTTGTGCTCTAGATCTCTATAAAATGAAGCCTTCCTCTCTCATTTCAATCGATCTCTTTTCATAATCTCTCAAGCACTCAAGCAAGCGAAATTAAGAAATCAAGAAGCAAGCAAGAAGGAGAAGGAAAGAATTCAAGCATTCATTCATCTTAAAGCATACAAGCATTCAAGCATTCAAGATCCAATTCATCAAGGAGATCCATTGGTAGCCATTGAAGGATTCAATCCCTATGGAGCCCTCTTGTTGAAGATTTCTCCATCCATTTCCATTCAAGCCTCTTCCTATTCCAAGATCCATTCAAGATTGGTGTTGAAGATCTAAAGAAAATTGATTTGAGACATCCTACATTCAATTCTACATTCATTTGGAGCATCCATACTTGTGGATTCAAGGATTCAAATCCTCCACAAGGATTTCAACATAAGCAAGGTGAATTGTTCCATTTACTTTGTTTATCTCTGCAATTTCAAGGTTAATTCCTAAATTGGGGTTTGACTAAGGCAAAACCCTCCCCCCCAATAAACAAAACCATTTTTATTGCAGGTACAGGTGTGGGATGGTGAATATTAGTGCAGATCTAGATACCCTTTTCAACAAATTTTTGGGATCCACGAACAAAATTTCCGTCTGAGCAGTGCAGGTCAAGGTCAACTTTTTGGGGTATTTTGTCTACTAGGTCAAGGCCGACCTTTCTTAGAAAAGAAAAATATTTCTGGGTTTTGTAGATCTCGCAGTTTCGATTAGAGATCAAGAAGATCAATAGTTTTTGAGACCATCTGACAGGGTTTTTAGCCGATTCTTTTTCGGAGGTAAGTACCTTTATTTCTTCATTTCAATATTAATCTTCTACATTTACTTCCCATATCATTATTATTTCATGTAAGTGTAAAATATTAGTTTTGGAGTCTCTTTTATGTGCAAACCATTGTTCTAGGACCCCATCAATATTTTATATCTTACATTAAGTAATATAACAAATTCTGTATTGTTAGTGTTCTATTGAAAGCAATTTTATATCTATTTTCTTGAATTAAACATCTGTATTATATTATTGTATATATAAAATAATTTATATATTATTGAACTGACTATAATATTGTTTCTATTTTGCAAAATACTTATCAATGCCTTGTCACTTATCGATTACTTGATGAGCATTGAGTAGTTCAAATGGAAGTGGTAAATATACCTTGTGCATTGGAGACAAACAATCATGTCTATGATAGGGGTGACTCCTCAAGGAGTCACGCCTATCATAGGCTAAGGAGTCACACCTATCATAGGCTGAGAAGTCACGCCTATCATAGGTTGAGGAGTCACGCCTATCATAGGTGTGATTGTATGTAAAAGTACAACACTCGTTTATACCATATTAATGGTGGCTTTAAGATATATCGATCATAAGTTAGAACGGTTAGAACGATAACAAATCATTAACATATGAATTGATAATCATATTGATAATTATAGAATCGATAATCATATCGATAATTACATGAATGATAGTCATATCGATAATTACAACAATTGATATTTATATCGATAGCAATATGAAAGATAACTATAAGCCGATAGTATATATTTGATCTGGAGTACTATGAGAATAATTTTAATGATATTTAATATAAAAATAATAAATATATATACAATAATGATAATATCTATTATTATTAATTATTATCTATATATATATATGTATCATAATTTTGCCTATTCTCATAAAATCAATATTTTATCTAGTCGAAGCTATAATTATCAACACAAACAATAAACAAAAAATAGATTGTCAAAATGATAACTAAAATGTCTAGTATTTTATTATATTTGGTCTATATTTATAAAATAAAAAGTGGTCATGGTTGTTGGGACATAATTAATAGATTCAAAATTTTAAAATTGACAAATAATGTAAGCATTAAAAGAGACTAAGAGAGTGACCATTGACCAAAAGCTAGTGAAAAAGAAAAAAACAAAGGACATTAATACATCTAAGAGATGTACTTCTGCAATAACTTGAGCCATGAATTCCTCAATCCACAACATGTTGACAGGCTGAAGCACAAATAGCCTCTTTAGGAAGTGACACACCTTATGCACTTTGTGCGCTACATAGTCAAGGTAGTTTTTTGAAAGCCTCTTAAGAACCAATATGAGTGCACAAGAACCTAGGTCTCAAGATGATTTTCAATATCACGAGGTAAACGCACCCCAAATCCAAGCCAAGACGCCCCTACTACATCATCTATTTTACCTAAAAAATCCCCCTTGATCATTAGCTTTCTCAATTGTAACATTGTATCCTCATCATCTCCTAAGTTTAGAAGAGATACTACAAAGAGAGAGGACATATTTTTGTTAACTTTGTATGTGGTTTCTGAAACCCAAAACTCATCTTCGAGGATCCATTTTGTTTCTATTATGACCAACTCTATGTCAATTCTAAAAATACGTCTAAGACACATGTTTGAGATTCTCACTAAGATCACATGCCTCAAATCTATTGTCAACCTTATGAGCATGTCCATAACTAAATTATTTGTTAGATTCAGACATGGAATTCTTGCTAGTTTTACTTTATTTGGCAAATGAAATCCTAAGAATTTAAAGCCAAAAACCATTAAGGTCACATGAGTGTAATCAATATTTTTTTTCTTGCATTAATTTAGTTGCTTTGATTTAGTAAATTTTTAGAAAATTTGACTAAAGTGCATTAGATTTGAATTGTTTAAGTTCTAAGCCATAGTGAGCTAGTGATGAGGACTACTAATGCACAAAAGTTAGCATAAATTACATGAAGTTATGCATATCAAATGTCAATCACATTAATTAATCCAAATAGGTGTCATATTCATCCTTCTAGTAATATTTAATTAATTTTAATTATTTAAATGTATACTAGCCACCTAGCCTAAGGTTTGATTAATTCTTAATTAATTAAATATAACCTATGACTTAATACCCTTATATCCTCTAAAACCCCATTAAATAATTAATGCTTGATTAATTATTTATCCCCATCATTCCTAACCTCATTAGCTATTTCCTCCAATTTAAAATTCCTCACATGTGACAAATATTCTTCTAATTTAAAATTCTCCACTCCCTCCAAAAGGTGTCATTGTGTGTGTGAATTTTGTACCTGATCTGTATACACAACACTTCAGTAAAACATTAGAGGTTAGCGAAAATTGAAATCGTGCAATGAGTTGAAAGCTAAACTAACCAGGTGATTTACTGCCTTCTAATAGGTGTGAGTATGATGTTCTCAGATTGTTATCGAGATCAGTGACCTTGACAACACCTAAATGAAGGATTTGAATGCAAAACTGATATGAAATATGAATGCAATTAATCTATTTTTTTTGGTTTTCTATGCAATGATATGATGAAAACTGATATGAATCTAGAATCTAAGATGAAATTGATATGTAAAAAAAATTGATATGCTATGATGATCTAACAAATGAAAATTAATATGATATGGAAAACTATGCAATGTTGATCTCACAAAGCTTGGATTTGCAAAGATGATTCTTCAGTCTCCAATTTAGCAGCGTGATTATGCAATTCTTGTGGATGATTTGTGAAGAGCTAAAGCCTTAATTTATAGAAATCTAGGGCTTTGGAGGTGCATGAAAGAAATCCATAAATCACTCAGATTAACTCAGCTTGATTTTTGAGTTATCTGATTATAAAGAATAATTAACTCACAAAAACATGCAAAAGCAGAGTTGAACTCAAAATAGAGTTTAGATTTAATTGGTAATTGATAGTTGTCTGCTTTTGTGATTGTGCATGATTTAATATGAATTAATTAATGATAAAGTGATTTATTTCCAACTTAACTGATTTTGAAAAATAAAACAATTGATTTATGGATTAATCAATCATTTTTCAAACTTTTATTCAAAAACCATATTATTAAAAATTGACAACTTGCTTTAATTAATTAAATAAGGATTTAATCAATTATTCATAGGATTTTGGATTTATTGTCAAAATTAAATAATACAATTTAGGAATAAATAGAATTAACCTCAATTAAATAATTAAGTGGCAGAATTAAATCTAATTAATTAAATATTGAGAATATTCAATTAATCAAACTTTAGGATAAATTGGATTTATCGCCAAATAATCATTGAATTAAAGATAATTATGATAATTAGGAATATTACTAGGAATATTCTCCGATGCAGAATTTGAGATAATCAATTAGGATTCGATGATGTGCCGATGTGCCTTAGGTTAGGACTTTAATGTCGATTTCATTCGATATGTCAATATATGAGGTTAATGAACTTATAGCCCATTTTTGGGGTATTACATTTTGCCCCTCTTTGAATTGTTGTGCGAAGCGCAGTGGTTCAAAGGCAGTCTGCGTATGATGTTGAAATTGATTGTTTGAAATTGATATTGATATGAGACAGAAACTGATTGAAAGATTTGATATGAAGATAATAGGTCCTGAATGACCAAAGATAATGTTAACTATAACAACAAATGAACTGATGATTGCGAAAAAGTGTCAAAACACCTGATTTCAAACCTTATGATTGCAAAGAAGTGAGTGACCAATTCTAGACCCAATTGTCCTTATATTGAATCACATTGGTATCACATATGAACCCTTCAGTTACCGAAGAATCAAGGAAATAACACTGATGAACCGATAGTTGCAAAAACTGATACAATTTACAAGATTAGGAGAATACCAGATTGATATGGATCTCAATGAATCTGATATGCCCCAAGCGATGATAGATTTTCCCGGAGTGATGAGGACTTTTGATGAATCAGCAACTAGACGTGGTTGTTGTCTTGATTACTGAGGAAAGATATGATTTCCAATTTGATTACAAACTTTGAATGATATGCAATACCATGGCCCCTTCGGGATTAAAATTGAAATCTGACAAGAGAAGTCAGCGTTGAATAGTTTAGAAGCATGTTAATTGATTTGAGAAATGGTTATACACGTTTGAAAATGCATTCTGCATCATTTAGAGGGCCTAGAGACCAAGTTTAACTAGGTTAAACCATTAGTTGACCAAGTTGAAATTTTGATAGTTTGATGTAAGATAATTAGTTAAGTTGAATTCTAGATTTTTGTGATGATTGAAGGTCGATTATGCAAGTAGTGAATAATATGAATGATCTTAGATTTCAATTTTGATCCCGAAAAAGGATTCCACTTGCTGTTTCATTTGAGGAACCTTCATGTGAGATTCAGCTCTTGTTAGATTTGAAGATGCGATTTGAAGAATCGTTTAAGCATTGAAGTTCGTTTAATCATTGTGAGATCATGCAAAGATGAAAAATGAAATGCAACCTAAGATGTAGGACCTACTCACTGATCATATGTCGATTTGTTATCATCATTGAACTTTTAGGTAACCGGATAAATCAATACAATGCCCACTAGCTATGAAACCATAGACATATGAATATCGATTTGTATGCGCAAGAATCAATACAACACCCACTAGTCAACAACCATGGATATATGAATATTGATTTTGTTTTCAGAATGTCGGATTAGATATAAGCACCAAGACACAAGCGCCATGATGACCTGAATATCATGTCCATTTTGATATAGCAATTTGTATAAGCATCAAAACATAAACATCGTGATGACTAGAATACACCTTGTGGTGCAAACACATCAAATAGTCAAGAGATCATTCTAAATCCAATGTGAATTACCCATAGTGACCCTTTATCATTCACATCCTTAGGTAAGATCGTGTTTCACAAGAGGAGAAAGAACTCACTCAAAAAGATAATAGTTAGATCAAACTTCCTTGAATTTTTTGGGAATCAATGGTCAAGGTACGCATGGCCATCCAATTCGAGATAGAAGCTCTTACAGTCGGACACCATTTCAATCCAGAATTTCCAAAGTTGTTAGATTTTCACATACAAGCAGAAGACAAAGAAAAGATTATGCCCCAGTCATCACTCTCTAAATCTTATAAAGGACATCATCGAAGAACTCAAAGGACACAATATGCAAAAATCTCAATGCGAATCAGTAAGCATACAAGGAGATAAAAGCATGTAAAGCGTAAATTGTTTTCAGCTTGTGTTTGATGTTGATTGCGTTGTTGTAGATGCAAAATCCTTTCTGGAGACAAGACTGACTGACTAACTCTCATGAAGCTTCAAAGGACTCTGACTGGATATGATACGTCTAAGATACATTGGAGGCCATAGGATATGACTTTGATTGCCCCCAATTTTGAACATTGATAGGATATAGACGCTTGAGCTGATTGGTGTACAAACTGACTTATTAAAAATAGGAATGCAGAAACAAACCGGGAGATATGTACAAACTAAAGAAAGACTGAAAGTTGGGAAAGACCAAGATTGCGCTGATAGATGTAGCATGTTGAAACAAGTGGCACCCGTTTGCCAGGTTTTCACCATCTTGGTAGAGATTCTATTTTTGCTACCAAGGCGCTTGTTTCCAAGTTTTCACCAAGGCACTTTTTCTTTTTTTTTTTTTTCATTTTTTTCAATTTTTTTTGTACTTTTGATATTTTTTGATTTTTTTGTGAATCATCAAGGCGCCCATTTCTAGGTTTTCAACAAGATGTTTATTTTTTCAGGACTTTTTCCAATTTTAAAGATTTTTTTCGGACATTTTACCATAGACTGAATGCTTTAGGCATAGAATTTCTTTAGATGGAGAACGTTGATTGGTTCTCAGAGCTGTGCTCCTTCAGTCATTGAGAGTTGATAGGCACCAGAGCCAAAAGTAGTAGTGATTACAAAGGGACCCAGCCAGTTGGGTTCAAACTTCCCCTCGCATTCTCGATCTGATTGATTTTTAGGATTCTCTCTCAAGACTAGATCACCAACCTAAAATTCTCTGTGTCTGACTTTCTTGTTGTAACCTCTAGACATTCTCTTCTGATATACTCTAAGATGATCATACGCTGTTGTTTATGCTAATCTAGTAGTTCAAGTTCTTGCAACCTAGACACTCTGTAGTCATCATCAATTACTAGACCATGCATTCTGATTCTTAGTGATGGGATTTCAACCTCAATAGGCAGTACCGCTTCAGACCCATAAACTAAAGTGAAAGGTGTAGCCCCAGTAGGTGTTTTGATACTTGTTCTATAGGCCTAGAGAGCTAGATTGATCATGAGATGCCAGTCTCTTCCTATTTTATTAACTGTTCGATGCAAGATTTTCAATAGATTCTTATTAGATGCCTTTGCTTGTCCATTCCCTTGAGGATAGTAGATAGAAGACCAATGTTGTGTGATCTTGAATTTGGCACATAGATCATCTAGGTCTTTGTTCTTGAATTATCCACCGTTATCTGTGATTATGGAATGAGGTATCCCATATCTACATATGATATAGTTCAATATGAACATAGATATTTTCTTTCCAGTTGCTTGTGTCAAAGGGACTGCTTCTACCCATTTTGTAAAATAATTTGTAGCTGTGATTATATGGGTATGTCCATTAGAAGAATGAGGATGCATAGCTCCTATAAGATCAAATGCCCATTGGTGAAAAGGCCATTGTGTAGTAAAGGGAATTATATTTCTCCCTGGAACATGAATTAGGTTGCCATGTACTTGACACTTTTGACAATTCTTAGCAAATTTGATAGCCTCTTTCTCCATCTCAGGTCAATAGTACTCAACCCTAATAAGTTTTTGAGCTAGTGTTAAACCATTCGAGTGTGACCCACAAATACCATCATGGACTTCCTCTAATGCATGTTGAGAATCTTCCCATTCTAAACATCTAAGTAGCGTACCATCTAGACCTTGTTTGTATAGATCATTACCATTGATGACATATCGGGAGGCATTTTAGATAAGGTATCACTTTTCATGGTGGTTGAAGGTATCAAGAATGATTTGGTCTTTGAGGTAGGAAAATAGGTTTTTATATCTAGATGAATCATGACCAACAATAGTGCAGATCATGCAAGTTTTAGGGGAGTCATATGTAGGATAAGATAGTGCTTCCACTAGGAACTCGTAGCGTAGCTCATGTTCAGGCTGCTGTAATAAAGTAGATAGTGTTGCCATTGCATCAATAACCTTATTCTCCATTCTAGGAATTTGCTCAAATGTGATAGATATGAAATAATTCTTTAAATCATCTACCATTCTCTTGTAAGGAATGAGCTTTTCATCTTTAGTTTGGTACACATCATTGACTTGATGAATAACAAGTTGAGAGTCTCCATGAATGTGTAGCTCTGTCACTCTCCACTCAATTGCTAGTTTCATGCCATTCAAAAGGGCTTCATATTCCACAATATTGTTTGTGCAAGGAAACTTTAATCTGAATGCTTTTGGGATTGAGTATCCTTGAGGAGTTATGAACAATATGCCGGCTCCAGATCCATTATGTGTATAGGAGCCATCAAAGAATAATTGCCATTCTCTAGAAGAAAGATGCATGATAGAGGAATCTAGAAATTCCCTTTGTAGTGGTGTGTCATCAATCATAGGTGCATTTGCTAATTGATCAGAAATAACCTATCCTTTGATAGCCTTTCTTTCCACATATTCAATGTCAAATTCACTTAAGAGCATAACCCATTTAGCTAATCTACCTGTGAGGGAAGCTTTGCTTAGTAGGTACTTGAGTGGATCAATTTTAGCTATCAATTGTGTGGTATGAGCTAACATGTAGTGTCTCAATTTTTGTGATGCAAAGATCACAACTAGACAAGCTTTTTCAATCATTGAATAGTTCTTCTCATATGCAACCAATGTTCTACTGATATAGTATATAGCTCTTTCCTTTTTGTTCTCATCATGTTGTGCTAGCAATGCCCCCAGTGATGTATCTATAGCAGAGACATATAAAATTAATGGCTTCCCATGAATAGGAGGCATCAAGATAGGAGGATTTGATAGATACTTCTTGATATGGTTAAAGTTGTTCTCACATTCTTCATTCCATGCAAAGGTCACACCTTTATGTAAAGTTTTTGTAAAAGGTTGTGATATATCAACAAGCTGTGATATGAATCTTCTGATAGATTGAACTCTTCCTTGCAACATCCTCATTTGATTGATATTCTTGGGAGGTTGCATCTCTATTATAGCCTTGACTTTAGATAGATCAACTTCAATGCCCTTCTTTGAAACTATGTATCCTAAGAGCTTTCCAGAAGTGACACCAAAAGCACACTTCTTAGGATTTAGTCGGAGACTAAACTTTTCCATTCTATCTAGGATCATGCTCAAGTCCTTTAGATGTTCAATTCTAATCATAGATTTTGCTAAAGTATCATCAGCATAATCTTCCATAGTTTGATGCATCATGTCATGGAAAATAGATGTCATTGCTCTCTGATATGTAGCACCAACATTTTTAAGCCCAAATGGCATGACATTCCAACAGAAGGTACCCCCATACACATGTGAAAGTAGTTTTCTCTTGATCCTTTGGAGAAATTTTTATTTGATTATATCCAGAGAAACCATCCATTAAGGAATACATCTCAAAACCCGCAGTCATGTCCACTATCATATCAATGTTAGGTAGTGGAAAATCATCCTTAGGGCACACTCTATTCACATCTCTAAAGTCTATGCACACTTTGATTGAACCATCTAGTTTAGAAATAGGTAAAATATTAGAGATCCACTTTGCATAGTCAATAACTCAGATGAATCCAGCTTTTAGGAGCTTCTCTAATTCAGCTTTTACCAAGAGTGCAATGTGAGGATGCATCTTTCTCAACTTTTTCTTAACATGTTTGACATTTGGAGCTATGGATAAATGATGCATTATAAGATTAGGATCTAATCCTGGCATATCTGAATATTTCTATGCAAAGTTGATCTTTTTCTCTATGAGGAATGTTGTAAATTTTTGCTTCTCTTCTTCTGATAAAGATTGTGCTACATGAATCAACTATGGTTCTTCTGTTGTTCCCAAATTGATAGATTGAGTGGGCTCAATTAGAATTGGAGATCTATCCTATAAATGACTCGAAAGGACATCAAATATCTCATCCTTAGGTTCCTTAGAGAGGTTTTCACCTTTGGATACGTCTTTTATTTTTACTTTTGTAGGTTTTGAGACTACCACAAAGTGGTTTTCACCCTCAAAACTCTTTTTCTTTTTCTTTTTATTCTTATTTTTCTGACTGAGATATTTGATGTCTGAATCTGTCATGCTAACGCTCAATTCACTGATGGAAGTACTCATAGGCTCAATTGCATTGAGGTAGCAAGAAAGGGCATAGTCATTTGGGAAGGTATAAATACCATGGCTTGGATTTGTGGAGGTTTGATCAATAAGGTTTGGATATTGGATAGTCAAAGTAGGAAAGATTGGGAGATAGTGTTTACGGATATGGATCTGTCATCATTGGTCCTAACCCAACGCTCGAGTTCAAAGGTGATATTACAACTTAAGACATTCAATTCATGAATAGGCTCAATGTCATTGTGGGAGTCCAATTCTGCCATAGGTGGATCAGACTCGATAGGTTCATCATTTCACTCTAGACTTACGTTGGGTTGAGGTGCATATTGGTGATAACATCAACATGTTTCTCTGTGATAAGCTCATCTGGTTCTAGAATGATTCCCCATTCATAGTCATTAGATTCATCTTTTGATTCAGGATCTATAGGAAATCTTAGAACATGAGTAAAGTCAGGGTGAATACCCCAAGAAGGGTTACCCTCAGATTCAGATTTGTATTCATACTCATGGGAATCTATCTCAGAATAACTACCACCTTCTTCTTCTTGATGGTTTTCAAAATAACTGGTTCTTGTGTTGCAACTATCTCTTGATTTATAGTAGGTTCTTGTGTTTCTACTACATTAATTCTTTTGATTGGATCATCTTCTGCATCAAGAAGGTCTTTGATCTCTTTAGGAAATTTTTCAGAGGGAATGAGTTCTGAGCTGTCTCAATCACTATCTGATGGTTCTATTTCTTCTTTCTTAAGAAGAGCTTCTCTTGATGTGATCTACTCTATGACATGAGAACAATTACCTTTGAGGTGATAGGGTTTCTTCTTAAAGCCTAGGCCAATAGTATTCTTATTTTCCCTACCCGTATGTGAAATAGGTGCCACAAGACCTTTTCCTCTGATTCCTAGAGGTCCTTTACTTGAATATCCCATCTTAGCTATTAATTTATCTCCTAAACCATATGACTTAGAAGGGATCTATGGTGCTATAGAGTCACTAGTTTGAACATTGTGGGATTCAGGTTCATCTTTGTATAGCCATGATAACATAGCTTCATCCTCTTTAAACTCTTGCTTGGATACTTGTTCTGCCACAAAATTATTTTTATATGCTTCAAGAGGTTCCTTAGGTTCGGGCTTGGACTATTTCAAAGATTGTCCATAAGACTTAGGTGAGATAGGGAGAGATGTCAAAGATAAGACTGGCTCCATAGTATATTCTCCCATACTATTTTCTTTGATATTAACCTCTTTTACAAGAGCTTCCATTTTAGATGTGGATGCCTCTTTAGTTGATTCAATGGAAGATTCTCTGTTATTGGGAACAAGCTTATCAACACTTTCCTTCAATGTATTGCAAGTTGTATTCAGATCTACGGGGATAGTAACCTCTACTCCTTCATAAGGAAACTTCAAACATTGATGGTATGTAGAAGGAATAGCTTGCATTTCATGTATCCATGGTCTCCCTAGAAGAATGTTGTAGGCCAAAGGTAGATCAAGCACTTGATAGATGGTATCTTTGATAACTGGACCTGCTCTGATAGGTAAGACAATGGTGCCTTTAGAAGATCTTTCTTGTTAATCATAGGCTTTTATGGTGATCTTCTTTCGAGGATCAATAGCCAATTCTAAAAATCCCAATTGTGTGATCAAGTTGTAAGAACAAATGTTTAGGCCAGCGCCCCCATCTATCAACACACATTTGACTCTACGGTTCTAGATCAAGACTTCTATATGCAAAGGCTGATTATGTGGGTGACTCAAGGAGTTGTCATCTTCCTCTGAAAAGGAGATATATTGCAAAGATGTAATATGTCCAACCATAGTCTGGAACCTATCTAAATCAAGGTCATCAAGAACATTGGAACCAAGCAAAGCTTTGTCTAGTATGGCTCTGTGAGCTAGAGATATTCGAAGCAACTCAAACATGGAGATTTTGGCATTAGTGTGCTAGAGTTATTGAACAATGCTATAAGATGTAGGCCTTGTATCCTTTGGATTGGAAGATTTGGAAGCAGCCTTCTATTTAGAAGCAGATGAAAGATTGAAGGGCACCTTAGGGACATTTGATGAATCTAAGATTTTTCCTTTCAGATGTGCTTGGGCTTGTGATCAAGTAACTGCATTGGTGGATTGATTTTTTCTATCTCTTCTTACAATTGTGATGACATTGCAATGCTCTAAGAGACAGGGTTCAACCATATTGATGGTAGCATTATTTCCAGGGTAAGCATAATTGACTTTTGCCCCCATATTAGGTTGAGAAGATGAAACTTCTTGACCATGTTTTGGAAATGGTTCTGTGAATGCTATATGATCATTATTTCTCTTAGGATTGTCAACTGTGATGTCTCCCCTATCGATCAGATCTTGAATGGTGTGTTTCAACCAAAAGTAGTTATTAGTTTTGTGACCTTTACCTCGATGGAAATCACAGAATTTGTTTTCTCTCCACCATTTTGGCTTAGGCTCAGAATCAGGTGGTCGGATTGCTGGCAAAAAGATGATGTTATCAGCCAGTAGAGTTTTCATAGCTGATTCTAAAGATTCTCCAAGAGGAGTGAACTTTCACTATTTATCCCAAGATTTGTATTCTGGCTTCTTTTGAAATGGTTCAGATGACTTTTGTTTTGAAGCTTTAATGGCTTGGGAACCAAGAGTTAGGTTGTAGGCTGGTGCCTTTGATGGGGCACGGATAGTGTCAACAACACCATCTATGATGATGCCTTTATTCTTGTTCCAATTTTTGTTCTTGTTTTTAGAACTGGATCTTGATTTGTACTTGTCTTTTTGAAGTGTGATTTCTCCTTTTTTCACAATAAATTTTTTGATTTTGATAGCATTGTCCACCATATTATCAAAAGATGTATGATCTTGCATTTTTAGAGGATAATTGATTTCTAGAACAAGGTTATTGATGAAGATTTCCAATTTTTCTATTTCTGGAATAGGTCTGGCATACAGAGAGAACTTCTTCCTCCATCTCTTGAGAAATGTTAGGAATGGTTCCCCTGGATATTGCTTGAGATTAAAGATATCAATCATGGTGACTGGATGTTGAATATTATAGGAGTATTGTTGATAAAACAATTTGATCAACTCCTCAAAAGTTTTGATAGTAGAAGGCAATCTAGAGAACTAGTGGATGGCTGCTCCCCCTATAGATCAAGGGAAGAGATGCATCAGATAGGTTGGTTCGTGCATGAACTCCATTGATTGTGTACAGAATTCTCTAACATGATCTTGAGGATCTGAGTGTCCATCAGACTTATCATACTTTGGCATCTCCACTCTTTTTGGAAATGGTGGCATGTACAAGTCTTTGTCAAATGGAAAAGGACATAGAGCCTCCATGGAGAACTCTTTGGGTTCCTTCTCTTTTTCGAGTTGATTCAGTTTGACTTGTAAAGCATGTATCTATTTTGTCATGGCTATTATCAAAGTTTCTTCCTCATGTGTGATGATAGCTTCGACATTAAAATTAGGAGGAAACTTAGCTCCTTGATGAGCTAATTGTAAAAAGTATGCCTCTCTATCTTCTTTCATGAAATGCTTCATCATTCATTTGAAGTTATCATCATTTTGATATTGAGCAATTTCTTCAGGCGTGGGTTCCTGATCCACACCATGTTGAGATTGAGTTCTTTGAGAGCCTAAGTTTGTCCCTTCTTGAGACATGGTAGGAGTTTGTGGAATCCCTAGAATAGATTGATGTGGGGTTTGTTGAGTACCTCCGTGAGTTGATGAAGGAGGAATGTAACCAGTTTTTAATCGAAAGTTGCCAAGACCATCGTCCTCGTAAAGACTAGAATTGATGAGTTTCTCAAGAGTTGGACCCCTAGTAGCGGTTATAGGTAAGGTCTGGGATGCTTCTTCAAATTTCTTGTGTGAGGAAACTCTAGTTTCCACCATCAACTTTGAGTGAAACAAAAGAACAAGATCCAGATGACTGAAGAATGAATTGAATCAAGATGATCAGATGATGCAACCTTGTCAAGGTTTGATTGATTTGAAGATTTGATTAGATGTGGGTGAAGGATACAGTGCCTTGGATGTATGGGTAGATTGCCCAAAAGATAGTGGACAAGATATCACAACACTTAGTCATTTTGATGATTGATTGAAGATTGATAGTTATGACAAGGTTTTGACACAAGATGAAAAGGACTCAAATCGATTAAACAAAAGGCTGAATCAGATTCAAAAGGAAACTTTAGGAAAATGATTGGATTCTCAATAGCTACTACTCTGTTCCTGACACAGTGATTTGTTCAATAGATTCTGGAAATAGGCTGAAAAAGCTAAGTATCTGGCAATTCTGATAATTTTCTGACAACTTTCAAAATTTTTCCCAAATGACACTCTGCAGACTTGTATGATAGTGGGTATGCTATGAAATGATAGTTGAAAAGCTCGTACGATAGTTGCAAAACTCGTACGATAGTGGGTATGCTATGAAACGACAGTTGAAAAGCTAGCATGATAGTTGCAAAAACTCGCACGACAGTTGCTAGCAGGATTTGACTTTTTAAATTTGACTGGCATAAAGACTTGTATGACATTGGGTTCTCTACCATATGACAGATGGGTAGAAATGAAATGACACTTGATAGAAACTCATATGACTTTTTGACCTCCTGAGATGACTTTTGACTCAAGAAAATAATTTTACTTCAGATTTGCAAATTTTGAGTTTTCAGATTTGGGTTGTTTGCAAATTTTAATGTCCAGATTTGAGGATTGTAACAGATTTGTCTATTTTCAATAACCAGATAGATAAACAAGCACACAAAACAACAAGAAAGTGATTTCAAGTATGTCTGAAAATAATGAACAAGGGCAAAAGCAACCTTGCGCATGAACAATCAAGTGATTTTATTCGTTCTAATCCTCAGAAGCACTAATTGTGTATGTTCCAAAAATGTTTTGCAATAATGCACATATACCCTAGAAAATGAAAATTTGGCCTTGCTAGGGTTTTTAGTAATGGTTTGACTCTGCAACTTTTATGATCCAAGAGGGAGAACTCCAATCCAGGCGCACTGGGGTTTTGACATAGTTTGAGAACTTAATCTTCAGGATCTACTAGGGAGATCTGATAGCCCAACAAGAGACCACACTTGTGGAGATTTCTTCCAACAGGACATTTATATAGCGGTTGTCACTACCATGATGAAAATGGCTATTACCGCTTGAGGTTCCATCAACGTGGTTGACCCAATTAAGGGAATGTCCACTACAGTCAACCCTCTCTAAAGGTGACTCACAAGATATACCACATGGAGACTAGTTCCAGATTCAAGGATTTGGGTCTTTGGTACTATCCACAAAGGAAGTAGAGCATAATCCCCTAGCCTTTTCACTTTTAACCCAAACAAAGCAGACAGATTAATCCGACACGCTAAGACCAAGATTATCTCACAAAGATCTATGATGTCAACCCCTTATGATCTATCAACCTCTCTAGAGAGAGAATGCCTCGATCAAAAGTTGAAGACACACAGATCTAGTGGAACGTGAGACTCCCTCAATATCCTCCCCACCTACAAGGGATCCTTCATTGAGAAGAGTTTCACTGGAAACCCACTCTCTCAAGATCCACAAATAGTGTTCATGGGGCCTAATTACTATGTGTAACAAAGATGCTGAAAGCAAACTATGTTCATTTTTATAGCCCAAATGAAGTCTGTGATAGGAAAGCAATAAAAGTCACTCAAGCTAGACACATGAGATGTTCATTTTAGATCCAAAATTGAAGTCTTATCAGCTGAGAAGATTACCTGAATTCCTCACAATGCGCTTAGTAGATTTTTACCTATTTTTAGCAATTCTCACACTTTTTCCAATCCAAATCAGTAAAAATCAATCAGAAACAGCAAATTTCAATCGTTAATGTTAGCTATTAGTCCAAATCTAAAAAGAAAATCTAGAAAACTGGCTAAAAAAGTGAAACGATAATCAAAACCTAGTACAAAAACTCATATGACAGTGGGTTACCTCCTAGATGACAGTCCAAAAACTTGTACGACACTAGGTTACCTCCTAGATGATAGTCCAGAAACTCATACGATAGTGGGTTACCTTCCAGACGACAGTCCAAAAACTTGTATGACATTGGGTTACCTCCCAGACAACAGTCCATAAACTCGTACGACACTGGGTTACCTCCCAGATGACAATCCAAAAACTCATACGACATTGGGTTACCTCCCAGATGACAGTCCAAAAACTCGTATGACACTGGGTATCTCCTGATACGAGTTTTTGACAAAACTTGTATGACAACTGTATAGATAGAAATTAAAATCACAGTGTACGGACATAAATTAAAATCATAGTGTACGGACAGTTTTGATAGAAAAAGTGCCAAATTTTTTTTTTTTTTTTGCAGGCAAAAAAGAAACAAAAAATAACGTCCTGCAGAGTATACCAAAACCCTTGAAACCCTTAACCTCAAAAGATAGAAAATTGATAGAAATGAAGGGAAACTCATTTCAGGGCCCCACGGTGGGCACCAAAAATGTGTGTGAATTTTGTACCTGATTTGTATACACAACACTTCAGTAAAATATTAGAGGTTAGCGAAAATCAAAATCGTGCAATGAATTGAAAGCTGAACTAACCAGGCAATTTACTACCTTATAATAGGTGTGAGTATGATGTTCTCAGATTATTATCGAGATCAGTGACCTTGACGACACTTAAATGAAGGATTTGAATGCAAAATTGATATGAAATATGAATGCAATTAATCAATTTTTTTTTGTTTTCTATGCAATGATATGATGAAAACTGATATGAATCTAGAATCTAAGATGAAATTGATATGTAAAAAAAATTGATATGTTATGATGATCTAACAAATGAAACTAATATGATATGAAAAACTATGCAATGTTGATCTCACAGAGCTTGGATTCGCAAAGATGATTCTTCAGTCTCCAATTCAGTAGCATGATTATGAAATTCTTATGGATGATTTGTGAAGAGCTAAAGCCTTAATTTATAGAAATCTAGGGCTTTGGAGGTGCATGAAAGAAAGCCATAAATCACTCAGATTAACTCAGCTTGATTTTTGAGTTATCTGATTATAAAGAATAAATAACTCACAAAAACATGCAAAAGCAGAGTTGAACTCAAAATAGAGTTTAGATTTAATTGATAATTGATAGTTGTTTGCTTTTGTGATTGTGCATGATTTAATATGAATTAATTAATGATAAAGTGATTTATTTCCAACTTAACTAGTTTTGAAAAATAAAACAATTGATTTATGGATTAATCAATCATTTTTCAAACTTTTATTCAAAAACCATATTATTAAAAATTGACAACTTGCTTTAATTAATTAAATAAGAATTTAATCAATTATTCATAGGATTTTGGATTTATTGTCAAAATTAAATAATACAATTTAGGAATAAATAGAATTAACCTCAATTAAATAATTAAGTGGCAGAATTAAATCTAATTAATTAAATATTGAGAATATTCAATTAATCAAACTTTAGGATAAATTGGATTTATCGCCAAATAATCATTGAACTAAAGATAATTATAATAATTAGGAATATTACTAGGAATATTCTCTGATGCAGAATTTGAGATAATCAATTAGGATTCGATGATGTGCTGATGTGCCTTAGGTTAGGACTTTGATGTCGATTTTGTTCGATATGTCGATATAGGAGGTTAACGAACTTATAGCCCATTTTTGGGGTATTACAGTCATGTCTTTTGTACC
The DNA here is from genome assembly GCA_027943335.1 of Chamaecyparis obtusa. NCBI lineage: Eukaryota > Viridiplantae > Streptophyta > Pinopsida > Cupressales > Cupressaceae > Chamaecyparis > Chamaecyparis obtusa. The sequence goes on from BSBK01004442.1 coordinate 168,056, forward strand.
CACATATGTAGCCACCCTAATAACCCATTTGTCTATCTACATTCTTCACACACCTCTTGCATGATTCTTGAGCATGCTTCCACATGTCACCATCACCCTTTCCCAAGGTTGCTCACACGTGTAAGCACACCTCACTCCTTTTGCATGATCAAGTTATCTCCCCCATGCCTTGCCAACTGTCACAATGCTATAAGTTCAATCCACCTCACCTCCTCACATTGAATCTCATTCTCCATTGATCTTGAATCTCAGATGTCCATTCCATTCTTTAAACTCTATAAATTGGTGCCTTCTCTAAAAAATCCATCTATTCTCATGCTAATATCATAATGCTAAAATCCCATTAGAATCCAATTTTATGTTATTGTTATCATTTCCTTTAGAAATCCATCTTTAGGATTCATATTCATCTCTTGTTGTGTTGAAGTTTGAGAGCATTCCACAATTCAAAATTAAAGAGTAAAACAAATAGATTAGGGCACCTCCATTTAAGCTCATCACATGTATGAGGTATATGCATGGTTTTGTTTTGATGTTTAATGTTCATTGCAATAATTTGATTGCATATTCCCTAATATATAGGTGCAATGAATCATGGTAAAGGATGAAAAAAGATCAGGGATTTTTTTCTTGCAAACAATCATTGCTCTTTTAATAGGAGTAAAGGAGATTTTTATTGTAGGTGTGTTGTAGCAATATAGATCAAATAGAAGGATCTTTAAACCCGTAGGATTTATTTGGGATATATAGCCAAATGGATTATTCATAATTAATCAATTGGTCAAAAATTTCACTTTCTTGAGGATAGGAAATTTTGGGAGTGATGACTATAATAACTTTAAGCAAAAGTTATTTGTGAACAACTAGCCTAGTTTCCTTTTTTTTTCTTTTTTTCTCCAAAGGCTAATTGGTGAATGGGGATCTCCTGGAGATATTTGAAGAACACTCAATATTGTAAAGTTTTTGTTGGTAGTGAATTTAGTTGGAATTAGTGATCCTTATGATGCTTTCACTATTAATTTTCTACCTTTTGGAAGCTCTCCAAACTTCTTGGGTTTTTTTTAGTTTATCACCCAATTGCATTTTATCATCGTACCAAGTATTTAGTATCATGTCAGTGTAATACAATTTTTATTTACATGTATGTACAATCATAAATTGTACACATTTCCTAAAGTGTGCAATTCCATGCTTACTTAACACCCATTTTAGTGAGTACTTATTCTTTTGTTCATCAAAGGACTTTGCTATATATTTAATTAATAAATATTTAAATATTTATTTTATCCTAATTTAATTTATATGTGGGCCCTTAATTATAGGTTCCCCCCTTTAATTATTTCATTTTATCACCTCTTGCATACATAGTCCCTATTCCATTATGGGTGACCTTTTGTATTTATTCTAATTTCAAACCATGATACCATGTGCATTTTGGGGATCCCCATATCTTAATTGAATCTTGATTTAAATTTAAGCCTTGATTGGATGGAACAAGGTGCCTCATCCTTACAGGGTGAGATAGGTTACCCCATGCCTTGGGATGCACCCCATACCCTATAAAAGTGGCCCAAATTTGAATTGGAGAATATTTTCATGATTTTAGTGGACCCCTTTCTCCCAACATATTTTCTTATTTTCTATGTGCAAGTAACAAGTGGTGCAACTTTGGAAAAGGCTACAAACATATCTAATCGAGAGTTATAGGTGGCAGAAGTTTCATCTAATTGTTTTGGGTCTAAGGTACCTCTTAGGGCCTTACGAAACTCTGGTCGCACCATTCCTACCATTTTGGATTGAAATGTGGATTACAAGCTATTCACTATTTTGGATTTTCAGATATAGCATCAGAATCAGGTTTGTAGTCTACAATTTGTCTACATACACATTATTCCTTCTTTCCTCTCATATTTTCCCTAGATCTTGCATTCATCATTCCTATTCACACTTTCCTATTTGCATAGTCATTTTCAACTTTATAGCAAAGGGATCCTTGCATCCTCTTAGAGATTGAACCTCCTTGAGCCTAATAGAAGCTTTAGTTCCAATGTGTGATTGAAGATAGATAAAAGATTTCTATTTTGAGCATGTATCCTAATGAATGACCATCACACCCATTTTCTTTCATTGCAATTTGGTGAATCCAATGTCCTTATATTTTCATTATGCTTTGGTGTTTAGATTTGATTTGAGTGTCTTTTTTTTCATGATGAAATTTAGTAAAATAGATTAGTGTGTTATTTCTCATATGATTCAATTTATGCTTACTTCCATTTATTAAAGTCACGTGGTAGATAATAGCTTCTTTCATTTCATGTTGCTAGCATTCGTTCATGGTATTATAGTATATGGTATCATGAGAATTTTAAATATTCTTCCTTCTTGCAAATAATTTTTCAAGAATTTTACCCATGTTGCATGTGGCTATATAATAAAATTCTTAATGCAATGCATGAATATGTAGATTTCATAAGTATTTGTGGAAAATGAAAAATTTAAAGATGACATTAATATGAACAACATTAGTACCTCTCCTAGGTTGGCTTTTTCTAATGAAGACATAGATCATACTCCTAACAATACCACATTAGAAAGTACTAGGTCTTCTCCTCCTAAAGATACCTTAGTGAAAGAGACTAAGAATACTAGTTTATGCACTTCTTTAGATCTGCTTCCTTCTCCTAGAGCCTCTTCTCTTTATTAAATTTTTTTCAACAATGTTGATGTGATGCATTTCTTTCATGATTTATCTCATAAAATAACATTAAATAAGGATGAAGATTTTGATAATTCCTCTTCCTCTTCCAAACCTAAAGAAGATGTGACTAGTGATGATAGGATTTTGTATCTCCCTAAAGAGATGAATCCCTCTACTATTCCTCCTTATACAACACATTTTCATAACCCTCAAGATGAAATTATTCCCTTATCTCAACTAAAGGCTCACTACACTGTAGGTTATGAGATTACTTCTCCACAAGGATATAGTGGACAATTGGTCTTGCCATTAATGAATGAGGAACACAGGTTCCTATAGATCCTCCTACAAAAGTAACTAGAAAAGAGTTGTAATGTTTGCGCCCTTGGTCTCCTTGTGATGTGTATTGCGATGCTTGAGTTTGCAACATGGATTAACCAGCTCCCATGTTATACAAGTATAGTGGTTGAATTAGGCATTAAAATATTGATCTTTTGGTGCAATGACAAATGACAATTGGTATTAGAGCCTAGGTCATGGCTTTGAACTCCACACTTGCCTTTTGGGGGGATTTTTGTATGGTGCACACCCTTGGTCTCCTTGTGATAGATACAATGTGGCACTTAGATTTGTGACATGGCTTAACTGCCTCTTATGTTCTATAATTCTAGTGGTTGTATCATGCATTAAAGGGTCAATATTTTGGTGAAACAATAACTAACAAAAAGGTATAGGATTTATACCTCAAGCCAACATTGCTCATCCTTCAAATCCTATTGTTCCTTCTTCATCAAAACCTAATAATCCTCTTTTATGAACTTTTTTTCCAATTCCAATTATTGTTAACACACCTTTAGATGATCATTTAGCCTTTTCTAAGAGAATCTTCTAGAGGCTTAATATGATACAAAAATTCAGTTTTCTTTTTTCCATTTTCCAAAAAATCAAAGATCTCATAATGGAAACTTTCAAGTTATATTTTTCATCATAGCAATAAACATTATCTTGCTAATTATGTTGAATTTAGACAAATTTTTCAAGTTTTAATAGATAGATGTCTTATTTGTTTAACAAAAAATCTTATAATTTTTTCTTGACATAAAAAATGTGCACTAGCATTCCCTTTGCCTATTATGTTTCTCCACACCATGTGATCTTAGTCATCTACCTTCTTGGGGGCTCTTTTTTTAAAATGGTGTTATGCTTTCATATTCAATCTTTGTGAGAAACATAATATGTCCCTTTGTCTTTAAGATTTGGGGGAAAGGATTCTATTTTCAATTCCTTATCCTTCCAAAGGATCCATTTTCTCTTTGTTGAATTATATCTTTTATACCATGATGTCCTTGCATGGACGTGTTTATTTTGCATGAGGATCTTTCTCTTATTCAATAATTTCTTGGAAGTGTATATCTACTATAAAAGATCTATCAAGTCGTGCACATAATGTGTTATCCTTTTGTCTTGCTTTCATGACCCTTGGGGGGCAAGGTTCCATTTTCTCAATCTCTTATTCCTTTCTAAGAATCCACTTTCCTTGGTGGGGTGCTGTTTATTTATCATGTGATATCTTTTCTTACATGGAATTGTTTTTTTAATCAAGGATTCTCTTTTATGAAAGAGGTGTGTATCCTTGATCATAACCTCTTCCTTGTTTTGTAATTTCATGTACATTATAAACAAATCCCTTACTAGGGGCTTAAAGTGTGTCATACTTCATCTAGAATCCATTTTTACCTAGCAATAGGGGGAAAAAGGTGAATTCTTCTTCTCCTTCCCTCATTTTGTTGAAGATGATATTTTTTTCTCAAGAACTCCTCTTGGAGGTAGATGTCTTGGAACATAGATCTCTTCCTCCTAGGGATCCCTTTACACTTGTTGCAAGATATATTTTTGCACATTTGTCTCTCCCCGGCCTCCAAAGAGTTATCTCTCTTTAGCTAAGGTTGCATGTACATTTTTACCTAAAGGGTATGATCTTCTTGGCGTTGAAGGTAGGTATCCTTATTTTTATTTTTCTTAAGCTTCCATCATAGCTCTCTGTTGCCATCTTAAGGAGTGGGGCATACATGTGGTCTTCGTGTATATTATATAGAAGATTCCTTTGGAGACACCATTTTCCTTGGGGCAATCCATTTTTAGTATTTTTAGCTATTTCCTTTGGAAATAAAATTTTTCTTGTGCCAATCCTTTTTTAAATTTTTTTTCCTTGGATACAATGCTTTTCTTAGTTATATTTTTAGCACCATCTTAGCGGATTCCTTTGGAAATGGCATTTTCCTTGGGAAAATCCTTGTATATCATAGCAGATTCCTTTGGAAGTAATACTTTCCTTAAGAAAATCCTTTTTGATGGATTCCCTTGCATACAATGTTTTTCTTGGTTATCCTTGGATGGGTTGACTAGCATAACATAGCTTACTAGACTATTAACCTCTCTCTCTCTCTCTCTCTCAGGTTGAATGGAAGTAGCATAACACAACTTGCTACATTGCTTTCTATTCTTCCTCTCTTTTATCTCAGAGATCACACAACATAACACAACTTATTATCCAATAGAATCTGTACTTTTTCATGTGTTGGCACCTTCAAATTTTTGTAATTTGAAGTGTAATTATGTGTTCATTTTTACAGTAATAGATGGCCTACTTTGGAGAGTGATAATTCAAAGTCTATCAAATTTCATGAGGAATGGATAGGTAGGCATACTCACATGTTACAAGTAAGTGCACATATTTATTTTTAGATCCTAGGAATAAGATTTGACAAGTTTTTAGAGTAGCAAGTTAGTGGGTTCTAAACAAGTTTTGTAGTTTTGATCCATTTTTAGATTTGTTAAAGTTGCGCACTTTGCAAATCAACATTTAAAATCTTGATGATTTTCATGTCAAAAGGATTGGTTTCTTCAATTTTCCACATGATAATGTATCCATTTGTACATTTTAAAGCCTCCAACATCTCACTTAGTATTTTAAATATTCCAAAGGCAAATGCATTTTGTTAAAGTTTTTCTGCCTGTACATTGTCAAATGTTTTAAAGTGGCCTCCTATATGGGACAATATTTTAAGATCATATAATTTTCAAGACAAGTGGACCACTTCCTATGATTCTCTCTATATTCATGAGTGCCTTTGTTCACTTTCAAGACCTTAGGATAAACTTTGATATTTTTATCATTTCCAAAAAAAAACAAGATTCTTGTTGTTTGCACTATTGAAAATGCCTAGAGGGTCATCTTTGCAAATTAATATTTTTCAACATAAGGAATATCATGCCAATCCCTCTTGCAAACCTCTTATTTGAATCTTGAGTGAACATTCACATTTATTTTCAAGTTACATAATGCCATTGTTTGATATTTTTCAAGCTGTGGATAGGGAGGTGTTTCTATTGTTTTGAACAAGCGCATTTTCTCAAATTGCTAAATGAATAACTTTGGCAATTAATAACTTTTATCCTATTGACTGTTATGGGTTTTCCCTTGGTATACTTAATATTTGGATATTTGTGAGCACTCTTGTTCAATGGCATAGCCTCAGAACTTGATTTGACATTTTTTCAAAATCCAATCTTTTGGAGTTTTAGAATTACTTGAAAACTACATTTGGTCAAATTAGTCTAGGAGCCCATGTTTGACTTTTAAAATCTTGCAAATTGAGAGGGATCAAATGAAATGACATGATGATAACAATTATCTTAACATGTGACTACATGCTTCTGCACTCTCATGATCTCATATGGAGATTTAATTAATTTTTTGAGATGATTCCAAATGTATTTATTTAGTTTTTTTGCGTCTAGAGGTAGTTGTCAAAAATCATAAACAAAGAGCAACCCACTTTTTTTTTCAATATAAAACACATATAATTGTAGTAGTGCATTCCAAGGTCATAGTGTGTTAGACATATAAAATTCTTTTGCTGGGCCCACAAGGGGACCTAACATGCATTATGATATTATAAGAGCATTTTAATTTGTCAAGGTTTATTATTTTGATCATCTTGATTTAAATAATATTGTGCTCAAAAGTATGGATACTCTAGATTTCATCTGCAAGAATTTATGTGACATTATTTGAAAATTGGGGTGAAAGATTTAAAATATATTGATTGAAATTGGGATCATGTCTTACTTGCCCAATGTAATGGATGAAAATCCAAAAAATAATAATTTAGTATTTAAATGGTGGTGGGCCCTTTTAATTTTTTTTAACGAAACAAGGATATTGTAAAATTCATTTTAAAAAAAAGTTTACTTAGGTTTTATACAATCTCATTTCAGTAATATGAAACAACAAATCCACTTCATCCATGTATGCCCTTCTGCAAAGGTAGTGCAGACAAGGTAAAGGTTGACCATATGATATCAAATCATTGGATGAGGCCTTTTGCACTATAGCACAACTAGAAATAGATGCACCCTCAACACAGTTGTACAAATGTACGTACACTATGAGTTGGGGGTTTTTCCAAACAATTCCTGTATTTCTTTCTTTCAACATCGATCTGCCATTTTTGTAGTCATTTCCTTACAAGAGGGGTCGAGAGTTTGTGGACCTTTCATTACAATTTCTATTGAATTGCTTTCTTTAGTGATTGAACATGAGGACAATGATGTCCGAGTAGAGAGGTTGAGAGTTTTATTTGAAGTTATAGATAACATCATCTAATTGAAAAATCTCACAAATATTTATCCAGGAGGTGCAAATCAATCAGAGAAGGTTGCGGTTCATTCATTAAGTTTTGTTGTTCTTGAAGGGGAGTGATTTGGTTTTCTTGGTAAAAATGGAGCTGGAAGGAATACAATATTTTCCATGTTTTGTGTAAAATCTTAGTTTACAATGTACAAACATCATAATAGATGATGCAAATCATGTCTCAATTTCTTGGTAGTGCTTGAGGCAGTACATCTTTTGGACTTGGTTCTAATGCATAATTAAGAGATACAATTTCAGAGGCTTCAATTGAAGATGATCAAGAAAATAACCAACATTCTTATTATCTCGAAGGACTATTGGAAGGTGATATAACAGCTCGTGCCCAAATTCAATCTATAGCTACACGTGATGGAATATTGATGCAAGAATTGGGTGAATTATTTTTGGAACTTGGCCGGACTACTTTAACATTACGAATGGGAAAATCTCTAGTAAATGATGGTCCTTTCATCTACATATCTTCATTTGGGACTAATCTTGGCAGTCATGTATGCAGACTGTGGACGCATGGAGAAGGCATGCAAATTGTTTGACAAAAATCTATCAATGAAATGCAGTCTCATGGAACTCTCACATTCAACTTTTGGCACAATCTTCAAATTGTTTTGACAAAAGGGGAATATTATACATTATTTGGAAATGAAGCTGCAATTAAAGTTGAAAAGGAGAGGAGGTTGACAATATATCATCCAACATTTGCATTATTAGTTTTGCTAGTTAGCTTTCAAGAAATGCATCCCCATAATTATGAACAATTACTCAGGAAAGATCTTGCTGAAATCAAGTGAACTAGATACAAATAAAGAAAATGTGAAGGCAATGGCTCGCTTATTTGCTAAAATGGGTGACTATTATGTTGAATTATTGGCATGTAATGTTTCCAATTTTTATAAAGTATTTTGATTAAGTCAATTAATTAAGTGGTCCTAAAATTTAAATAATAATATGATAAGAGAATAATTAATAAATTAATTTAATTATTAAATAAATGGACTAAAATAATAAAATAATATTGGCCTATGACCTATTATAAATTTCTAGACACTTCTTAAAGGCCTTTATAAGGAGATGTCTTGGTATTGTAAACCATCATGGAATGTATTTGAACTCTTCTTTGTATTGTCAGAAGCTAGAGCGTTGACCAAATTACCAAAAATCTCCCCCTCAGCACTACCTGAGGGGATTTGAACCTGTGACCAAGCTCTGATACTACTTGTTACAAGTAGTGGTTGCTGTTGCACCAAAAGATTGACATGTTAATGCCTAATACAACCAATAGACTTATAGAAGACATAGGAGGCAATTAAGCGATGTCACAAATCCCAAGAGGAGTGCTGATCAAATTGCCAACAATCTCCCCCTCAATGCTACCTGAGGGGATTTGAACCTGTGACCAAGCTTTGATACCATTTGTTACAAGTAGTGGTTGCTGTTGCACCAAAAGATCGACTTGTTAATACTTGATACAACCACTAGACTTATAGAAGACACAGGAGGTGGTTAAGCCATGTGATGAGTCTCGAGGGGAACGCTGACCAAATTTCCAACTTGAAGGTGGTTTGGTTGTTTGTAGTTTAGAAGGTGAAAGACCCTCCCTAGTTTGTATTTGTAGTTTTAGTAAGAGTCATTCGTCACCATAGTTTATTTTTGGAAATACCATTATGATATTTCACATTGTGCTCCAAATTTGTGAAGTCTTCTTGCGAAGAAAAATTTGTGCATATAAATATCATTTGAGAATACAAGTCACAAATTGGTACAAATCATTTCTATATTAGCATATGCTTTGTGTTATTTATTATTTGACACTACTTTGGATTGAAATCCAAATATTTGAAAGTCTTGGTCAGTTCTTCATCATAATTGTAGCAAAAATTCATTGGATGAAAAATTAGACCACAACCACATAACACATGACACTAAGAGAAACACACACTAATATATCAAATATTTACTAGAGATATGCAATACACACTACAATATATCTTCTTAATAGAGTACAAATTAGAGTAAATAATACTTGAAGACTCCCTATGAGTTGTGGTTTGAGAAGGCACCTATTATTATATTTTAGAATCTTTGGAAGCAAATGCTACATTAAAATAGATGAAGATAATCAAGTAGAAAATTTGATGCAAGATTAGATGAAGGTATATTCTTGGGATATTCTACTACCAATAAGATATATCAATACTATAATTTAAGACTAAAAAGGGTGGTAGAAAGTGAAAATATAAGAGTCAATGAAGTATGAGCTCATAGTACTTTTGAACTAGAGATTGAATTAGGACAAGACCCTATTACATCAATAGAAGAAAAGAAAGATTTGAAAAATAATGATAAAGAATTAGAAGATGAAGAGAAAGAATTAGAAAAAAACACAAATAACACTTGCTAGGTATGTTCATAGAGATCATGTTACTTGACAAAATCCTCAACGAGCAATTAACAACCAATCAGTGATGATTTTGTTAAGGTTGTCATTGCTGACAAATAAGATAAAGTAAGGAAAGACTTATCGACATAAGATATTATAGGTAAGTATTATCGGCATAAAGGAAGAGTTATTAGAAAGTGTTAGTGGTGGAAATAAAAGAAAAGGTTACGAACAAGGATTGCATCAAATGAGGAAAATAGTTTATGGAAGATCGATAAACCCTAATTAGGTTAAGCAATTATAAGAAGAGATCAAAGAAAAAGAGAATGATATGATATGATGTGATGATGATGGTGAAAGAGTGAAAAATAAAAGATACCATTTAAAGGATGCAAAGAGCTGTGTAAGGATTAGAGATCGAAAAAGAGAAAGAGAGAATTGGGATCTGACAATCTTTTGGAGAAATCATCTACAAGTAAACTTTCTTGTTGATTTATTCCTAACAAGTTAAGTGAAAAGATTGTGAAATCCCTTATCTGGGTAATCTCTAACCGAACTTAGAAGTTCTATTTTGGAACTTATTCTAAATCCTTTAATTGAGTGAACACTGTATAAGTGGGATAAAATATCTTAACATAGTGGTCTTTAACTGGACTTTCAATACTCCTAACAGGGTATTAGACACTCCTAACAGGGTGAAGTCATTTAGAAGATGACATTTATGTAAGATCTTAACTGAGAATCTTATTATTGGAGTGATAAGTTGTGGGTATCATCCTCACCATAATTTTTCCCTCTGACCAAGGGTTTTATGTGACACCAAAATATTGTGTTAAGTGTTTGAATGTTTAGGAGTTGTATGTTTAATTTACTGGTTATCAATTTATGTTTAGAAAGTTTGAATAAGTTTGAAATCTCTATGGTATGAGATCAAGTATTCAAGTTTTTAAGCAATTGAAGGAGTTGTTCAAGGCAATCAATATCTTCATTATTCATGCATTCTTTCCTCTAGATATAGCTTCTTTATTCAAGGAGATAGTGGAGTTGGCCATCAAAGAGGGAAGATCTACATTCATACCTTCATGATCTACCTTCATACCTTCAAGATCCATATTTGTACCTCCAAGATCTACATCCTTCTTCAAGGTGAATTACAAGAAAATACATACAAGTTTTGATTTGCATTGATTTCCTTTCTAGGTTTTTGTTGTTGATTCAAGGCTATTGTATCATCATAATTGATTACATGTTAAACACAATTACATATTCATTGATATAATATACTTTATTGTTAGATCTACTTATACTACTTGCTATCATTCTCTTTAATTGTCTCAATTTTAAGGTTAAGGTTGATTCCTAAATTGGGGCTTGACCAAGGCAATCCCCTCTCGAATAGAAAAAACAATTTTTCCCTTGTACATGCATAGGTTAGAGGTGCAGATTTAGATTCAGATTCAAAAATTTCAAAAATAGGTCTTTATTATAGATCTAGGTCTTGGGAAAAATTATAGATTAGGAGGAGGCCGATTTTGGTCTAGCCCTGGGTGGATTTTCCTCCAAGTCACCATAGCCCCTCCATGTTGATCTAGTCTTGAGGCCTCCAGATTTTTGGGTTTTGCAGATCTTAATTTTATGCTTCGGGATCTTGATTTGTTTCAGGCTTCGACATAGTCTTCCAACACATTCTCATGTTTGTATTTCCAAAGTAATTTGGATTCATTTCTTGATTTCATCACTTTCCTTTCATAGATTTCCTTTGCATTCTAGTTTCAATCCCCTCTTGTAGGGAAAGGAAAAAGTTAATCCAAGCAAGCCTCTATGAAGGTTATGCATTAACACTTCCTCTTTGTGTTAATAAGGTCTCCTTTGGTGGTAGACTCTTGGTATTATCCCTTCTTGTGTAATAGGATAGGATCTTATTTCCCCCTATACAACTCAAAATTGAATTCATAGTTCAAAAATAATATAACAAAGACATAGCTTTTAAATATATATTCATGTTTCAAAAGATTCTCAAAATAGAATGGCACAAAGTTCAATATATATTGCTACAAAAAAGTCTATATCTTATCAGATAGGACTCAATAGTAGTCTTAGCTACAAATTAAACTTACTGCTCTTGAGAAGATAGTCCATTTTGATAGGAATGATTGAGAAATGGAGGACCTTTGTATTACTAAATTAGAACTTAAAAAGTTGCAATATTATAAGTTCCAAGGTCAAAAAATTAGGGAAAAAATGAATTGGTTGAAAGAGGGTGATAAAGGAACAAAGTATTTTTTCAATCACATTAGAGCCAAATAAAGAGGGATTTGGTTGAGGAAATTCATACTGAGGGAGGAAATACTAAAATAATGGAGAAGATCAAATATACTTTTGTTAGTTTCTACCAAAAATTGTTCTCTTCCAAGCTTGATAGTAGGAATCATGAAACCCTAAAGAAATGTCTAAACATGGTCCTAGATAAAATATCTATAGAAGGGAATCAAATTTTGTAGAAAAACATTACTATTGAAGAGATTGAAGAATCAATAAGGGAATTACACAACGATAAATCCCCAGGTCTCTATGGACTCCTGACAAAGTTCTACAAACAAAACATTGAGTGGATCAACATGGAACTTTTGGCTCTCTTTGAAGAGGCATTTGCAGAGGGATCTCTAGGAGAGAACATTAATAGAGGGGTAATAAAGCTGCTTCTTAAACTTGGTGATAAGACTAAGGTTACAAACTTGAGACCAGTTACACTCCTTACGTTATCTTATAAAATTATTGCGACGGTCCTTGCTAGAAGAATCTTTGACCTACTTGATCACATTATCTCTGTTACTTAGAATTAGTTTATAAAAGGAAGATATATTATTGAGAATTTGATAACAAGTTGGGAAGCTTTACACTAAAATAAGTATGATAGTCAGAATGTTGTTATGATCCTGTTAGACTTTGAAAAGGCCTATGAAAAGATTGAATGGCCTTTTGTGCTAGGTATGTTACAAGATTTTGGGTTCCCCTCTTACTTCAACAAATGGGTTTCCATACTATTTAAAGACTTCTAAACTATCATTGATGTAAATGGTGAGATAGCTGATCCAATTCCTCTAAAAAGATCAATCAGACAAGGATGTCCCATTTCCCTGAAATTGTTTATGATTTCTGCATATGCATTGTTTTACATTCCTAAATACTTTGAGCTTGGGCCTCATATAAAATGAATCACTCTACCTAATAATGATGAATTGATTAATGAATAGTTTGATGACAACACAGATCTATTCTTGGAGCTTTCAATTGAGAACTTTGATAATTTGATGAATATGCTTCAATTATTTTGCATGGCATAAGGATCCAAGGTTCCCCCCAATAAATCAATAGTTCTTGGTTGGACTAAATATTCTCCACAATGGACCACTAATCATGGTTGGGTATGGTTTGGTCTCACCAAAATTGTTAGGTACCAAGGGATTCATTTTTCTATTGAACCATCCCTTAAAGACGTGTGGAACTGGGTGTATAACAAAGTTGAGAGGAAACATTAGAAGTGGAAAACTTATTTTTCATCCCTTGTGGGTAGAGTGCAAGTTGTGTAGAAGGTATTGGCCTCACATACTATTTACTATGAATCATAATGTATTTTTGCAAATTATCAGGTGAACAAATTAGATAGAATCATGAGGGAGATTTTATGGTCTGATGGAGTGGGAATAAGGAAAATACATTGCGTAAAGTGGGAATGGTGCTATTTAACCAAGAAATTTGGAGGGATGGAATCAAAGATTTAAAAATACAAGGCATTGCCTTGGCCTCTAAATGAATATTTAAGGCTTTCAAGGGCAATGCAACTTGTAAGATCCTTATCATAATAACATCCTAAGATCCTCTATTAAAAAATAAAACAATGGAGGGATATTTCACTGTATGATATTTTTTTTGGGGAATTTGATATTAAAGTTTTTGGTTTAAACATTTTTGACTCACTATGGAAATCATGGACCTAGGTGAGGAGATTGTATGATCTAGAGGTGTTGTAGGAGGACATCCTACTTTCTCAATTCTTGATAGATCATTATGGTGGGGGATTATTATGAATGAAAAACCTCTTGCATTAACTCAAAGTTGTTCTGCTAAACTTTGGAATGCTAAAGCTATAGCCTTCATCAGTGATGTTCTAATTGAAAACATACTTGTGAGATGGGAGGAACTTCAAAAGAAGTTTGGTATCCCACTATCACAGAAAAAGACATACACTTTGATTGTTAAAGAAGTTGGTAATTTCTTCCCTAGTAAAATACTCAACATTGATTCCTTTTTGAATCAATTAAAATGGTAGGATGGTACATTTTTTATGGATTCTTATACAAAGATAATTTATAATATGTCAAAGGAAAACTCTTCTATTATTAAGTGGATCAAACAGTGGTGGAATTTGACTTGACCAGATTCCAAATGCTACTTTATTTTGGAATTCTTCTAGCACCAACCCCTTGAACCAAAGATTTCTTTCTTTAGATGGTTATTATTTCTTAAAAATATTTTTGTTGGCCCTATATTATCTTCTGTTGGTATTACTCCTTTATCTTGTGCTCTTTGCAATCTCCCTGAGTTAGTTGAACACATCTTTTTTGAATGTAAATTTGTGTTTGTGGTCTAGTCTCTATTTCTTGGCTCTCCCATTTATTGGAATGCTCATCTCAATCTATCATGGATTGAGGTTTTAGATGAGTTTTTTGATTTTTTTGATGCTAAAATGAACAAGCCTCAACAATGCTTAAAATTTCCAAGAGTAGGTTCATGATCTTGGTGCAAGAAGGAGATTTAATCATTTATAAGTCAGCTATTTGATCAACACACTATCTCAATACATATAAAGACATGTTGATCAAGAAGAGTTGGATATTGGTAATCAGTTCATTAAATATAAAGGCATAGATGTGGAAAAAGAAAAGGCTAAAAGTAAGGAGACAAAGATCCCTGATGCTCCAAGTTGGGAAGCAACAACGAAGGTGCCTCCTGCTATTGATACACCATTGGGGGATTATGAAATAGACCAAGATGAGTGTAGTAACAACATAATTAGGTCATGAAACTCTTGATGATAGATCTGATAATGCTTTAATCTTCAATTTTCAAGTTTCTACAATTACTTTTTGTAATGTAAAGGCAATGTAAAAAGACACTATATGCCAATGAAATTGTTGGTTACTTAGGATCAGTTACATTTTGTTTTATTTTGATGCTTTAAAGGCTCAACTTGTAGGCTAACATATATATTTTTTGATCATCTTTTTAAACTATTTTAATAGAAAAAAATATTCATGTTTTGAAAGATGCTCAAAATAGAATGACACATAGTTCAATATATCTTGCTATAAAAGAAGTCTATATATGAGAGTTTATTTGTAGGGCTATCTTATTTCCATTTTATCCCCCTTTTATACATTCAAAAATCCTATATATACAAGAACAAAAATGTTCACCGAAAAGAATTAATAGTCTTTGAAAGTGTTTGGTATCAAGAAAGGAAGTTGGAACATAAATAATTTTTAGTGCTCAAAATTTAACATTACTAATACTAATTACAAAATATTCTATGCATGTTAAAATAGGAGAATTAAAATTCTTGGATGTATGGTCTTTGTCTGTATCAAGTTGTATTTCCATAAAAAGATTGTGGAGTTTGGTGCACTCTTCTTCTTCTCCAAGATGAAGGTTACCCTGCGATATTTAGCATGTATAGTCCTAAATTGTAAGCACCTAATTTTTGTACAATTTAAAGATTATTTTGGGTCCACTTTAGTGCTTTTCTATGTTAGGATCCCATATGACACTTAATGGATACCTAAATTCAAATAGTGGTCCTCCATTCTTTTCAATATTGCTTAAAATCGAGGTTGGCCCTTATTACTAGGAGTTTTTTCTCCCTTTTTATTTTAATCCCAAAATTCATTTCATCACCTAGGCCCTATATCCCCTATTTGTGTCCTTTGTGAAATGTTATGACCTCATATTGAGCTGTACTAAAAAATCATGTAGAGCTACCCTTTCATCCTGACATCCTATTCAAATATTGGTTCATTCTCATAGGTATAGAATGACATTAGCATTAAATGTCCACGAGGATTTTGGACCAAACTTGGCCTAAGGATCTGTGCCAAGGTCTTGGGGGGAAATCTAGTCTTGTGGTTGACCTGCTTAATTTTAACTCCCTGAAATGATGTGAGATATATATAAACACCTTGTTTCTCCTCATTTTGGAAGCCAAGATCTATTATCAACCACATGCATTATTGTCAAAATTATTTCAACAAATCAAGTGTTCAAGCTATCAAGTACAATAGAGAAAATCAAGATCCATCAAGTTTAAGCATTCATCCCTCTCAAGAAATGAAGGTGTTTTCTTCCATAGATCTAACTTCTTTCCCCATTGAAGGCCAAGAAAATGAGTTTCCTATCAAGGAAGGAGATCCAAATTCATCCACTTTTATTCAAGTATTCTCTCTCTTCTCTCCAATCAAACATTACGGTGAATTACAACATCTATTCTATGATGTTTTGTTTCATGATTTCCTATTGGGTTTTTGTGTTTAGTCAAAGCTATTTCATCAACATATTTGATCTCATTCAAAGGATAATTTTTATTATTAAGGTATAATGTGCTTTATTTTGTAGATCTAGCCTCTACTACATGACAACACGCTTTCCTTTCCTTTATTTCATTTCAAGGTTGATTCCTAACATGGGTTTGATTGATGAAAATCCCTTTATTCAACCTTATTCCCCAGTTTTATGTGTGCAGGAATAAGTTACCGAGCCATCAGATTAGAACTGGGAAGATCAAACACAATTAGAAAGACCTAGAAAGTTTTAGTCAAAATTGTAGGGTACATAATGCCATTGGTGATCTTTCCCTGGGTACAGGATGAGTTTCAGCCAGTCCTTGATATTTTTAGCTCAAATTTCACCTTTAGGTCAAATGTGCTCTGCTTTGAATTTATGTAGTTTTATGCTTATTATTAGTTTGTATCTATCTATTATTTCTAGTCTTCTTCATCTTGTATAATTAATCACCTTAATCACATCATTACAACATTCCCATTTCATCAATCACATAATTTAGTGAAGTAATCATTGTCCTCTTAGCATTTGAGTCTCATCTTTAACCTATTGAGGCATCTTCCTTCTAGATGTGTTATTGACCGAAAAGGGAGGTGATTTACCCTTATTTTCATTGCTTCTATTTTCCCATTATATATCTTTGGTGAACCCAACTCATAAAATTTCTATTTTGATTTTATGTGTTATATCTCCTTTGTGTGCCTCTTACATTTCATTAACAATGGATTTTACTAAGTTATATTGGTGTGTGATAACCTATGGTGTTACATTTCTCCTTACCTCTTTTTATCAATCACATGGAGTGAATCATAATATCTTACATTTTATGGTGTTTTCATTCCTTCATGGTATTCTTGTATATGACATTATGAGGATATCAAATATCTTTCTCCCTTATAAGGCATGATTCAATACTTTTATGAATATGACATGTCATTTTATAATTCAAGTTTTAGCAAAATATATGGCATATATTGATTATATAAGAGTCCCTGTGAATGAACCTAAAGATAAAAATAATATAAATTTTCCTAATGTTACCCCTATAGTTCCTAATAATCATGATGATAGAGATATATTTCCTAGTGATCCCAATGTAGTGAGACCTAGATCTCATCTTCCTCAGCCCACTTTAATGGATAATCTTAGGGAATCTAGTTTATGTAATTCCTTGGGTGATCTTAAAAAATCTTCCTTTTATCAAATCATTCTTCATACTCCTAATGTTAAACACTGTATTGATGATTACTCTCCAATAATACAATAATATCTTGATAAGCCTTCTTCCTCCTCACCTCCTAAAGCTGATAATAAGAGTGATATGTATCTCACTAAACATAATATTTCTCCTATTCCTCTTCATACCACACATTTCCATAAAGATCAAGATGAATCTCCTTCACCTTCTACATTAAAAATGAATTACAATGTGGAATATGATATCACTACTCAACAAGGTTACAGTAGTATAGGACTTGCCATTAATGAGAAAGGTATAAAGGTTCTTATAGATCCTCCTACACAAGTTACTAAGTATGGTCTATGTTTCATACCTCAAGATACTAGTTTCCTTCTTCATCTTAACCAAAACTTCCACTCAATTTTCTTTTACCATAAGCATTCATTTTCCCATCTCCTTTTGATGACCACTTGGCTTTGGCTAAAATAATCTTTTCGAGACTTAAATATGATTCTAGAATCTAATTTCCTTGTAGAAATTTTTAAAAAAATCAAAGACCTATTTATGGTGAATTTTGTGTTTCTTTCATCATAGAAATAAACACCCTCTTTCTTATTGTGTGGAGATTAGATAATATTTTCAATATTTGGTTGATATATCTCTTCTTTTTTTAACAATGTATCTCTTAATTTTGCTTGTTATACCTTACCATCTCTCTTTTCCTACTATGTTGCTCTCCATTATGTAAAGTTAGTAGCTTACATTATTGGGGACTATTTTCTTTGCATAATGTGTTTTGTGAGAATCATAATAGGAAGTATTCCTTGTTTCCTCACTTGGGGGCAAGGTCTCTTTATCCCATCTTTGTTCTTCTACTAAATGATCCATTTTCTCTTTGTTGCTTATATCTTTTATTCTATGATCTGTCCTTCTATAAATGGACTAGTTTGTTTGGGATCCTTCCCTCTAAATGGGATTGATATTCTCCTTTACAACCTCTTCCTTTTTTGCAATTGTACATATTGTATAATTAAGTTATCCACTAAGTTGATGTAATGTGTCATACTTATTCCTTTTCCTCTCTTCGTTTCCTTTTTATGGATTTATATTATTTTATGATGGTACATCATTTTGGCATGAGATCATTTGTTTCACACAAAGTAATTTTGTCTTTCCTTAACAATATTTTTCATGCATCAAAGGGCATGTCTACTACATCAAATAATCCTGCATTTTGGAGTTCATCATTGTTTCTTTTGAAAAATATTCATTCTCTCTCCCCTTTCAATGATTTTTCTCTCTTATAATATGATTTCTTTTCTTGTATAAATATTTTTTTCTTACATTAGGATCTTCTCTTTGAGATTTGTATCCTACTTTGCAACTTATTTTTGCTTCAAAGTGCATGCCTATTATAAGGAAACTATCACTAAGTGTGTAATGATAATTATGTTTTCCTTTGTGTATCATTAGAAAATGGAATAAATTCCATTTAGGACTGGTTTAGCCCTTTGAGTAAGTGGTTTTGGGTCATGTCAAATGCCTTGAATGGTTATTTGACTCAGATATAGATTTTTCCCCTATTCTGCCCCATTTTCCACTTCCTTTCCACCTAATTCTAGCATCCTGCTCTGTGAAACTGAGGCTCTTGACTTTAGGGTCAAGGTCAACCTTTTGGGTCAAGGTTGACCTTGACCTTGACCTAGGTCAAGTCCAACCTTGACCCTAACCCAAGGTTCAAATTTTAGATTCTGAGGGATTCCAGATCTCGGGTTTCATAAAGTTTTATTTTCCCGCTTCCGAGTTGGTTGTTTTAGGCTTCAAAATGGTAAAATATTAAATTATATTTAATCTAGGTCCACTTCCAAGGGTATAGGCTTAAATGGAATTTAATTCCCTATGTCGACCTCTCTAGAAGTTTGTGCCCTAGATCACTATAAAAGGAAGCCTCCTCTCATTATCTCAATCCAATTTTGATATCCACTTTCATTCTCAAGCACTCTCAAGAAAATCAAGATATCAAGAAATCAAGAAGCAAGAAAGAAGGAGAAAGAAAGAATTCAAGCATTCATCCATCTTCAAGCATTCAAGATCCAATTCATCAAGGAGATCCATTAGTAGCCATTGAAGGATTGAAGCTCTATGGAGCCCTCTTGTTGAAGATTCCTCCATTCATTTCCATTCAAGCCTCTTCCAAATCCAAGATCCATTCAAGATTGGTGTTGAATATCTAAGGATAATTGATTTGAGACATCCTACATTCTATTCTACATGCATTTGGAGCATCCATACTTGTGGATTCAAGGATTCGAATCCTCCACAAGGGTTTCAACATAAACAAGGTGAATTGTTCCATTTACTTTGTTTATCATTGCAATTTCAATTATATTTCAAGGTTAATTCCAAAACTGGGGTTTGAACAAGGAAAACCCATCATCCTACCAACAAAACCATTTTTCTTGCAGGTGTAGGTGCAAAACAATGAATTACAGAACAAATTTGAGTACCCTTTTTGAAAAACATTCTAGATCCGTGAACATAATTTTCGTCGGAGCAGTGTTGGTCAAGGTCAACATTTTTGGGTCAAGAGTGACATTTTGCTTTGGGTCAAGGTCGACCTTTCTAAAAAATGTAAAATATTTCTAGGTTTTCTCTGTCTCTGTGTTTCCAGGCCAGATTCAGTTGCAGAATTTCCAGAAACTTAGTATAGACACCTGAAAACAATGATTTCTAGATCTGTTATACTTTGAGGTTAGTATTTGTCTTCAATTAATTTCAATTTTCATTTCAATATTCTTTTCCATAATGGAATATAAGGTTTTCCCTTTTCTTCATATTCTTCATAGATTGATTCATTTGCGCATTATCCACTCCCTTGTGGTTAATCAATTTTGATATTTCCTTTGGGAATTTGGGGTTAAGAAAGAGATCGTATCTTACCTAATAAATTTTACCCTTATCATCATCATTCATCACTACTATTCATATTCACATTAATTTTTCATCCTTTTTATTTTGGTGAACCTATGATAGACAACTCTTTCTTTTGTGGTGTTAGATCTTGCATGTACAACCTTCTTTTATGTGCTTGTATTTACATTTCAAAAATCATATAAAGCAAAAATACAAAAATATTTATTTGTTTATGCTTTGTGTTTAGTTCATTTGAATTTCATTGGTATATGAGCTTTACTACCTCTAGTCTTACTTATAATATTTTGGTTAGAAGAAGTCGTAGACTTATGGGTTCCTTTGATCCTGAGTCTTCCTCTCCTTTCCTTAGGATACAAGATGAAAATTTGATTACTCATGATTCTAATACTACTATGGAGCATAACTCTTCTCACTCATCTCATGATGAGGATGATGCTTTAAGAGTTCCTCCTGAACAAGTCCAACAAATTTCAACCAAACTTGATAAAATGGGTGATTGGCTTATTCAAGAAAACCATAATCAAGATTCTATTCAAGCTATAGAGGCTCTTAAGAAATTTCTTCAGGATAGTGATCAAGGTGTTAATCTCTTGTGTGGTATCACTCATCTTGTGCATTCAAATGCCAAACCTTTAGCTCAAGAATCTCAAGAACTAGGATTCACTCCTCCTGTCACTAGTGTGGAACCTTCTTCAGTTCCTTTATCTAGCATTCCTACTTATAATCCTCCTTTAGTGACTACCTCGGTTCCCTCTATTCCTATGAGTGTTCCACTAGTGTCTCTACCTACTTCACAACCTTCTTATCATAGTGTTCATTTTAATTATTCCAATCCTCTTCCAGTTGTGGTTCCAAGTGTTCCACCAGTTGTGTCTTCTATTCTTGTTGCTTCTTACACTTTTCCTAGTGTTTCTAATGTTGCTATTCCTCCTATTTCTTCTATATCATCTTAAAATGGAAGCACTTCCATGTTAAGAGCATTTATCCCTCTGAGTAAGTGGTCTAGGGTCATGTCAAGTGCTATGAATTGGTCTTTGCATGGATTTGGTTGTTTCCCCCTATTTTGCTTCTCTCTCCCTATTTCCAACCTCTTTTTGATAGACTTTCTCTGAGAAACTAGAGACTTTGACTTTCTGGGTCAAGGATGACCTGAAGGGTCAAGGACAACCTAGACCTTGACCTAGGTCAAGGTCAACCTTGACTCTGACCTAGGGTAGAGTCAACCTCATCCTTGACCCCAGGTCCAAATTTTAGTTTTCAAAAGTTTTAGGATGTCGAGCTTCGATGAAAAGTTTTATTTTCCCACTTTCAGGTCAGCTATTTCAGGTTTTAGAATGTTAAACTCTTAAATTGTATTTAATCTAGGTCCATTTCTAGGGGTTAAGGTTAATTAGGATTTAATTCTCCAATGTCAGTCTCTCTAGAAGTTTGTGCCCTAGATCACTATAAAAGGAAGGCTTCCTCTCTCATTTTCATCATCTCATCTCATAATCTCTCAAGCTCTCAAGTTAAATCAAGCAAGCAAGAAGGAGAAGGAAAGAAAGAAAGCATTCATTCATCTTCAAGCATTCAAGCAATCATCCATTCAAGAATTCAAGTTCTTTATTGAAAATCAAGGATTCAAGCGTTTAAGCCTTTGAAGGGATTTGGTTCAAGCATTCAAGATTCATCATTCAAACCCTAGATCTATCCATCATGGTGGTGTGATCTACCTTCAAGATCCTTTGTTCATCTTCAAGATCCATTCATTCTCCTTTCAAGGTGGATTCCAAGCATACAATCATGGAGATTTTAGATTTAAATTTATGGTTTTGATTTACATTGTTGAGTCCAAGCTTTCATATCAATATACTTGTTTACATTTCAAATACAATTGCATATCTATTGAATATCATAGCTTCGTTGTTAGATCTACTTCTACTACTTTCTAACATTCTCTATTTCAATTCCATTATTAAGGTTGATTCCAAACTGGGGTTTGACTAAGGCAAACCCCAAACCATTTTTCTTGTAGGTACAGATGCAGGACAAAAAATTAAAGTGCAGATCTAGATACCCTTTTTGCCAAACTTTTGGGGATCCGTGAATAGAATTCTTGTTGGTGCAGTTGGGTCAAGGATGAACTTCAGTGGGAGGTAAGATTGTGCCCCGCTATTTGTGTCAATTTCAACCTTCCCTCAGAAAAGAAAATGATTTCTAGGTTTTGTAGATCTCGCAGTTTCGGTTCAAGATCACAAAAATCAACAGTTTATGAGACTATTTGACAGGGTGTTTAGCAGATTATTTTTCGGAGGTGAGTACTTTTATTTCTTCATTTCAATATTAACATTTCCAGATTTACATTCCATCCCCTTAGAATTCAAATGTATGTGTAAAATATTGGTTTTGGGGTCTCTTTTATGTGCAAACCATTGTTCTAGGACCTCATCCATATTTTATCCTATACATCTTCTAATGATTCCACAATCATTACTTTGGCTCAAACCGTGTCCTCTTTACAACAATAACTCACATCTTTAACTCAATCCAAGTTTAGTATTCCTACATGTGATATAGGCAATCCTTTATCCCTAGACATTATTCGTGCTCCTGTTCCTCAGCAAGCTGATATGCCTCGTCTTGAGAATTACAATGGTAAGGGAGACCCTATTACTCATGTTAAAATATTTCAAATCCTTTGTAGTGACTATGCTCATGATAATAGGATTTTAGCCAAGTTGTTTGCTCAAACTTTTCATGATAAGGCCTTACAATGGTATTTTTCCTTGCCTCCTTATTCTATTAATTCTTTTCCAAAACTTGCTAATACCTTTATCCAAAAATTCCAAAATAACATTGGTCCGTAAGGGTCCTTGACTAATTTGATGCATTGTAAACAAAATCCTAAAGAAAAATTGACTAAATTTATTGGTAGATTTAAGCATTTGTATGCTCAAATTTCTTATCCTATTCCTGATATTGATATTCAACGTATGTTTATTTCAAATTTATAAAAGGATATTAGAGATAAGATTCTTCTTACTGAATTTACCTCTTTTCAACAACTCTGTGCAATGCTTCATCAATATCAATTATAAGAGAGTCAATTTGAGAGCAACACTCCAATGGATCCTATTCCAGTTGATAAGAGTGATGCTGCTCCTAATCCCAACAAGTTTCAAAAATCTAACAACTATGTCAAGATAAATAAACAAGAAAATGCAGTTGCTGATCAAGTTGTTGTTGCATCCAAAAATGCCACTTCTACATCCACTGCTTTTTGTCTAAATGATACGTTTACTCCTCTTTCTGAATCTTTACATTCTGTTATGACTAAATTGTTGAATACTAATATGATTAATTTACCTCCTATTCGACCTCTTTTACCTACTATGATGGCATCCAAATCCTTTGATCCTAAAACATTTTGTCAATATCATCATCAGAATGGCCATGATACTGAGAAGTGTTATTCTTTAAAACATAAGGTTCAAGATTTAATTGATTCTAATGCTTTATCTATTGATAATTTTGATAGTAGTGGGAAAAAATTTGTCTCTCCTCCTAATCAAAATCTTCAAATCTATATGAATCCTTTGCCTACACATGATACTAATACCATTGTTCAACCATCTTCTGTGGATATTGTTTATGATTCAAAGATGGATAATATCAATCATATTGTCAACCATGTGGAGCATGTTGATTTGCCTCAACCTAAATCTCTGCCCCTACCTCAAAATCAACCTCAACTTCAAGTTCCACCTCAACCTAAGCCTAAATCAAAATCTCAAATTAAACCTAAACAACAACCTAAGAATAAAAGACCTGGGGAACTCTTGATTACCTTTGATGATTTTGAGACTATTAAAGCTCATGATGGTCCCCTTTACATTTATGCTAGGATTTCTAAGATACCTATGTGTGGTTGTCTAGTTGATCCTACATCCTTAGTCAATGTCATTAATGAAGACAATTATTTTATGGGTATGTGCAAGATCATGAGGGGCCAAACTATGCCCAAAAGTGGCAATGAAAAATCAGCAAATCAGGGTTAGTCAACTTGACGTGAAAATTTGAACTAGCTATCAACCTAATACCAAAAAGTTGTAAGAATAGAATCTGTAGAAAATTGAATTTGGTTTCTAAACTACTAGGCCTTTTCTAAAAAAAAATTAATCTAATTGGTGAAAAGTATAGATTTCAATACAACAGTACAAAAATTTCAGGAAAAAAATAAGAAGTAGGTGTATGTTTGACCACCTTAATCATGATCAAATGATAATATTTTTTTATAAGATTTAATATATAAGTAGTAGACTCATGCCT
Source organism: Chamaecyparis obtusa (assembly GCA_027943335.1). Classification (NCBI taxonomy): domain Eukaryota; kingdom Viridiplantae; phylum Streptophyta; class Pinopsida; order Cupressales; family Cupressaceae; genus Chamaecyparis; species Chamaecyparis obtusa. The sequence continues at coordinate 192,885 of BSBK01004442.1, forward strand.
AGATGTGATGCATATTTTTTTGTAATTTTATTCCAAAAAAAAATTAATTATGAATTTTCTGCTACAATGTTTTCAGAATAAAAAAACTTCCGTGTCTGACCACCTTAACTCATTCAAAACTTTACAAAATTCAATTTTTTTTTTCTTATAGTAGGCGAAGCATAGAATGTGACACATTTTTTGGATTTCAAAAATGTTATACCATTTGAAAGTTATAGTCATTTTTCAATCAGTATATAAATCAACACTTTAGAGGTAGCTCAATTAGAAAATAACTAATAATTACTTACTGAATTCAAAATTTGACAGCAATTATATCGATAGAAAGTTGATAATATCCTTAAAATACCCTTTTCATTTTATCAAATTTGGGTGAAAAAAAAGTCGTCAGCTACATTGTCAAAGTCTGGAACTCAGAGAAATAGGAGAAAAACACGTATTTGAGACATTTCAATAGTTGACCATGTAGGTTTGGTGCACAAGGCAATACCGAGCCTAATCGGGTACCTGATATTTTTGGGTACCCGAAAATGATGACAAAATTTTTAATTTTCACTTTCCCTTCCCTCCACTTTCTCCCTCCCATTTCTCCATCCTTCATATAATATATTATATATAAAAAACTATATATTAGATATATTAAATATTTATAATATCAATTATATATTAAATATTATATAATATACATTTTACATTAAATATTATTTAATATATATTAATATTAAAAACTATATATTAGATTATATATTAAATATTATATATAATATACATTTTAAATTAAATATTATTTAATTATATATTAATATCAAAAATAGATTCTGGTTGAACCAGATAATTGTACCACGCCTGTTGATAATTCGATAGCTCAACAGAGTCATTGGGAGGTTAAACAAGAACAACCAAATGGATCTTTGAATCGGTCGAAGATTATGGAGAGTGGGGAAGGGTTTGGTAAAATGAGCAGCTGTACTGGAAATTATGCAAGCATTGTAGAACCGACTGCATTAATAAATTTAAAGAAGAGATCAGCGGCGACGCGATATTATGAGGAAAGCCTTGCCGTTTCAATGGCATCGCCCCGAAATTATGAAGAATGTCTTGCCGCTTAAAAGCCAACACCGCCTTTGTCTCAGACTTTCACCATTGCTTCTCATCAGTACTCTGAGATATGGTAGGGATTGCGGGCTTTTGCACAGCATAGTCCATCATAAATTCTCTATAAATCATCATGCGTTATAGTATTCTACACGTTTCTAAATGACTTACTCAAAGAATTTAATTTTCACCATAATTTTGGCTCCATGGATTGTCATTTTGCACTCGGAGAGAAGTTGCGAATTGCAAGAATTTGATAAATTTGGTTTATCTCATTTTCTTTCTCTGCCATTTCTGAGTAATACGATTTTGTTTTTGTCCATCTTAAATGATTTCTTCTGAAGTTAATGAATTTTTTTAGATGATTTTGTCTGAAGTTAATGAAATTTCTTCCATGGATGCTAATGAAATCTCTTCCATGAATGCTGATAAGACATTTAAATTCAGAGTTAATAAATTCTATAGCTTGAATGTTCTTTGTTGCATAAGGTTATTTTCATGGTTTGTGATTCATGCAATTCCTTAATAGTTTCATTCTTAACAGAATTCATAACTAGATTTTCCATAGTCAATTTTCTTCTTGATCGTTGCAATATTTTCTCCTCAACTGAACATTTTGTAATCAGTTGATATACAATCACATTTTTCTCTTGGCCAATCCTATGGGCTCATGATTGAGACTGTAGATCCACAAAAGGATTGAAATCTAGATCTGGTGGAACAGTAGTATTAGCAAGAAGTCATTCACTAACATCTCATCTTTATAAGAACTAAATTTGGATTCACTAGAAGCACTAAACAATCTGGAATGACCCCTTTTGACACATTGGAATGCTCAAGTGTGTCTTAAGGGGTCCTAGGACCCCTTCGGACACAGTTGAGCATTCAAATGTGTCAAAAGGGGTCATGGGGGCTCCCTAGGGGTCCTAGTATGCCTTATCACATGTTAGGACCCCTAGGAAGTCCCCATGACCTCTTTTGACACATTGGAACACTCAAGTGTGTCTTAAGGGGTCCTAGTACCCCTTCAGACACACTTGAGCATTCAAATGTGTCAAAAGGGGTCATGGTGACTCCCTAGGGGTCCTAGTACGCCTTATCACGTGTTACGACCCCTAGGAAGTCCCCATGACCCCTTTTGACATATTTGAACACTCAAGTGTGTCTTAAGAGGTCCTAGGACCCCTTCAGACACACTTGAGCATTTGAATGTGTCAAAAGGGATCATGGGGACTCCCTAGGGGTGCTAGTATGCCTTATCATGCGTTAGGACCCCTAGGAAGTCCCCATGACCCCTTTTGACACATTCAAATGCTCAAGTGTGTCTTAAGGGGTCTTAGGACCCCTTCAGACACACTTGAGCATTCAAATGTGTCAAAAGGGGTCATAGGGACTCCCTAGGGGTCCTAGTATGCCTTATCATGCATTAGGACCCCTAGGGAGTCCCCATTACCCCTTTTGACACATTTGAATGCTCAAGTGTGTCTTAAGGGGTCTTAGGACCCCTTTTGACAAATTAGAATACTCAAGTGTATCTTAAGGGGTCTTAGGACCCCTTCAGACACACTTGAGCATTCAAATGTGTCAAAAGGGGTCTTGGGGACTTCCTATGGGTCATAGTATGCCTTATCACACGTTAGGACCCCTAGGGAGTCCCCATGACCCCTTTTGACACATTTGAATGCTCAAGTGTGTCTTAAGGGGTCTAAGGACCCCTTCCAACACACTTGAGCATTCAAATGTGTCAAAAGGGGTCATGCAGACTCTCTAGAGGTCCTAGTACACCTTATCATGCATTAGGACCCCTAGGGAGTCCCCATGACCCCTTTTGACACATGTGAATGCTCAAGTGTGTCCAAACACTTGAGCATTCACATGTGTCAAAAGGGGTCATGGGGACTCCCTAGGGGTCCTAACACATGATAAGATGTACTAGGACCCCTACGGAGTCTCCATGACCTCTTTTGACACATTTGAACACTCAAGTGTGTCTTATGGGGTCTTAGGATCCCTTCGGACACACTTGAGCATTCAAATGTGTCAAAAGGGGTCATGGGGACTCCCTAAGGGTCCTACTACACCTTAACACATGTTAGGACCCCTAGGGAGTCCCCATGACTCCTTTTGACACATTTGAATGCTCAAGTGTGTCTTAATGGGTCTTAGGACCCCTTTTGAAACATTGTAATGCTCAAGTGTGTCTTAAGGGGCTTAGGACCCCTTCGGACAGACTTGAGTGTTCAAATGTGTCAAAAGGGGTCATGGGGACTTCCTAGGGGTCCTAGTATGCCTTATCACATGTTAGGACCCCTAGGGAGTCCCCATGACCCCTTATGACACATTTGAACACTCAAGTGTGTCTTAAGGGGCCTTCAGACCCCTCCAGACATAGTTGAGTGTTCAAATGTGTCAAAAGGGGTCATGGGGACTCTCTAGGGGTCACATTTGAATGCTCAAGTGTGTCTTAAGGGGTCTTAGGACCCCTCCAGACACACTTGAGTGTTCAAATATGTCAAAAGGGGTCATGGGGACTCCTTAGGGGTCCTAGTACAACATATCAAATGTTAGGACCCCTAGGAAGTCCCCATGACCCCTTTTGACATATTTGAATGCTCAAGTGTGTCTTAAGGGGTCTTATGACTCCTTCGGACATACTTGAGCATTCAAATGTGTCAAAAGGGGTCATGGGGACTCCCTAGGGGTCCTAGTACACCTTATCACATGTTAGCACCCCTAGGGAGGCCTCATGACCCCTTTTGACACATTTGAATGCTCAAGTGTGTCTTAAGGGGTCTTAGGACCCCTTCAAACACACTTGAGTATTCAAATATGTCAAAAGGGGTCATGGGGAATTCCTAGGGGTCCTAGTATGCCTTATCACGTGTTAGGACCCCTAGGGAGTCCCCATGACCCCTGTTGACACATTTGAATGCTCAAGTGTGTTTAAAAGGGTCTTAGGACCCCTTTGGACACACTTGAGCATTAAAATGTTTCAAAAGGGTTCATGGGGACTCCCTAGGGGTCCTACTATGTCTTATCATGCGTTAGGACACTTAGGGAGTCCCCATGACCCCTTTTGACACATTTGAACACTCAAGTGTGTCTTAAGGGGTATTAGGACCCCTTTTGACACATTGGAATGCTCAAGTGTGTCTTAAGGGGTCTTAGGACCCCTTCAAACACACTTGAGCATTCAAATGTGTCAAAATGGGTCATGGGGACTCCCTAGGGGTCCTAACGCGTGATAAGGTGTACTAGGACCCCTATGGAGTCCCCATGACCCCTTTTGACACATTTGAATGCTCACGTGTGTCTTAAGGGTTCTTAGGATCCCTTCAAACACACTTGAGTATTTAAATGTGTCAAAAGGGGTCATGGGGACTCCCTAGGGGTCCTACTACACCTTCTCACATGTTAGGACCCCTAAGGAGTCGCCATGACCCCTTTTGACACAGTTGAATGCTCAAGTGTGTCTTAAGGGGTCTTAGGGCCCCTTTTGACACATTGGAACCCTCAAGTGTGTCTTAAGGGGTCTTAGGACCCCTTCGAACACACTTGAGCATTCAAATGTGTCAAAAGGGGTCATGGGGACTTCCTAGGTGTCTTAGTATGCCTTATCACGCGTTAGGACCCCTAGGGAGTCCCTATGAACCCTTTTGATACATTTGAATACTCAAGTGTGTCTTAAGGGGTCTTTGGACCCCTTCGAACACACTTGAGCATTCAAATGTGTCAAAAGGGGTCATGAGGACTCCCTAGGGGTCCTACTATGCCTTATCACATGTTAGGACCCCTAGGGAGTCCCCATGACCCCTTTTGACACATTTGAATACTCAAGTGTGTCTTAAGGGGTCTTAGGACCCCTTCAGACACACTTGAGCATTCAAATGTGTCAAAAGGGGTCATGGGGACTTCCTAGGGGTCCTAGTACGCCTTATCATGTCTTAGTACCCCTAAGGAGTCCCCATGACCCCTTTTGACACATTTGAATGCTCAAGTGTGTCTTAAGGTATCTTAGGACCCCTTCGGACACACTTGAGCATTCAAATGTGTCAAAAGGGGTCATGGGGAATTCCTAGGGGTCCTAGTATGCCTTATCATGCGTTAGGACCCCTAGAGAGTCCCCATGACCCCTTTTGACACATTTGAATGCTCAAGTTTGTCTTAAGGGGTCTTAGGACCCCTTCAGACACACTTGATCATTCAAATGTGTCAAAAGGGGTCATGGGGACTTCCTAGGGGTCCTAGTATGCCTTATCACACATTAGGACCCCTAGGGAGTCCCCATGACCCCTTTTGACACATTTGAATGCTCAAGTGTGTCTTAAGGGGTCTTAGGACCCCTTCGGACACACTTGAGCATTCAAATGTGTCAAAAGGGATCATGGGGACTCCCTAGGGGTCCTAACGCGTGATAAGGCATACTAGGACCCCTAGGGAGTCCCCATGACCCCTTGTGACACATTTGAACACTCAGGTGTGTCTGAAAGGGACCCCTTCGGACACACTTGAGCATTAAAATGTGTGCAAAGGGGTCATGGGGACTTCCTAGGGGTCCCAGTATGCCTTATCATGCGTTAGGACCCCTAGGGAGTCCCCATGACCCCTTTTGACACATTTGAACACTCAATTATTTTTGAAGGGGTCCTAGTACACCTTATCATGTGTTAGGACCCCTAGGGAGTCTCCATGACCCCTTTTGACACATTTGAATGCTCAAGTGTTTTTGAAGGGGTCCTAAGACCCTTTTAGACACACTTGAGCATTCAAATGTGTCAAAAGGGGTCATGAGGACTCCCTAGGGGTCTTAACACATGATAAGGCATACTAGGACCCCTAGGGAGCCCCCATGACCCCTTTTGACACATTTGAATGTGCAAGTGTGTCTGAAGGTGTCCTAAGACCCCTTAAGACATACTTGAGGGTTCCAATGTTTCAAAAGGGGCATGGGGACTCCGTGGGGGTCCTTCTACACCTTATCACATGTTAGGACCTATAGGGAGTCCCCATGACCCCTTTTGACACATTGGAACACTTAAGTGTGTCTTAAGGGGTCTTTGGACCCCTTCAGACACACTTGAGCATTTAAATGTGTCAAAAGGGGTCATGGGGACTCCCTAGGGGTCCTACTACGCCTTATCATGTGTTAGGACCCCTAGGGATTCCCCATGAACCCTTTTGACACATTTGAATGCTCAAGTGTGTCTTAAGGGGTCTTAGGATGTCTTCAAACACACTTGAGCATTCAAATGTGTCAAAAGGGGTCATGGGGACTCCCTAGGGGTCCTAGTATGCCTTATCACATGTTAGGAGCCCTAGGGGGTCACCATGACCCCTTTTGACACATTGGAATGTTAAAGTGTGTCTTAAGGGATCTTAGGACCCCTTTGGACACACTTGAGTGTTGAAATGTGTCAAAAGGGGTCACATGGACTTCATAGGGTTCCTAGTATGCCTTATCACACGTTAGGAGCCCTAGGGAGTCCCCATGACCCCTTTTGACACATTTGAATGCTCAAGTGTGTCTTAAGGGGTCCTAGGACCCCTTAAGAAACACTTGAGCATTCCAATGTGTCAAAAGGGGTCATGGGGACTCCTGAGGGGTCCTAGTATGCCTTATCACTCAGAAATGGTAGAGAAAGAAAATGAGATAAACCAAATTTATCAAATTCTTGTAATCCGCAGCTTCTCTCTGAGCGCAAAATGACAATTCATGGAGCTAAAATTACGGTGAAAATTAAATTCTTCAAGTAAGTCATTTAGAAACGTGTAGAATACTATAACGCATGATGATTTGTAGAGAATTTGTGATGGACTATGTTGTGCAAAAGCCCGCAATCCCTACCATATCTCAGAGTACTGATGAGAAGCAATGACAAAAGTCTAGGATAGAGGTGGCACCGACATTGAAGAGGCAAGACATTCTTGATAATATCAGGGTGGCGCCATCGAAACGACAAGGCTTTCCTCATAATGTCATGCCATAGCTGATGTCTTCTTTAAATTTATTAATGCGGTTAGTTCTATGACGTTTGCATAATTTCTAGTACAGCTGCTCATTTTACCAAACCCTTCCCCGCTCTCCATAATCTTCAATCGGTTCAAAGATTCATCTGGTTGTTCTTGTTTAACCTCCCAATGACTCTGTTGAGCTGCCAGATATCAACAGGCATGGTACAATTGTCCAGTTCAACCAGAATCTATTTCAAGAACCTTTGCAATTTAGGGTTCCAGTTGAAAAAATAGGGAAAGATACCATTTCATAGCCACAGGCGGTGGAAACAAAGTGATTCTCTTGCCCTTTGCTTCTGTAATCCACCTCGAGTGAACTATTCTTCAAAGCCTCCATTTCTGCGTAGCTAGGGTTTACGACGCTTGTAAAAGGCATAATTATGCCCCTGTAGGGACTCATGCTCATGCTCAGAATCATATTATTTTCATGCATTCCCTAACATTTAATACAAAGATTTAGCCAGCCACCTTTAAAGACCTAGAAGAAATGAAAAATAAAAATTAGTATATAATTTATTAGTATATTATACACTAGTACATTAGTATATAATATAAATTAGTATATTATACATTAGTACATTAGTATATAATAAATTAGTACATATAATACATTAGTATATATATAATATATACATTATATATATCATATGCCTCTTTTATATATATATATTATATACATTAATATATCTAAAAGTTCAATTTTTTTCATTTGCTCCCACCCTTTTTTTAATCTGCTTGGGAATATCGGGTACCCGATATGAAATCAGATACCCAATTTTGGATAGGTAATATTTGATCAAAATATTCCCTATCCCCACAGACCAGACAATCATGAGATTTTATACTTTTTTCACGCGTTGCAGAAAAAAAATGTGATTTGGGACTCATTGTTTGATTTTTGTCAACTTGTGGTCTCACCATGGGAAGCAGCAGTCATCGAAAGGCGAAACACAAGAGGAAGCTGATGGATGAAGAAATTCAAGCATATAGGGAAAAGGATAAGGAAAATCACCGAAGAAGGAGAGAAGGTATGTTAAACATTAATCAATCGGACCCCGTAAATGTAGTTGTAAGTGAAGAGGGTGTTGAATTTGAAAATGTACAGATGGAGATTGAAAATGTAGACTTGGGGAATGAAAATGTTGCACAAGAACCACATGAACGTTACACATCTCCAAATTATATGCGGAATGAAGTCCCTTGCAATAAAGATAATCAAACTTCAAATTTAGGGCTTTCAGGAAGACCTAAATAGTTAATTGAAATTGAGGAGAACATTATGAATAATTGGGAAGGAAAGGGGTCACATAGAACCGTTAGGTTGTGGGCTTCAAGACTTTATGATGAATTTTTTGGAAACAAGACATTGCTTGAGCAATGTCAAATTTTTGTGTAGTTGTTAAAGATGCAAAAGATGAGACTTGTGCTTGTGAAATTGAAGATTCGTGTGAACAAAAAAATGGAGAGAAATGCCATTGTTGTGAAAAATCTTTTCAATGCTCTCAATAGCATTGGGAAGACTAGTAGAGAAATAGACAAGAGAGTTGCTCAAAGGATTATTACAACCTCCTTAATAAGTCATCAGTTGAGAAAGGCTCGTTTGATGAGACAAACTTGTGTCGACTTCAATATAGACCGTAAAACTTTGGGTAGAGCACTTGCAAGAAGAGAAAGACTTGATGATCCACTTCAAATTGATACATGGGCTTATGGTGGGAGACTTCCATGTTTTGATAAGAAGCTAACAGATGTTGTCAAGGATGAAATTCAACAATTTTGGGATGCTAACTCAAGAGTGTCACCGAATGTGAAGGATGTCTTGAAGTTGAGAGTTGGCAATCGAGACCGCACTCCACATCCTAAACATTATGTGGAGGTAAGTCAAACAATGTTGTATAAAATTTTTTGTGAGACACATCCAACATTGAAAATATCACAAAGATCTTTTGAATCCATGAAGCCATTTTATTGTGTACCCCTTAAGATTCGGAATACATGTTGTTGCAAATATCATGTTGAGTTTTCAGTGCATCATAAATTATTACAGTCCATTCATTCTAATTTGCATACTAATGAAATGCTAGAGGATTGTGGTGCAAGTGGTCTTCCCAAATCATTAATAGACTTGCTAGATCAATTTTTATGTCATAGAGATGATGGTTGCTTATTTTATAAAAAAGATTGCTTAAATGCCAAGTGCTCAGAATGTGGTGGCTTGTCCAAGTTTAGAACATGTTTTCATGAGGGTTTGGAACACAATCTACTCCATTAGCTTTGGTTGGCTAGGTAAACACTAGTGACAACCCCGTTCCACCCACGGAGTCACCAAAATGCTCACGACCACGCTTGACCCAAGTGACCCCAAGGTGCACTAAGCATGATTGGGCAGCGATCTTCCAGGGCTCATATCTCAGACCTCGTGAGAGGTATCAACAAACCATCAGGTGCTACAAGATTGTGTTTCTAATGTCTACAATAGCCTCTCTTAGTTTTGGGAGATTTGACTTCGTTTGCATTTGGAAAGGTGATCTCAGTCGATGCCAAAACTTGCAGTGAGGGTCAGTTGAAAGCAGCCCAGCAGCGTATCTTTCAAACCGTCTAACCTAGCATCAAACCGTCTACTCCATCATCTCCAGTTGGCTAGGTAAATGCTAGTGACAACCCCATTCTACCCACGAAGTCACGGGAAAGCTCGCGACCACGCTCGACCCAAGTGACCCCAAGGTGCACTAAGCATGATTGGGCAGTGATCTTCTGGGGCTTGTATCTCAGAGCTCATGAGAGATATGGACAAACCATTAGGTGCTATAGGATCATGTTTCTGAGGTCTACTATAACCTCTCTCATTTTTTGGTGATTCAACTTTGTTTGCATTTGGCAAGGCGATCTCAGTCGATGCCAAAACTTGCAGTGAGGGTCAATTTAAAGCGGCTCAGTAGCATATCTTTCAAATCATCTAACTTGGCATTGAACCATCTACTCCATCAGCTTTGATTGTCTGGGTAAACATTAGTGACAACTCCGTTCCACCCATAGAGTCACGGGAAAGCTCGCGACCACGCTCGACCCAAGTGACCCCAAGGTGCACTAAGCACGATTGGGCAGTGATCTTTCAGGGCTCATATCTTAGAGCTCGTGAGAGGCATCGAAAAAAAATCAAGGGCTATGAGATCATGTTTCTAAGGTCTACAATAACCTCTCTGAGTTTTGGGTGATTCAACTTTGTTTGCATTTGGCAAGGCGATCTCAGACGATGCCAAAACTTGCAGAGAGGGTTAGTTGAAAGCGGCTCAGTAGAATATCTTTCAAACCATCCATCCTAGCATCGAACCATCAGCTCCATTGGCTCTGCTTGGCTGGGTAAACACCAGTGACAACCCTGTTCCACCCACAGAGTCACGGGAATGCTCGTGACCATGCTCAACCCAAGTGACCCCAAGGTGCACTAAGCATGATTGGGTAGTGATCTTCCAAGGCTTGTATCTTGAAGCTCATGAGAGGTATTAACAAACCATTAGGTGCTATGAGATTGTGTTTTTGAGGTCTACTATAACCTCTCTTAGTTTTGGGTGATTCAACTTTGTTTGCATTTGGCAAGGTGATCTCAGTCGTTGCCAAAACTTGCAGTGAGGGTCAGTCGAAAGCGGCTCAACAATGTATCTTTCAAACTGTCCAACCTGGCATTGAACCATCTTCTCCATCAGCTCTGGTTGGCTAGGTAAATTCTAGTGACAACCCCATTTTGCCCACGGAGTCACGGGAACGCTCACGACCATGCTCGACCCAAGTGACCCCAAGGTACACTAAGCATGATTGGGCAATGATATTTTAGGGCTCGTATCTCAAAGCTCATGAGAGGTATTGACAAACTGTTAGGGGCTACGAGATGATGTTTTTGAGGTCTACAATAACCTGTCTCATTTTTGGGTGATTTGACTTCGTTTGCATTTGGCAAGGTGATCTTAGTCGATGCCAAAATTTGCAGTGAGGGTCAGTTGAAAGTGGCTTTGTAGCATATCTTTCAAACCGTCCAACCTAGCATCAAACCATCTACTCCATTGGCTCCAATTGGCCAGGTAAATGCTAGTGACAACCCTATTCCATCCACAGAGTCACGGGAACGCTTGCGACCATGCTCGACCCAAGTGACCCCAAGGTGCACTAAGCATGATTGGGCAGTGGTTTTCTAGGGCTCGTATCTCAGAGCTCGTGAGAGGTATCAAAAAACTATTAGGTGCTACGAGATTGTGTTTCTGAGTTCTACTATAACCTCTCTTATTTTTAGGCGATTCGACTTCGTTCACATTTGGCAAGGCGATCTTAGTCGATGCCAAAACTTGTAGTGAGGGTTAGTTGAAAGTGGCTCAGCAGCGTATCTTTTAAACCGTCTGACTTGGCATCAAACCATCTACTCCATTGACTCTAGTTGGCTAGGTAAACACCAGTGACAACCCCATTCCACCTACAAAGTGACGGGAATGCTCGCGATCACGCTCAACCAAGTGACCCCAAGGTGCACTAAGCACGATTGGGTAGTGATCTTTCGTGGCTCATATCTCAGAGCTCATGAGAGGTATTGACAAACTGTTAGGTGCTAAGGGATCATGTTTTTGAGGTCTACTATAACCTCTCTCAGTTTTGGGTGATTTGAATTTGTTTGCATTTGGCAAGGTGATCTTAGTCGATGCCAAAACTTGCAGTGAGGGTCATTTGAAAGTGGCTCAGTAGCATATCTTTCAAACCATCTGACTTGGCATCGAACCGTCTACTCCATCAGCTCTGGTTGGCCATGTAAACACTAGTGACAACCCTATTCCACCCACGGAGTCATGAGAATGCTCGCGACCACACTCGACCCAAGTGACCCCAAGGTGCACTAAGCACGATTGGGAAGTGATCTTTCAGGGCTCATATCTTAGAGCTCGTGAGAGGTATCGACAAACCATTAGGTGCTACAGGATCATGTTTCTGAGGTCTACTATAACCTCTTTTTGTTTTGGGTGATTCATGTTTGTTTTCATTTGGCAAGGCGATCTCAGTCGATGCCAAAACTTGCAGTGAGGGTCAGTTGAAAGTGGCTCAGCAACGTATCTTTCAAACCGTTTGAAATTGCATCGAACAGTCTACTCCATCAGCTCTGGTTGGCTGGGTAGATGCCAGTGACAACCTCATTTCACCCATGGAGTCACTAGAATGCTCGCGACCACGCTCGATCCAAGTGACCCTAAGGTGCACTAAGCATTATTGGGCAGCGATCTTCCCTGGCTCAAGTGACCCCAATACAATGAGTTATATACATAGTGAGTATATACATTGTATTCAAACAATGTAGTACTAAGTGGCTCAAGTGAGTATATATAATGGTATGAAACATAAGAACATAGGAAATCTATAGAAGTTAAACCTCAAACATAATAAGCTCCATGAACAGGGTATTCCAGAGTAAAGAAAAAAAAATGTAACTTTAACAAGATATAATTTCAATCATAATGATAATCATAGTCAAGATATAACTTCACCATTCAATTCCATAAGCATGAATAATAAATATGTATATACAAAAGATGATGCAAATATAACATATAAATGAACATGTTCTATATATACAAAGTATCAAATGTATCAAAAGTATCTCCATATACAAATATGACACATGCCATTTCAAAATGTCTACAAAATCAATGTTTTAAGGTGTACAATGTGGCATATATGCCATCTCAAAATTTGTGAAGTGGCATCTCTAAATGACCACAAAACTAAAACTACATCCTATGCTGTAGGGGGATCATCAAAATGTAGCCTCTTTGAAGAAGTGTTGGGCTCTGATTGATCCTGCATAAAAAATGAGTTCAAACCCAAGTTAGATTGCTTACTTTATATGATTTGTACATATATATATATATATATATATATATATATATATATATATATATATATATATATATATATATATATATATATATATATATATATATATATATATAGTTCATAATTCAAACACTAATTTAATTAAAATTATAATTGAATACAAATATCTGTACTTGGTCTCTTGGTCACCTACCATGATCAGGTGTCCTAGCATAAGTCCTAGGTAGCGAAGGGACCATGCCAACAATACCAACTGTGACCTATAAATATATATTTGCAATAATGAGATTAGTAGAGTGGTACAATATAGAGTAATAAATCTACAAAATAGGATGATAGCATAATAAAATTACAAATTGATTGAACTAAAATTAAAACTTACATCTGATGATCCCTCCTCTGGAATGGTGGACTGGGTCAACAAAGATACGAAATATTCTTGTGGGCCCTCCCTCACACCCGGAGTAACCTATGAGCGTAAAAATATTGTCAATTATATATAAATGTACTTCATCATAGCAACCCTGGTTACAAAATACAAATAACAATATGTAAAAGTCTACGTACAATTAGGCTATCACTCTGAATCGAGATGCCTGTAAGCCTACGCTACCGAACAGCTGTTGGGACATCATCAATAGCCACACCCTATATAATAAAGTGCAAGTAAAATATTTATTACTACACACAAGTGGCATACATGTGCATGCATAATTAATCTTAAACAATTAACTACCTTTCCTTTGTCGATGCCTGATGAAGGAACCCCCTCGTGCCCCCCACTGACTTCGGTTGTACCTTGCAAGAACACAATTAGATGACAATATGTAAGTAAATGTATGAATTTTATTGCTCTAATTGATAGAGATTTAAGCATGTACACCAAATGATATAAAAAACAACTAATGGGTACATAATTTATAATATACTGTATAGTTATCAAGGCCAAATGAAATGGCTGAAAGTGTGGACTCATCCACCTGTCTCACCTCCTCCTGTGTCATCGACTGAACATAAATGGAAAAAATATATATACATAAGTGCATGCAATCATTAAAATTAATCTAAATAAATAAATAAATTATTTTTAAATTAAATAAGTCATGTGACAAATTTATTTATAATGTTTACTCTTACCGTATCAACAAGAGTCAATGGCTCTGTGTGCACCTCTTGAACACTCTCATGAGATGTAGATGCTCCATGAGGTGTTGCAGCCTCTGCAGCTGTGTCTCCTATATCCTCCTCATCAATAACATGAAACTGATATGTATCAGAATTAGTAAGCAGTCCGAGGCACATATGCCTACACATAATGCACATATGGGGCTCACATACATGTGAACTCCGATGAGATGTCGATGCACCAACATCATCCACACCAAGAGGCAACATTGACCTGGTTTGCGTGATCAACTGATCACTCAGTAAATGAATGGCCCTAATAGTCTGTGAGGTAGCCTCTGCAATGATATCGAGATGCTGCACTAGAGGAGGGGGTATGACATCAGTGGGGGGGACAAAGGTAGTGGCCTTTCGGTGCTGGGAAAATGGCCTAGTTTGAGGAGCTCCTCTTCCTACGCCCATGTTGGGCCTCATACTCCAATAATCAACACGGTGACCAAGCAAAAACTCAACATACAATTTTTTAATGTAATAAAATGGGACCTCCAAATTGCTATGGGGTGGTTTATCAAAAACCATCCACCAGTGATCCCAAAAGTTTGTGCGCATTGCTTCATTTGTGCACCATTTTATTGATAATTTGGGCTTTTCGGGGTCAACTGGTATTCCAATTTTAGGATTGACAAAAAGGGCAGCTATATCTTCCTTATTTATATTAAGGGCCGCAATCCCATCATGGTCAAGCCCGTCATCAAATTGGGCGTGCATATCATCACGCCAATGAAGAGCAACATTATGTTGCTACGTGATTGTGTCAATATTTTCAACAATTGTATTTAGTGTGGCAAGCATGGGACCTAATGTAGGTATATTTTGATATGTGTTTTGGAAACCTCGTATTGTGTTCAAATTTTCTTGTATCAAATCTTGTATAGATTTAGGGTTTAGATATGGGGGATTGTTTTCAGGATCGTTATTTGGTGCGGTAGGGTTATTTTCTTAATTGTTGTCAGCCATGCCTGATTAAATAAAAAAAATAATCTAAATTTAAATCTAATTTCATATATTATTACAAATATAAATACAAAACCCTATTTCAAAAAAAATGCTACATTTAGCATGAAAATGAAATAAAATAGTAAAAATATACAAATAATTACTTACCGAATATGCTCGGGAGTCAAATTTGTTGTTTCCAAAATCAGGTATCCAAAAATATATCGGGTATATGATATATCAAGCCATTTTGGCAAAGAAAAATGCGGAAAGAAATGACGAAAAAGGGCTCGTGGGTTTTGGATTCATGCCACAGTTATCGGGTACCCAATAATATTAGGTACTCAATATTATCAGGTACCTGATTAGGCCTATGCTTTGGTGTCAAGTTTTCCCAGGTGTACTGACACCCAGGCCTACTAAAAAGTCAACAAGCATTTTCATGCGCTTTTGGATGAGTGAAAATTGAATACTTTTCACATCACCACTTTTTGGCCCCTCATGATCTTGCACATACCCTTATGAAGAATTTACATCATGATTGTTATGATACATTTGATGTGTGGATCCAAACTTGTAATGGTTTTCTCTATCCATCATTTGGTTCTATTAACTTGCCTGTTGAACTTTGTGGTAAAGTTGTGGATACTACCTTCATTGTTGTCCCTACTTTGGATCAATTTCAAGTTAAGCTTGGTTTGCCTTGGTTGAATGCCATGCATGACATTTCTTCTCCATCCATAAATTTCTTAAATTCATTCATGGTGAATAAGTGAAGACAATTAATCATAGTTTATATCAACCTTCTAGGCCCAAAGATTGTGCTACCCTTGACTTCTTTTGGCCTTCATTACCTAATTCATGTCCTTCTCGACCTGATGACCTTTTTTTCTCATATCAAGCCTATAAGCATTGCAAGATTCTTGAATTAAGCATGCCTCAAATGGATCTTAAACTTGGTCTTTTGCCTACAACTTCCATACCTCCGTTATCCATGACTTCTAGTTCTATTAATCAAGCTCCTAGTGTTGCTTTTCAGTCTACTCAAACTCCTACTAATCCTCCTATAGAACCTATGAAGGATCCGGTGATTGTTCCTCCTAGTTCTCAACAAATTTCAAACAAGACAAAACATAACCGATCTGCCAATGAACGTTGTAAGAAGCCTCGAGCTCAAGCTAAGGCCCATGCCTCTATTCTTCAAAAAACTTTAACTTCTTTTGACCAGCCTATGACTAATGTTTTAGAAATTAATACTAATAATGATGTTAAGATGAATGGTTATGATGATTCTATTCATATCTTAGATGCTATTTCGATTAATATTGATGAAGAAGATACTCTTGATAATCCTAATGATGCTAATGATGAATATGAGACTATTGACATTGATACTGATTTACCTAATATGCTTTCAACATAATTGATAATTACACCTAGTATCGAACATAGAGATTCTCAAGAGGATCCTTATTTGAAACTAGCTATCATCCTCCTGTGTTGGATATAGTCCCTCTTGCAATTTTCTCACCTTCCCTAAATGATATAGATTGAGATGGGGAGAGTAGGTGATGTGCTTGATTGGATTCTCCTTCATGGTAGCTTTTGTGTGTTTTCTTGTTGTATTGTGCTTCTCCTATAATGTGTTTTCTAAATGTTTGTTAGATTATTTTAGACAACCCTTGTCACTATGTTGGTGCAAGGTGATAAAGGAATCAAACCTATTGTGCTATTCCTCTATATGTATCTCTATTCTTCTATATGTTGTTTTCATGTTATGTTGTAAATGTGCTATTGTTCGTAAATGTTTTTCCTTGTGTAGTCCACTTGGATATGCGACTTGGTAGCACTGATTCTTTTTGGTCTCCATGTTGTGGTCCGAAAAGACTTTTCTTCGTAACTCTTGCATTTTCTTTCCTCCTTTGCGATTGTAGTTCTAATTTCTTTGGGGAATGATGTCAATTCATTCACAATAATATCATATATATATTATCTTATGATCATATTGACCCTATGGTAGGTAGATCCCTTATGTGTTCTCTGTATGTTTATGTGGTATTTCCATTGATTTGTCTTCACTTGGGGGCATCTCATAGTGGAAACGTAATCAGTGGGGTTGTTTATGTTTCTGTTCAAGCCATTTCTCTTGTTAAAGTGTTAGCAATGACTTTAACATGGGGGCATATGCTTTGCTCACTTTTTGCACACATACACTTTCAATATATATTTTTAAAGCCTTTCTCCCTTTATGGATTAGAGACTAATCCTTAAAGAATGGATTTTTATCTTATAGGATCTCTTGATCCCTCCAGTTCTAGTTTTTCAAGTTTAGATCCCTTAAGGTCGAAGGTGTCCTTAAGACTGGATCTCTCTTATTTTGGCTTTTCTCTTTTGGAATAGAATATTCCTAAGGGTAAATCTTTGATGGGTTTACTAGTGAGTAGCCACATTCACTAGGCGATTCAACTCCATATTTCTAGTTGCACTGTTTCTTGTTGGAAAAATGGTCAGAACTCCCCTCGAGATTCGTGACATGGCTTAACCACCTCATGTGTCTTCTATAAGTCTAGTGGTTGTATCAAGCATTAACAGGTTGATATTTTGGTGCAATGACAACCACTACTTGTAACAAGTGGTATTAGAGCTTGGTCATAGGTTTGAATCCCCTTAGGTAATGCTGAGGGGGAGATTGTTGGAAAAATGGTCAGCACTCCCCTCAGGATTCATGACATGGCTTAACCACCTCTTGTGTCTTCTATAATTCTAGTGGTTGTATCGAGCATTAACAAGTCGATCTTTTGGTGCAATGACAACCACTACTTGTAACATTTCCTTGTGTGGTTCATAATGAGACATAAGTTCTCATTGGGTGAGGTAATCACACCCTCTTCTCTCTTTTTCTGGATATGTATCTCTTATTGTAATCTTGGAGTTGATAAAGACTTAAGTCCCTGGGGGCTTGAGGATTGCTTTGTCCCTTTGATTTCAATAAGATTTTCTTTTTCCTTGTGATCTCCTTTACCGAGAGTTTGCATCGAGTCTATACTCTTGATAAAGTGGGGGATAAATGTATCATCAGAAAATGGAAGCACTTCCATTTAGGACTAGTTTATCCCTTTGAGTAAGTGGTTTGGGGTCATGTCAAATGCTTCGAATGGGTCTTCGACTTGGATCTGGCTTTTTCCTCCTATTCTACCCCATTTTCCACTTTCTTTCCACCTAATTCTGACATCCTGCTCTATGAAACTAAGGTTCTTGACTTTAGGATAAAAGTCAAACTTTTGAGTCAAGGTCAACCTTGACCCTGACCCAGGGTTCAAATTTTAGATTTTGAGCATTTCCAAATCTTAGGTTTCAGAAAGTTTTATTTTCCCGCTTCCGGGTCAGCTGTTTTGAGCTTCAAAATAGTAAAATATTAAATTATATTTAATCTAGGTCCACTTCCAAGGGTATAGGCTTAAATGGAATTTAATTCTCCTATGTCATCCTTTCTATAAGTTTGTGCCCTAGATCACTATAAAAGGAAGCCTCCTCCTCTCATTTTCTCAATCCAATTTTGATATCCACTTTCATGCTCAAGCACTTTCAAGAAAATCAAGTTATCAAGAAATCAAGAAGAAAGAAAGAAGGAGAAAGAAAGAATTCAAGCATTTATCCATTTTCAAGCATTCAAGATCCAATTCATCAAGGAGATCCATTAGTAGCCATTGAATGATTCAAGCTCTATGGAGCCCTCTTGTTGAAGATTCCTCCATTCATTTCCATTCAAGCCTCTTCCAAATCCAAGATCCATTCAAGATTGGTGTTGAAGATCTAAGGAAAATTGATTTGAGACATCCTACATTCTATTCTACATGCATTTGGAGAATCCATACTTGTGGATTCAAGGATTCGAATCCTCTAGAAGGGTTTCAACATAAGCAAGGTGAATTATTCCATTTACTTTGTTTATCATTGCAATTTCAATTATATTTCAAGGTTAATTCCAAAACTGGGGTTTGACCAAGGCAAACCCCTCATCCTACCAACAAAACTATTTTTCTTGCAGGTGCAGGTGTGGAACAATGAATTATAGAATGGATTTGAGTACCCTTTTCGACAAACTTTTGGGAGCTATGAACATAATTTTTGTTGGAGTAGTGTAGGTCAAATTCAACATTTTGGGGTCAAGGGTGACATTTTCCTTTGGGTCAAGGTTGACCTTTCTCAGAAAAGAAAAAGATTTCTGGGTTTTCTTTGTCTCTATGTTTCCAGGCCAGATCTGGTTGTAGAATTTTTGGAAATTTAGTACAGAAACCCGAAAACAACAATTTCCAAATTTGTTATACTTTGAGGTTAGTATTTGTCTTTAATTCATTTCAATTTTCATTTCAATATTCTTTTCCATAAAGGAATATAAGGTTTTCCCTTTTCTTCATATTCTTCATAGATTGATTCATTTGCGCATTATCCACTCCTTCATGGTTAATCAATTTGGATCTTTCCTTTGGGAATTTGGGGTTAAGAAAGACATCTTTTCTTCCCTAATACATTTTACCCTTATCATCATCATTCATCACTTTGATTCATATTCACATTCATTTTTCATTCTTTACATTTTGGTGAATTCACTTCATCACTTTTTCATCCTTTTCACTTTGTATTGGGGGGAAAGGTTTTATGTATTAATAGTCCTCATTCTCTATCTTCGTAAGGATCTACTTTCCTTAGTATAGCTCAACATTTTTTAATCATGTGACATTATTTTCTTATAAGGAATTGTTTTGATATGTGATTCTCTCTTAGACAAGAGGTGTGTATCTTCAATCAAAACCTCTTCCTTATTTGCAAAACTATGTTTATCCTAAACAAATTCACTTTCTTGAGAGCTTAAAGTATGGCATCGTTCACCAAGAATCCCTTTTCACCTAGCAACAGAGGGCTAAAATATGCATTCTTGTTCTTTTACCCCTCTTTGTCTTGAATTTTTGTCTTTTTTTAAGAACTCCTCTTGGTGGTAGATGTCTTGTAACAAATATCTCTTCCTTTGAAGGGTCTCTTCCCACAAGTAGAATATCCTTTCATGATTATCTATTTCCTTAGCTTACATGAGTTTTCACTCTTTGCTAAGCTTATGTAACATATATTGCTATTTTAAGGATATCTTCATCTTGTTGGAAGTAGGTATCCTTGCTATTTTTTCCTTATGATTCCACCTATGTTTCCATCATAAGGAGGGGGCAGACATGTAGCCTCCCTTGTATATTATGTATCCTTTTTATTTATTTGATCCCTAAGGAAACAATGATTTCCTTAGGATTGATCATTTTTGTTTTTGGATCCCTAAGGATTTTTGTTTTCATAGACATGACCATTTTTTTGGATCCACACAATAGAGACAATTCTTTTCATAAGACTGATACCCTAAGTCGCCCCTGTGTGCAAATTTTTTTTAAAGCCGTTCTTGAGCACAAAATTTCAAAGCTTCCCCATGCACAAAATTTTCAAGGTAGAATTAACTAGCATAATGTAGCTTTCTAGACCACCAATTATCCTTCCTATTTTGGGATGAGTGGAACTAGCATAAAACAACTTTCTATCCTTTCTACTCTTTTCCTCCCCTTCTTCTCCCATCTATCACCTA
The DNA here is from genome assembly GCA_027943335.1 of Chamaecyparis obtusa. Taxonomy (NCBI): domain Eukaryota; kingdom Viridiplantae; phylum Streptophyta; class Pinopsida; order Cupressales; family Cupressaceae; genus Chamaecyparis; species Chamaecyparis obtusa. The sequence continues at coordinate 213,604 of BSBK01004442.1, forward strand.
GCATACTACAACTTTCTAGCCCATTTGATTTATGGTCTCTCTCTCTTTTCTTTCCTTGCTCTCATAACTATGCTATTGGGTTAAATATAATGGAATTTTGTATTATCTTTGGCAATGCTCTTGACCTTTCCATATGGCCACTTATTCTCTTGAAATAGCTTTCCAAATATGATATTAGTGAATGAGATATTTCTGATTGTGGTCTTCCAATAGTTGATTTGGAGTTGTGGTTTTTAGTACAAACCCCTCTTTAAGTTTTGTTTCTTATGTCTTTGTCTTTGTCTTTCCTTTTGATTTGTTTTATTTTCATGCCCTTGTGCATGGATGTTTGAGTTAAGAACCTTGTTTGGGGGGATTTCATCCTCAAACTTAGTGATGCCTTGCCTCTTTGCAATTTTTCCACATGTGATAATCTATCTCTTTTCCCTTCTCTCTTTCTTACTTTATCATGAGCATGAGTTTGTCTCATACTCCCACTAAAGTAGGGGCTAAATATATGGTCCTAAACTATACACACATAATTTGTGTACAATTTAAAGATTATTTTGGGTCCACTTTAGTGCTTTTCCATGGTAGGATCCCATATAACACTTAATGGATACCTAAATCCAAATACTCGAGTCCTCCAATCTTTTCAACATTTCTTAAACTTGAGGTTGGCCCTTATTAATAGGAGTGTTTTCTCTCTTTTTCTTCCAATCCCATAATTTATTTCATCACCTAGGTCCTATATCCCTATTTGTGGCCTTTGTGATCTATTATGACCTCTGATTGATTTGTACTTAGAAATCTTGCATCCACATTTTTATCTTGGCATCCTATTCAAATCTTGGTCCATTCTCTTAGGTAGAAAACACCATTGACATTTTGTCCATGAGGATTTTGGCCCAAATATGGCCCAAGGGTCTGGGCTAAGGTTTTGGGGGGAAATCTAGTCCTATGGTCGACCTGCTTAAATTTAACTACCCAAAATGATTTGATATGTATATAAACACCCTATTCATCTTCATTTTGGAAGTTGAGATCTATTATCAGGCACACATATTATTGTCAAAAGTATTCCAACAAATCAAGTGTTCAAGATATCAAGTACAAAGAAACAAATCAAACAAATCAAGATCAATAAAGTTTAAGAATTCATCCCTCTCAAGTAATCATAGTGTTTTCTTCCATAGATCTAGCTCCTTTCTCTATTGGAGGCCAAGCAAAGGAGTTTTATATCAAGGAAGGAGATCCACATTCATCCACTTTCATTCAAGTCTTCTTTATGTTCTCCCCAATCAAACATTATGGCAAACTAAAACATCTATTCTATAAGGTTTTTTCTTTCATGATTTTCTGTTGAGTTTTTATGTTTAGTCAAAGCTATTGCATCGACATATTTGATCTCATTCAAAGGAATACTTGCATTATTAAAGTATAATATACTTTATTTTTTAGATCTCTGCTACATGACAACACACTTTCCTTTATTTAATTTCATTACAAGGTTGATTCCTAAACAAGGGTTTGACTAAGGCAAAATCCTTTATTCAAACTTCTCTATTTTTTTTTTGTGTACGAGAATAGGTTAGACAACCACTAGATCAGAATCAGGAAGATCAAACGCAATTGAAAAAACCCAGAAAATGATAGTCAAAATTGTAGGGTACAAAATGCCATTGGAGATCTGTCCCTAGGTACAAGATGAGTTTTGGCAGTCCCTAGCACTTTTAGCTCAAATTTCACCTACATGTTAGATCTGAACTCTTCTTTCCATTTTTGTAGTTTTCTGCTCATTATCAGTTTGTATCTATCTTCTATTTCTAGTTTTCTACTTCTTGTCTAATTAGTCACCTTAATCACATCATTACATAATTTCTATTTCATCAATACATACTTTAGTGAAGGAATCATTATCCTAGTTAGCATTTGAGTCTCCACTTGGATGTAGTGGGGCATATTCCTTCTGTATGTGTAATTGCATGAAAAGATAGGTGATTTACCCCTATTTGCATTGCTTCCCTTTTCCCATTATACACAACATAATTGGTTTTCTCCTTCCAAGACTAGGTGCAACTGGGAGACAATATCGATTTGCTATTCCTGGGGCCAATTAAGGTCATATTGTACAAAGAGCATTGGTTCTTTATTCCACATCTTGTTATTTGCAGGAAGCCCCATTTTGAGAAAAATTCTTTGGCAATCGTTATGGAGAAGACTGAGCTAAAAAATGCCACCACCTTTCTTTGTAGTAAGACTTTAAGCTCATTTAATTTTGGTAGTAGATAATAATAGCCTTTTATTTTCAAAAAAAGTGTAGCCTTCTCAATAAGTTACATTATGCTTGACATTTAAGAGTTTTAATTTTCCAAGATTTGAAAATATTATTCTTTGAAGTACGTGCCAAATGGTATAGTTGGAGATTTAGTGGGTGGAAAGAATTCATTGCTTGATCAAGAGAGCCCAAGTTTGATCACTAACCCCACTTACTGACTATCTAGGATTTAGTGTGGCAAGTGTTGTGTTGTCAGCGATCGGGGGTTGGTTTGGTACTCTAAATTGTTATAGAGGCAAGGTAGTTCGGTAATCCACCCAACTTTTCAACAGTCAGGAGTTAATGTAGTCGATAAAGTCGAGGATTTCCTAAGTTTCAGCTGGATGAAAGCTAGGTAGGACACTTAGCAAGTTGGATCGATTGAGTATCTAGTTAGATAAAAAAGACTGACAATGAAGGGTTGAACCAAATGGAGGGTTTTAATTTTGGATTTAAATATTAAGAAGGAAGGGGACTGAAAGTTTCAAATTTTTGGGTAACATATAGATATCTTAAATACATCTATCTAAAAGAGTTGAAAAAGAACACCTACATTGAAATTGTTATTAAGAATAGGTAGGTCTTTCTATAACATTAATAGGTGATGATGCATAATGGAATGAACTTGTTAATTGAATACCATCTATCATTGACATATGAACAATCAATAATAGCTATAAATATAAATATATGAAATACAACTTTTTTCCATCCTTGAATCTCTTTCAAGCTATAAACACAATTTTAAAGATAAAAATAAACTTTCCTAATTTTCTTAAATCATTAAATAAAAAGAATAAACATAAAAATAAAATTTACTATATACAACTAGAATTATTATATAACTAAACTAATTTTTAATTACAATAACAAACTATTAATGTGTTATTTAAATATTAAAAATGTTATATATTTAAAACTAGTCCAATATTTATTAATTTGAAAATCCTTCACTCTTTTAATATCCAATGTATTCCCTATTTTAAACTATGTCAATGTATAACACTATAAAATGATAAAAATATCCAACTCAATCCTATAATCAAAAAGTCATGACGATTGAAAATATTGATATACATAGGAAAGAGAATTCTCATGCTAATCATGACTTGATTATACAGGAGACAAAAAAATGCACACCAATAGTTTAAACTCTTCCTCTCTAAAAACAACCTGCTAACAATTGCTTGTTTTTATAATGCACAGGGCAAACAAACAGTTGCCGTCAGATTTAGAGAAAGAAAAAGTAGACAATGAGCATAGATCTCCTGCTGCTCTTCTTCGCAGTGTGTTTTCTACTGTATCTCATCAAAACTGCTATTATTGAAGGCTCTTCCAATGGCTTTGTATGAAGCAGACGAAGGAGTTGAGGAAAAGATGGAATGTTCGATTTGCTTGAGTGAGGTGGAAAATGGAGAGATGGTGAGAAGTCTTCCAAATGGTCACCATGCATTTCACAGGGAATGTATTGATAAGTGGTTTCTTATCAATTGTTGTTGTCCCTTGTGTAGAACACAAGTTACAATACCCACCATTGTTCCAAATGGGAATAATAATAATAATAATAATAATAATAATAATAATAATAATAATAATAATAGTAATAGTGCATTTGAAGATGTGGAAGTAGGGAACATAAGCAGATAATTAAAGTTTATCTTAAAGTTTAGGTCTATTTAGTATTTATAGAGTGTAGATTAATTATGAGATTTTTTTGATTATCTTATATTTTTTTAATTGTACTTAAATACACATCAAAATGTGTAAGGAGAAAATTCTTATAGATATCAAAGTTTATAGTAGCACTTGTACCAAAAGGAAGTGCAATGGTTATGTTGATGGATGTTACATAAAATGTGAAAGTGAGAGCATGAAGTTGGATACTTCATTTATATGCATGTACTATTTTACAATACGAGAAAACAATTAACCTATGAAATAAAGTTTGACAATAATTTTGTATGAAATAAAGTTTGACAATAATTTTGTATCTTTTTTGTTAGAACCCTAAACCAATTATAAATTTTTATGCATTTTTTTTTCATTTCCAAATCTAAACAAAGATACAATTTTTGATTGTTTTGTTGACTAACCTTTCAATATTAATATCACAAAATACTAAAATATTAATAACAAAATTAGCTGTAAAAACTATTTACCACATTGCTAGCTTAAAATCAATCCACCTTCATGTTTCACAAAACTATTAATTACAACTAAGGGTATAGTAGCTTCTCTAGGGGCTTTAAATATTCATAAAGATAATCCAAAATTCTCTATGTTTAGATTCTTTTGGTGTAAATGTTTCATCAATAAAATTGGATATAATGGTTTGTTGATTAAATTTTTAATGTTTATATATTTTAGGTACATGTACCATATTTTGTATCTAATTAAACTTGTAGGTGGCCTTTTGGATAGTGTGAGCTATTGAAAAATATAATTCATTTAATTAATTATGTAATATTTTTTTATTTAAATAAATTAACCATATGAATTTAAAACAACATACACGTTATAGTACATGTAAATATGACATTAACTAATTAAAATTTATCTTTAAATTTCTTTTCTTGCAACACAAGAAAATGTGTGAATGGAATTTGGGCGGTGATTCCCTTTACTCTTAAATAAAAGGTGTTTCCTTTCCACATGTTGAGACACATTTCATACATAAAATGAAATCAATAATTTTGCATGTTGAAAAATATATAATGTTGTGGTTTTTTTAATACAATAATTTAATGCATGATAATTTAAATGTAGTTAAAGTTAGGATTAAGGTTAGCTTGAGGTTAGGATTAAGGGTTGGTTAAAATTAAGATTTACATTCTAAGATAAAGGTTAAATTAGGGATAGATTAGAATTAGTGTTATTTAAATTTATATTAATAATTATAATAAAAATAAAAAAAACAATATTTTTTGAGCTCAAATTTTTTTTTTTTTGGTCAAGCTTTGCCTAGGGGCAGTACCCTTTCTATTGCTTAAAAAGAAAATTACATAGAGGAAAAAACAATAGCCCATGCCTGCACAACCATAATAGTTTAGTGGGCAACAAACATAATCCCTTTCCCTATCTCAAGCAGCCTAGCTCCTATCTCGGCTAGGAAAAGATCTTCATTAGCCTGAAGAAAATCTTTAAAGCTAGCTAGATTATACATTTTAACTCCCGCTTTAAATAATGACCAGGCCTTCTTCATTTTAGTTTTCTTTCCTTCCACTTCCAATGTGAAGTATCCCAAAAGACAACTACCCGAGAGTTGCTGGTCTATAACATCTAGCGCTTTCGCTGCTTCAAGGTATATGTCATCTGCAATAATCCTACGGACTACCCCAAGAGCATTGAGTGGATGGCCCAGAGTTTGAAACAAATCAGTGATTATCTTTCCATCATGCACATGCCCATTAGCCCAATAATGACCTCCCAGAATCATGATCATAGCCATCTGATCCTTCTCCTTGACTTTGCAAAAAATCCTCCTCATCTGCTCTTTCGGGGATTTCGACATCGACTCCATCTTTTCGCACAGGCAGCTTATTCCCAAAACACTCACCATTGTTGTGAACCAGTTCGAACCCTAGGAATGAATATATAGAGATGGAATCATTCCCCATGATGAATACTATAGGGAATATACAGCTATGCATCACATCCAAAAAATGGTTCACAGGATCAAGCGAGAAACCATTGTAGAGGCAATACGAACTCTGCAATGTCACATGCACTAGCAGTGAATCCATACTGCCATCGCCGACGAATCCCTACACTATCCTATTCTTGTCCTAGCCATGGAATCCTGATCCTTATCTAGAAGAATTTGAATTTCTTCTTCAATCTTGTCATTCATCCCAAACTTCCAATTTGATTGGCCATCAATGCCCTTGTTGGCCAACTTGTCCGCCACCTTGTTGCCCTCTCTAAACATGTGCTGAAGATGAAAGTCATCGAGCCTCTGCAATAGATCCCTCAGTCTAGGTAACCATCTTGCCAACTTCCGACTATAGAAGACCGATTTCGAGACCTCGTTTATTATTATCTGAGAATCTCCTTCGATGATCACTTTATTGATACCGCTATTTATGTACCATGAAAGCCCTGCCTCCAAAGCTGAGATTTCCACTTCATTATTTGTGGAGATCCCTAAACTCCTTGAGATGCCTCCAATGACCACCCCTTCCTCATTTTTGATAATAGCCCCAATACCACTCACTCCCGGATTACCTCGACATGCTTCATCAAAGTTGAGTTTAGACCACCTAATCGGAGGAGCTATCCATTGAGTCTCAGATCTAACCTTCTTTGATTTGAGCCTATGATCTCCCCTGGGGTTGATGTTCCATAACATTTCCATCTCCATATCCCACTTGGTCATGAAAAGAAAATTCCTCCCCAATATTCTACTATTTACCACCTCCTCAATCGTAATTTGGATAATTACCCTTAACCGATCAATCTTCAATTCCTCTCCCCTGAATACCCTCCGATTACGGTCCTTCCAAATATGCCACACCAGCATAGATGGACTTATGAGCCAGAAAAGCCCCCACTTTGATTGGACTCTATACACTAGCCAAGATGATAGGAAATCCTTAAGAGTTGCATTACTAATTGCATACCATTGTAACTTTTTGAGCAGCCAATCCCAACATTCTCATTCTCTTGCTATTGGGCACCAAAACAGAAGATGATTTGCAGACTCTTCTTGCTGTTTACACATAATGCACCAACGGGGACCTGAAAATCCCAATGATTTCAACCTGTTCCTTGTTAAAATTCTGCCATGGAGAACCACCCCCCAAAAAGCTCTAGCCTTCGGGAGAGGCCATTTCCCCCAACATAACTTGGCTGGCCAATATTCACAATTCTCTCTACGCCTAAGTAATTCATAACCCAGATTGACTTTATAATTACCAAACTTGGCAGCACTCCAAATCAATGTGTCTTCTTCATAGGATTGAACCACCATTTTGTTTTTTAATAATTCTTGCACTAATTTTGCATTCTCTGATTTAGGAACTCCAAACTTAATTATGTTATGTGCTTTCTGATGAACTACAATTGATTTAGAACATGATTGAAGAATCTGTGATTTAAGATCACCGAGTTGATTGATTAGATATGTAATATAATTGAATCAGTATTATGTTGTCATTGATGTCAACTAAGTTTGACAGTACTTATTGTGTGTGTGAATTTTGTACCTAGCTGTAGACACAACACTTCAGTAAAATATTAGAGGTTAGCTAAAATCAAAATCATGCAGTAAAATGGAAACTAATCTAACCAGGTGATTTACTACCTTCTAGTAGGTGCGAGTATGATATTCTCAGATTGGACTAAGATCAGTGACCTTGACGACACCTAAACAAAAGATTTGAATGCAGAATCTAGATATGAGATGAATGCAAATTAATCTATATTTTTGGATTTTCTATGCAATTAGATGAAATAAATTGATATGAATCTATTCTATATGAGAAACTGATATGACATGCAATTAATCTAATAATGATATGCTAAATGATATGAATGCTTAAAACAATGAAAATCTCACAACAACTTTGATTCGCAGAGATTGATTCTTCGATCACCAATTCGCCAGCGTGAGGATGCAATTCATGGATGGATCCAAAATGAAGAGCCGAGGCCTTAATTTATAGAAATCCAGGACTTTGGAGGTGCATGGAAAAAGCCATAAATCACTCTTGATAAACTCAAGTTGATTTTTGAGTTATCAAGAATTTAGAGATAGATTAACTCACAAAAATCATGCAAATCAACTTTTTGATTTAAATTAGAAGTTGAGATCAGCTTTCAACTCAAAAGAGAGTTGAGTTTATTTTTAAAACAACTTGAATTGATTTTCTGATTTAAAGTTTAACTATTTTTTTGATTGTGCATAATTAATTATGAATTAATTTAATAAATAAAGTGATTTATCCTCAACTTAATTGATTTTTAAAAATATAACAATTGATTCAAATTTTTATTCAAAAACTATATTATTAAATTTGACAATTGACATTAATTAATTAAATAAGAATTTAATCAATTAGTCATAGGATATTTGATTTATTGTCAAAATGAAATAATACAATTTAGGAATAAATATAATTAAATCCAATTAAATAATTAAGTGGCAGTATTAAATCTAATTAATTAAATATTTAGAATATTCAATTAATCAAACTTTAGGATAAATATGATTTATCGCCAAATAATCATTAAATTAAAGATAATTAAGATAAATAGGAATATTACTAGGAATATTCCCCGATGCAGAATTTAGGATAATCAATTAAATTCAATAATGTGAAGATGTGCCTTAGGTTATGACTTTGATGTTGATTTTGTTCGAATTGTCGATGTAGGAGGTTAATGAACTTATAGCCCATTTTTGGGGTATTACATTTTGCCCCTCTTTGAATTGCTATGCAAAGTGCAGTGGTTCAAAGATAGTCTGTGTATGATGTTGAAATTGATGTTTGAAATTGAAATTGATATGAAACATAAATTGATTGAAAGATTCAAAGATATTAGATCCTGAATGACCAAAGATAATGTTAACTATAACAATAATAAACCGATGATTGTGAAAAAGTGTCAAAACGCCTGATTCTGAACCTTATGATTGCGAAGAAGTGAGTGACCGATTCCAAACCCGATTGTCGATAAGAATCACATTGGTATCACATTTGAACCCTTCAGTTACGAAGAACCAAGGAAATAACACTAATGAACCGATGGTTACAAAAGACTGATATAGTTTACAAGATTAAGAGAATACCAGATTGATATGGATCTCGATGAATCTGATATGCCTCGAGTGATGATTGATTTGCCCCAAGTGATGAGGTCTTTTTGATGAATTGACAACTAGACGTGGTTGTTGTCTTGATTATTGAGGAAAGATATGATTTCAAATTTAGATTATAGACTTTGAATGATGTGCAATACCATGCCCCCTTTAGGATAAAAATTGAAATTTGACAAGGAAAGTCAGCGTTGAATAGTTCAGAAACATGTTAATTGATTTAAGAAGTGGTTAAACACATTCGAGAACCCATTCTGCATTGTTTGGAGGTCCAGAAGACCAAGTTTGACTAGGTTTGACCATGGTTGACCAAATTGAAATTTCAATAGTTTGATGTAAGATAATCAGTGAAGTTGAATATGGATTTCTGTGATGATTGAAGGTCGATTATGCAAGCAGTAGACCGTCCTGGGTCCGAAAATTTTAAATCATGATTTAGACATAGTAAATGATCTCAGATTTTGATTTTGATCCCGAAAATGGGTTTAGAATGTCGAAATTAGCCAGGGGTGCAATTTTTGTGCAAAACAGAGCACTTTTGAAAATTAGGTCAAAAGCTATATAATGGATGGAAGGGTCATTTTCAATTCATTTCAACCTTTTGACTTTAGAAATCTTGTGGAGCCCTCTGAGCGAGAAAATGGTAGAATCAAAGGTACCTGTGAGTTCGCATCGATTGGAGCACAGCTGGAGACACCAAAGACCTCGACAGTACGGACATTCGGTAGGTGGACCTCTTTGCTTCTCTGAAAAGTTAATTTTTCCATGATTTATAGCATTTTTAGCATTTTTCATATGCGTTTTAATTTTGAATTTTTGAATGCATGGAAACTCGTAGGACTCTCCAGTGAGACTCGTACGACTTTTGAACTGTAGATAGGTTGTCATGTCATTAACCCCCAAGACTCATATCAGAGGGACCCAAGAGTCATACGACGTTTTGTTGGGTCCCTCATAACTCGTACGAGGAGGAATGCATTGTCATATGGTATGATGTAGAAACTTGTACGACTTTCCCTGCCAGTTTGAAATGTCGTATGAAAAATAGTGAGCCAAAAACTCATTACTAGGTCAATTTTTTGAATTTTTTGATCTTTTAGCCTGATTACTGACCTTTTAACCTACCTTGTGAAATATTGAACTACTCAATTCTTGCCCTTTTAATCTATTCTATAACCGAATTATTGATAGGATTCCCTGGTTCTGTACTGTGTAGGTCATATATCCAGATGTTCATGTACGGATTTCACATCCAGCTACGCAGAGATTATGTGTGTCATTGCCAGACCCTATGAGGGTACACCTTGCTTCCTGTGGATTTGAGTACCTCATTCATTTACCTGAGATTAGGGTAAATCACAGACTTTTGATTGCTCTGATTGAGAGATTTCATTTGGAGACCTAGACATTCCACTTGCCGAATGGGGAGATCACTGTTACCCCCAAGGATGTGTATCGTATACTATGCATTCCTTTCCATGCAGGCCGGTGGCTAGAGTATATGAGTTTGGGGAACTCAGGTCTATTAGCGTTCAGACGTCTCTTTGGAGATGATACTCAAATGACTGCCTCCATTTCCTGGGAGACCTTAGTACAATGTTATGGATAGACGCACTGACTAGAGTGTATTATTGCCGGGATGATAGGAGGGATTATCATGTTTGACCATCAGCAAAATGGTCTATTGATGGGCTGGGCCTCGATGGTTGCACGTCTAATGGTGACACCTTCTGAGTTGGCTTGGGGTCAGTGTCTTTTGGCCCATATGTTCTCTAAGATGCACGAGGTAGTGTATCAGGAGAGCAAGTCTTTTGTAGCTGGAGCTTTAGTTTTACAGATCTGGGCATGGGAGCATATTTGTGTGTTGAGACTAATATGTACCTCGCAGAGGCAGCCATCAGAGCCTGTCATTTATATATATGCTAGATATGTCATACAGGGATGGATGGGTCATGTAGAGTACTAGAGGCGATGCCTTGATGATATGACTTTTGTTCGATGGAGACCATATGTTGGTATAGAGCCTTGGCCTACTACATGAGAGCAATTTAGTTTCTTCTTTCAGAGCCGTGTGCTGATTGGGAGGTCATTCTCCACTTTAGAGAGATTCATTATCACCAGGGTGTGGCAGTAGTATGGGCGAGTGCAGGATGCACCAGAGGATTATGCCACGTATGCTTGGATAGCTCGTGAGCTTGGACTCAGATGGACCACAAGGCTCTCTTATGCTTTGTGTTCACAGGAGTACAGTGCTATTGTTGGCAGAGATTGGGAGTACAAACTAGATGTACTTGATGCTAGAGTTACAAATGGATTCATTGCCTGGCTTGCTAACCATCCTATCCATAGGTTCTCAGATCCTACAGAGTTGATACCCTCCATGGAGAAGGCTATGGATGAGATCGGAGCACTGATGAGACAGGGTCCCAGACCCACACAGGTTCCTATTGTGCATCCCACACCTCTGAGACCTAGAGCAATGGCTCCTCTATAGAGACCATCAGGACAAATGAGGCCCCCTCGTCCCACTAGTTCTACAGCAGGTAGATCGATAGGTTCTCATAGATGGACTAGGGGAGAGGGCAGTACTCTAGGGGGTGTTGGTTCAGCTGAGGAGGTACTTGCAGAAGAGTAGGTTGTGGGTGGTGGTATAGATCTGATAGAGGAGGATACAATATTTGATCTAGGTGCAGAGGTTAGATGCCATAAGGTGTAGAGAGTAGAGACCACCGAGTAGACTGCCCTAGATATGGAGATGCTAGCAACCGATGTTGATCCTACTATTCCTCTTACTCCATAGGAGACTATCAGATGGCTCAGATTACAGGTCAGGGACCTAAAGGTTCACAGTGCTCAGTGGGAGGAGAGATATATAGAGGTAGATAGATAATGCACTGAGCTTCGTGCATAGGTGCAGAGATTATAGGTAGAGGTGATTCATCAGACTGCATGGGCAGCTTACTATGTGTCCACATATTACACTATTGTTCCTGCTGCACAGAGAGTCCCTACGTACTCCCAATGCATGATGGCATTAGAGGGACCTAGAGCACCTAGAGAAGAGGTAGTACCAGATGCACCACCTCCACCTCCACCAGATGCATAGGATCAGGTTGATAGTTGATCTATTTTGATATGTTCTAATATACTGGGCTCTTTTGATCATTGATATACTATTCTGACTTTGATAGCTCACATGAGCGTATTCTTTTGTACACTGTGCCAGTAGTGCACCCCTGACTAGTTCAAGATTTTTGATATATATATGAGATCGATATTTTGGTTATGACTTCATTTGTACTTGTCATGTTTTGATTTATGATGATATCATGTGATGCTTATGCTATCAGTAGTGTAGAATGTATGTATGGATATATGGAATGCAATGATTTCTTTCATATGTATGGATGTAATGCAAATGTGTTTTGATTATGAAAAGATGTATGTATGATTTTATGCTTATGCACATGGATGTATTGTAACGCAACAGATGGTTATGATATGAAATGTAAATGCAATGATACACATGCTATGTTTTGCAGGAATTGATGAAGACAAGTACTCAGTCTTATGTCAAAAAGGATGTTTAACCCAAGAGGATAACTACTTGTGATTCTATGAAGAGACCTTCGAGGTAGGTTTCCACTCTTGTTAGATTTGAATAGGTGATAGAAGAATCATTTAAGTGTTGAAGTTTGTTTTTCCATTGTGAGACCATGCAAACATGCAAAGAAACATGCAAAGATGCAATCTAGGACCTAGGACCTAGTCACTAATCATGTGTCGGTCAATTTCATCATTGAATTTTTAGGTAAGTGGATAAATCAATACAATTCCCACTAGTTATGAAACCATAGACATATGAATATCGATTTGTATGAGTAGGAATCAATACAACACCCACTAATTAGGAAACCATGGATATATGAATATTGATTTTGTTTTCGGAATGTCAGATTAGATATAAGCATCAAGGCATAAGCGCCAGGATGACCTGAATATCATGTCCATTTTGATATAACAATTTGTATAAGCATCAAAACATAAACATCGTGATGACCTGAATACACCTTGCATTACAAACACATCAAACAGTCAAGAGATCAATCTAAATCAAATGTGAATTACCTGTAGTGACCCTTTATTGTTCACATCCTTAGGTAAGATCGCATTTCACAACAGGAGAAAGAACTCACTCAAAAAGATAATAGTGAGATAAAACTTCCTTGAATTTTCCAGGTATCAATGGTTGAGGTATGCATGGCCATCCAATTCGAGATAGAGGCTCTTATAGTCGGACACCATTTCAAATCATAATTTCCAAAGTTGTTAGATTTTCACATACAAGAAGAAGACAGAGAAAAGATTATGCCCCCAGTCATTACTCTCTAAATCCTATAAAGGACATCATCAAAGAGTTCAAAGGGACACAATATGCAAAAATCTCAATGCGAATTAGTAAGCATACAAGGAGATAAAAGCATGTAAAAAGCATAGATTGTTTTCAGTTTTCAGTTTGATGTTTGATTGCGTTGTTGTAGATACAAAATCCTTTCTGGAGACAAGACAGACTAACTGACTCAGATGAAGCTTCAAAGGACTTTGACTGGATATGATATGTCTAAGATACATTGGAGGCCATAGGATATGACATTGATTGCCCCCAAGTTTGAACATTGACATGATACAGATGCTTGAGCTGATTGGTGTATAGACCGACTTATTGAAAATAGGAAAGTGAAAACAAGCTGGGAGATATGTACAAATGAAAGCAAGACTTTAAAGCTGTGAAAGACCAAGATTGCGCTAATAGATGGAGCGTTTTGAAACAAGTGGCAGCCATTTGCTGGGTTTTCACCATCTTGGCATAGATTCTATTTTTGCTACCAAGGCGCCTGTTTCCAGGTTTTCACCAAGGTACTTTTCTTTTTCTCATTTTTTTGTATTTTTCATTTTTTCAATTTTTCAATTTTTTTGATATTTTTGGTATTTTTTACTTTTTTTGTGAATCATCAAGGTGCCTATTGCTAGGTTTTCACCAAGATGTTCATTTTTTCAGGACTTTTTCCAATTTTAAAGATTTTTTTAGGACATTTTACCATAGATTGAATGCCTTAGGTGTAGAATTTCTTCAGATGGAGAACATTGATTGGTTCTCAGAGCTGTTCTCCTTCAGTCATTGAGAGTTGATAGGCACCAAAGCCAAAAGTAACAGTGATAACAAAGGGACCCATCTAGTTAGGTTCAAACTTCCCCTTGCATTCTCAATGTGATTGATTTTTAGGATTCTCTCTGAAGACTAGATCACCAACCTAAAATTCTCTGTGTCTGACTTTCTTGTTGTAACCTCTAGACATTCTCTTCTGATATACTCTAAGATGATCATATGCTGCTTGTCTGCGCTCATCTAGTAGTTCAAGTTCTTGTAACCTAGACACTCTGTAGTCATCATCAGTTACTAGACCATGCATTCTGATTCTTAGTGATGAGATTTCAACCTCAATAGGCAGGAACGCTTCAGACCCATAAACTAAAGCGAAAGGTGTAGCCCCAATAGGCATTCTGATACTTGTTCTATAGGCCTAGAGAGCTGGATTGATCATGAGATGCCAGTCTCTTCCTATTTTATTAACTGTACGGTGCAAGATTTTCAATAGATTTTGTTAGAAGCCTCTGCTTGTCCATTCCCTTGAGGATAGTAGATAGATGACCAATGTTGTGTAATCTTGAATTTAGCACATAAATCATCTAGATCTTTGTTCTTGAATTGTCCACCATTATCTGTAATTATGAATGAGGTATCCCATATTTGCATATGATATAGTTCAATATGAACATTGATATTTTCTTTCCAGTTGCTTGTGTCAAAGGGATTGCTTCTACCCATTTTGTAAAATAATATGTAGCTGTGATTATATGGGTATGTCCATTAGAAGAATGAGGATGTATAGCTCCTATAAGATCAAATGCCCATTGGTGAAAAGGCCATTGTGTAGTAAACGGAATTAGATCTCTCCTTGGAGCATGAATTAAGTTGCCACGCCCTTGGCACTTTTGACAGTTCTTAGCAAACTTGATAGACTCTTTCTCCATTTCAGGCCAATAGTACCCAGCCCTAATAAGTTTTCAAGCTAGTGTTAAACCGTTTGAGTGTGACCCAAAAATACCATCATGGACTTCCTGTAACGCATGTTGAGACTCTTCCGATTCTAAACATCTAAGTAGTGTACCATCTAGACCTCATTTGTACAAATCATGACCAATGATGACATATCAAGAGGCATTACAGATAAGGTATCTCATTTCATGGCGGTTGAAGGTATCGGGAATGATTTGGTCTTGGAGATAGGAGAATAGGTTTTTGTATCTAGATGAATCATGACCAACAATAGTGCAGATCATGTGGGTTTTAGGGGAATCATATGTAGGATAAGATAGTGCTTCCACCAGGAACTCATAGCGTAGCTCATGTTCAGGCTGCTATAATAAAGTAGATAGCATTGCCATTGCATCGGTAGCCTTATTCTCTATTCTAGGTATTTGCTCAAATGTGATAGATATGAAATACTTCTTTAAATCATCTACCATTCTTTTGTATGGAATAAGATTTTCATCTTTAGTATGGTACACATCATTGACTTGATGGATAATAAGTTGAGAGTCTCCATGAATGTGTAGCTTTGTTACTCTCCACTCAATTGCTAGTTTCATGCCATTAAGAAGGGCTTCATATTCTATAATATTGTTTTTGCAAGGGAACTTTAATCTAAATGCTTTAGGTATGGAGTATCCTTGAGGAGTTATAAATAATATGCCTACTCCTGATCCATTCCGTGTATAGGAGCCATCAAAGAATAACTGCCATTCTCTAGAAGAAAGAGTCATGATAGAGGACTCTAGAAATTCCATTTGCATTGGTGTATCATCAACCATAGGTGCATCTACTAATTGATCAATAATAACCTATCCTTTTATAGCTTTTTTTTCAACATATTCAATGTCAAATTCACTTAAGAGCATGACCCATTTAGCTAATCTACCCGTGAGGGCAGCTTTTTTTAGTAAGTACTTGAGTGGATCAATCTTAGCTACCAAATAGGTGGTATGTGCCAACATGTAATGTCTCAATTTTTGTGATGCAAAGATCATAGCTAGACAAGCCTTCTCAATCATAGAATAATTCTTTTTGTATGCTACCAATGTCCTACTGATATAATATGTAGCTCTTTCCTTTTTGTTCTCATCATGTTGTGCAAGCAATGCCCCCACTGATGTATCTGTAGTGGAGACATATAAGATCAAAGGCTTCCCTGGAATGGGAGGCATCAAGATAGGAGGATTTGATAGATACTTCTTGATATGGTTAAATTTGTTCTCACATTCTTCATTCCACGCAAATGTCACACCTTTATGTAATGTTTTTGTAAAAGGCTATGATATGAAGTGTCTGATAGATTGAACTCTTCCTTGCAATGTCCTCATTTGACTAATGTTTTTGGGAGGTTGCATCTCCATGATAGCCTTTACTTTAGCTGGATCAACTTCAATGCCTTTCTTTGAGACTATGTATCCTAAGAGCTTTCCAGAAGTGACACCAAAAGCACACTTCTTAGGATTTAGTCTGAGACTAAATTTTTCCATTCTGTCTAGAATCTTGCTCAAGTCATTTAGATGTTCTGTTGTAATCATAAATTTTGCTAAAGTATCATCAACATAATCCTCCATAGTCCTATGCATCATGTCATGAAAAATAGAAGTCATAGCTCTCTGATATGTAGCACCAACATTCTTAAGCCCAAATGGCATGACATTCCAACAGAAGGTGCCCCATGCACATGTGAAATCAGTTTTCTCTTGATCCTCTAGAGAAATTTTTATTTGATTATATCCAAAAAAACCATCCATTAAAGAATACATCTCAAAGCTTGTACTCATGTCCACTATCATATCAATGTTAGGTAGTGGAAAATCATCCTTAGGGCATGCTCTATTTACATCTCTAAAGTCAGTGCACACTCTTATAGATTTGTCTGGTTTTGAAATAGGTACAATATTAGAGATCCATTCTGCATAATGAATAATTTGGATAAATCTATCTTTCAGGAGCTTCTCTAATTTAGCTTTTACCAAGAATGCAACATGAGGATGCATCTTTCTCAATTTTTTCTTAACTGGTTTTACTCCAGGAGCTATAGATAAATGGTGCATTATAAGATCAGGATCCAACGCTAGCATATCTGAGTATTTCTATGCAAAGTTGATCTTCTTCTCTGTTAGGAATGTTGTAAATTTTTTCTTTTCTTCCTCTGATAAAGATTATGCTACATGGATCAATTGTGGTTCTTCTGTTGTTCCCAAATTGATAGATTGAGTGGGCTCAATTAGAACTGGAGATCTGTCCTATAAATGACTCAGAAGGACATCAAATATCTCATCCTTAGGCACCTCAGAGAGGTTTTCACCTTCAGATACATCTTTTATTTTTACTTTTGTAGGTTCTGAGACTACCACAAAGTGGTTTTCACCCTCAGAACTCCTTTTCTTTTTATTCTTATTCTTATTTTTTTGACTAAGATACTTGATGTTCGACTCCATCATGCTAATGCTCGGTTCACTGATGGAAGTCCTCATAGGCTCAACTGCATTGAGGTAGCAAGCAAGGGCATAATAATTTGGGAAGGTATAAATACCATGGCTCAAATTTATGGAGTTTTGATCAAGAAGTTTAGGATGTTGGATAGTCAAAGTGGTGAAAGATTGGGAAAGAGTGTTTATGGATATGGATCTATCATCATCGGTCCTAACCCAATGCTCAATTTCAAATGTGATATTACAACCGAAGACATTCAATTCATGAATAGGCTCAATGTCATTATGATAGTCCACTTCAGCCATCGGTGGATCAGACTCGATAAGTTCATCATTTCTCTCTAGAATTACATTGGGTTTAGGTGCATATTGGTGAATAACATCAACATGTTTATCTGTAATAAGCTCATCTTCTTCTGGAATGGGTCCCCATTCATAGTCATTAGATTCTTCATCTATGCCTCTAGGAAATCTAAGAACATGAGTAAAGTCAGGATGAATACCCCAAGAAGGGTTACCCTTAGATTCTGATTTGAATTCATACTCATGAGAATCTCTCTTAGAATAACTACCACCTTCCTCTTTGTTTGTTTGATTGTCTTCGAGATTAGCTGGTTCTTGTGTTGCAACTATCTCTTGCTCTATAGTAGGTTCTTGTGTTTCTACTACATTAATTCTTTTGATTGGATCATCTTCAGCATCAAGGAGGTCTTTTATTTATTTAGGAAAATTTTCATAGGGAATGAGCTCATCAGTGGTGTTTGAATCATCACTATCAGATTGTTCAGTTATTTCTACCTTTAGTTGATTTTCTATGGAAGGCTCAATTTGTTCTAGAACATGTGGGGAGTTCTTGCTAAGATAGAAAGGCTTCTCCATGTATCCTAAACCTGTTGTATTCTTGTTGGCTCAACCATAATGTTCAAGAGGTGACATAAGACCTTTACCTTGTAGTCTTAGAGGTCCTTTTCCTTTATATCCCATCTTAGCTATCAGTTTATCCCCTGGGCCATATGACTTAGAAGGAACCTTCGATACTTTAGAGTCACTAGGTGGAACAACTTGGGATTTAGGTTCATCTTTGTAAAGCCATGCAAGCTTAGCTTCATCTTCTTCAAATTATTTCTTAGGTACTTTCTTTGCAACAAAATTTCCATTATATGCCTCAAGAGGTTCCTTAGATTCTGGTTTGAACTATTTTTGAGCTTGCCCATAAGACTTAGGTGAGATAGGGAGAGATGTCAAAGACAAAATTGGATTTATAGTATATTCTCCCATACCATTTTCTTTGATATTGACCTCTTTTGCAATGTCTTCCATCTTAGAGGTGGATGCTACATCTATTTTCTTAGTGGAAGATTCTCTATTATTAGGAACAAGTTTATCCGCATTTGCCTTCAATGCATTGCAAGTTGTTGACACGTCAGCTGGAATGGTTACCTCTACTCCATCACAAGGAAATTTCAAGCATTGATGGTATGTGGAAGGAATAGCTCTCATCTCATGTATCCAGGGTCTTCCTAGAAGGATGTTGTAAGCCAAAGTTATATCAAGAACTTGACATATAGTACCTCTGATGACAAGATCCATTCTGATAGGCAAGAAGATTGTTCCCTTGGAGGATCTTTCTTCTTCATCATATTCTTTGATAGTTATTTTCTTTCTAGGATCAATGGCTATTTTTGAAAATCCCAATTGTGTGATCAAGCTGTAAGAAAAAATATTCAGACCAGTGCCTCCATCTATCAAAACACATTTGACACGATGCTTTTGGATCAAGACTTCAATATGAAAGGGTTGGTTATGTGGATGACTCAAGGAGTTATCATCATCCTCTGAAAAGGAGATATACTATGGGGACGTAAGATGACCAACCATAGCCTGGAATCTGTCTAAATCAAGGTTATCAGGAACATTGGATTTGAGTAGAGCTTTGTCTAGAATGGCTCTATGAGCTGGAGATATTTGAAGCAACTCAAACATGGAGATTTTAACATTAGTATGTTGGAGTTGTCAAATGATACTATATGAAGCAAGCCTCATGTCCTTAGGATTTGAAGATTTAGATGTTGCCCTCTGTTTAGAAGCGGAAGATAGATTGAAAGGCAACTTAGGAACATTTGATTGATCTGGGATTTGTCCTTGTAGGTGTGTCTGAGCTTGTGATCGAGTAACTGCGTTGGCTGATTGATTTTCTCTATCTCTTCTTATAATTGTGATGACATTGCAATGCTTAGATAGGCTTGGTTCAACCATATTGATAACAATATTATTTCTAGGATAGGCATAATTGACCTTAGCACCCACATTAGGCTGAGAAGATGAATCTCCTTGGCTATGCTTTGGAAATGGTTTAGTGAATGCTATGTGATCATTATTGCTTTTAGGATTATCAATCATGATTTCTCCATTATCAATCTTGTCTTGAATGGTATGCTTCAAGCACAAGCAGTTATTAGTTTTGTGACCTTTACCTAGATGGAAATCATAGAATTCATTCTCTCTCCACCATTTTGACTTAGGATCAGGATTAGATTGTTAGATCTTAGGCAAAGAGATGATGTTATTAGCCAACAGAGTTCTCATAGTTGATTCCAAAGATTCTCCAAGAGGAGTGAACTTTCATTTATTATCAGCGGACCAAGATTTGTATTCTAGCTTCTTTTGAGATGATTTAGACACCTTTTGTTCTAAAGCTTTGATGGCTTGAGTACCGATGGTTAGATTGAAAGCAGGTGCCTTGGATGGGGCATGGAGATTATCAACAATGCCATCTGTGATGACACCCTTATTCTTGTTCCAATTTTTGTTCTTAAACTTAGAACTAGATTCATACTTGTCCTTTTGAAGTGTGACGTCTCCTTTTTTCACAAGTACTTTTTCAATTTTAATTGAATTATCTACCATCTTATCAAAAGATGTGTGATTTTGCATTTGTAAAGGGTAGTTGATTCCTGGAACAAGATTGTTGATGAAGATTTCCAGCTTCTCAGTTTCTGGAATAGGTCTAGCATATAGAGAAAATTTCTTTCTCCATCTTTTGAGAAATGTCAAGAATGGTTCTCCTGGATATTTTTTGAGATTGCAGATATCAATCATGGTGACCGGATGTTGGATGTTGTAGGAGTATTACTGATAGAACAATTTGATCAAATCCTCAAAGGTTTTGATTGTAGGTGGCATCCTAGAGAACAATTGAATGGCTGCCCCCCCCAGAGATTGAGGGAAAAGATGCATCAGATAGGTCAGTTTGTGCATGAACTCCATAGATTGAGTACAGAATTCTCAGACATGATCTTGAGGATCAGAGTTTCCATCATACTTATCATATTTTGGCATTTCCACCCTTTTAGGGAATGGTGGCATATACAAGTCTTTATCAAATGGAAAAGGACATAGGGCCTCCATGGAGAACTCTTTAGGTTCTTTTTCTTTTTCCATCTTGTTAAGTTTTACTTGCATGGCATGCATTTGTTTGATCATAGCTGAAATAGGAGTTTCTTCCTCATGTGTAATGATATCTTCCACATTAAAATTGGGAAGAAGTTTAGCTCCTTGATGAGCTAATTTAAAAAAGTATGTTTCTCTATCTTCTTTCAAGAAATGTTTCATCATTCTTTTGAAGTCATTGTCATTTTGATACCGAGCAATTTCTTCAGGTGTGGGTTCTTGATCTGCACCATGTTGAGATTGAGCTCTTTGAGAGCCATGGTTCATCCCTGCTTGAGACATGGTAGGAGTTTTAAGACTCCCTGGGATAGATCGAGGAGGAGTTTGTTGATTACCTCCATGAGTTGTTGGAGGGGATATTTAACCAGTTTTTAATCAAAAGTTGCCAAGACCGTTGTCTTCGTAAAGACCAGAATTGTAGAGTTGTTCAAGAGTTGGACCCTAGATAGTGGTTATAGGTAAGGTATGGGATACTTCTCCAAATTTCTTGTGAGAGGAAGCTCTAGTTTCCACCATTAACCTTGGGTGAAGCAAAAGAATATGATGAAGACAACTGAAGAAAGATCTAACTCAAGAAGATCAAATGATGCAACCTTGTCAAGGTTTGATTGATTGAAGCTTAGATTAGACATAAATGAAGGATACTGTGCCCTGAATGTATGGGTAAATGCCCAAAAGATAGCGGACACGAGTTCACAACACTTAGCCATTTTGAAGATGGATTGAAAATTGATAGTTATGACAAGGTTTTGACACAAGATGAAAAAGACTCAAATCAATTAAAAAAAAGGCTAAATCAGATTCAAAAGGCCACTTTAGGAAAATGATTAGATTCTCAGTAGTTGCTGCTCTATACTTGACACAGTGATTTATCTGAAAGACTCTGGAAATACGCTGTAAAAGCTGGGTCTCTGACAGTTCTGACAACTTTTTGGCAATTTTTCAAAAATTCTCAAATGATTTTCTACAGGCTCATACGACAGTGGGTAGGCTATGAAATGACAATTAATAAACTCGTACGATAGTTGCAAAACTCGCACAATGGTTGATAGAAAGGTTTTTGATTGACTTGCAACAAAACTTGTACGATAATATACTAGCTACCATACGACAATCTGGGGGTTTTGAAATGACAATATCCAAAAGTCGTATGACTTTCTGACTTTAAAAGATGACTTTTGACTCCATAAAGGTGTTTGACATCAGATTTTGCAATTTTCAAGTTTTCAGTTTCAAATTGTTCACAAAATTGTTTGTCTAGATTTGAAGATAGTACCATATTGATTCGTTCTTAGTAACCAGATAGATAAACAAGCACACAAAACAACAAGCAAGTGATTTCAAGCACGTCTAAAAATAATGAACAGGGGAAAAAGCAACCCTGCACATGAACAACCAAGTGACTGAATGTGCTAATCCCTAGGAGCACTAACAGTGTATGTTCCAAAAAGTTTTGCAATAATGCACATATTCCTATAAAATGAAAATTTTGGCCTCACTAGGGTTTGTAGTAATGGTATGACTCTGCAACTTTTGTGATCTCAAGAGGGTGAACTCCAATCTAGGTGCACTGGGGTTTTGACACTGTTTGAGAAATTAATCAATTAGGAGCTGCTAGGGAGATCTGATAGCCCAACAAGATACCACACCTATGAAGATTTCCTCCACAAGGACATTTATATAGTGGCTGCTGCTACCACGATGAAAATGGCTATTACAGCTTGAGGTTTCGTCAATATGGTTGAACCAATTAAGGGAATGTCCACTACGGTTAACCCTATCTAAAGGTGACTCACAAAATATACCACATGGAGATTGGTTCTAGATTCAAGGATCTGAGTTTCTGATACTACCCAAAAAGGGAGTAGAGCATAGTCCTCTAGCCTTTTCACTTTTAACCCAAACAAAGCAGACAGATTAATCCGACACGCTAAGACCAACATTATCTCACAAAGATCTATGATGTCAATTACTTATGATCTATCAACCCCTCCAGAGAGAATGTATCAATCAAAAGCTGAAGACGCACAAATCTAGTAGAACGTGAGACGCTCTCAGTATCCTCCCTACCTACAAGGGTTCCTTCGTTGAGAAGAGTTTCACTGGAAACCCACTCTCTCAAGAACCACAAATTGTGTTCATAGGGCCTATTTACTATGTGTAACAAAGATGCTGAAAAGCAAATCTATGTTCATTTTTATAGCCCAAAATGAAATTTGTGATATGAAAGCAATAAAGGTCACACAAGCTTAACATGTGAGAGTTTGTTTTAATCCAAATCAAAATGTTATCAGCTGAGAAGATTACCTGAATTCCTTGCAATGCGCTTAGTAGATTTTTACCTTTTTTTTAGCAACTCTCACGCTTTTCCGAATCAAAATCAGCATAAATCAATCAAAAACAACAAATTTCAATTGTTAATGTTAGTTGTTAGTCCAAATCTAGAAATCAAATATGAAAAACTGGTTGAAAAAGTGAAACGACAATCAAAACCTAGCACTGAAACTCGTACGATAGTGGGTCACATACCAGATGACAATCTAGAAACTCGTACGACAATGGGTATCAGATCATATGACAAAAGAGCTTCCAAACGACACTATGTTTTTGATGGTATAATCCTTGATCAAATCAACTATCATACGACAGTGGGTACCTCTTGATACAAGTTTCTAACAAAACTCGTATGAAAATTGTATGGACAGAAATTAAAAATCACAGCTTGGAACAGAAAATGATAAAAAGATGATAGAAATTGATATAAATTGAATGGAAACCCGTTTCAGGGCCCCACGGTGGGTTCCAAAAATGTGTGTGAATTTTGTACCTAGCTGTAGACACAACACTTCAGTAAAATATTAGAGGTTAGCTAAAATCAAAATCGTGTAGTGAAATGGAAACTAATCTAACCAGGTGATTTACTGCCTTCTAGTAGGTGCGAGTATGATATTCTCAGATTGGACCGAGATCAGTGACCTTGATGACACCTAAATGAAGGATTTGAATGCAGAATCTAGATATGAGATGAATGCAAATTAATCTATATTTTTGGATTTTCTATGCAATTAAATGAAATAAATTGATATGAATCTATTCTATATGAGAAATTGATATGACATGCAATTAATCTAATAATGATATGCTAAATGATATGAATGCTTAAAATAATGAAAATCTCACAACAGCTTTGATTCGCATAGATTGATTCTTCGATCACCAATTCACCAGCTTGAGGATACAATTCATGGATGGATCCAAAATGAAGAGCTGAGGCCTTAATTTATAGAAATCCAAGACTTTGGAGGTGCATGGAAAAAGCCATAAATCACTCTTGATAAACTCAGGTTGATTTTTGAGTTATCAAGAATTTAGAGATAGATTAACTCACAAAAATCATGCAAATCAACTTTTTGATTTAAATCAGAAGTTGAGATCAGCTTTCAACTCAAAAGAGAGTTGAGTTTATTTTTAAAACAACTTGAATTGATTTTCTGATTTAAAGTTTAACTATTTTTTTGATTGTGCATAATTAATTATGAATTAATTTAATAAATAAAGTGATTTATCCTCAACTTAATTGATTTTTAAAAATATAACAATTGATTCAAACTTTTATTCAAAAACTATATTATTAAATTTGACAATTGACATTAATTAATTAAATAAGAATTTAATCAAGTAGTCATAGGATATTTGATTTATTGTCAAAATGAAATAATACAATTTAGGAATAAATATAATTAAATCCAATTAAATAATTAAGTGACAGTATTAAATCTAATTAATTAAATATTCAAAATATTCAATTAATCAAACTTTAGGATAAATAGGATTTATCGCCAAATACTCATTAAATTAAAGATAATTAAGATAAATAGGAATATTACTAGGAATATTCCCCAATGCAGAATTTAGGATAATCAATTAAATTTGATAATGTGCAGATGTGCCTTAGGTTAGAACTTTGATGTAGATTTCATTCGAATTGTCGATGTAGGAGGTTAATGAACTTATAGCCCATTTTTGGGGTATTACACTTATCTTGTAAGTTACTATACCGAAACATCTGTAGAGGAGTGAAAGAGATGAAGAATAGAAATATCTACATGAGGAAGATGGATATGACAGATGAGAAAAAAGAATACATTGAGTAACTTGTTGATGAGTCTATGACTTCATGTTATTGACTTGATTATGTTTCATTCATCTATGATGAGGAAAAGAGCTGAAAGACACAAAGTAGTGTTGTTGGTTGATGAAGCATTTTAGTATACACCAACGAAGTGTAGTGTATATCGAGCACAGTGTTAACCAAGCTTGTGTTCACCGATGCATTTCTTTGTTAACCTAGAATAGCAGAATGAACTAAATGATTAGTTTAGCTGATAAGATTGATGAGCTGGAAAGTGTATGATTACGAGGTAACAAATAATGTTTGTTACACAGATCGACAACTAACAAAATTCAGGAAAGATCTAGAGGATGAGAATCAAATGTGTTATTGACACAAGTGCCGAGGTATGTTTAAGAGGAAAAATCAACAAAGATGATTAAGTGGAAAAATCTAATGGAGTAGAAGAAAATGTTTTACATGTCTATATAAGAGACTGGAGATTTCATTATAAGGTGGTGATGCCGAAAGGAAAGAAAACTACAGAATCATCACGTGAACAAGTTTTCATGCATTCTGATCATACTGCTTAAGGAGAACCCTACTATAGAGCATTATCAAGCTATAGAGAGTGATTACCAATGGACAGTAAGTTGATATATTATTGAAACATAATTGTTACATTGATCATAAAGATTTGTATGAGCTGAATATTGATCTGTAATCTGCAATTGAATTTCTAATAGAGTAGATCACCTACTATTACATATTTAACCATTGTACATAGTCAAATCTCTTAACCGAGTGGACTAAGAAAGTCTTATTATGTATCATTCATAGAATGAACATTATTATCCTGTCAACCCTAGAGTGACTGCTGGTTGGACGATAACAGTTGGTCTTAAATCCTCTAACAAGGTCACACCTAACAGTGTGTTTGTAACCTTTAACAAGGTTGGGTCTTCACCGACCTCACTTCAGAAGAGTGAATATTTTGGGTTGTCGGTCCCAGATGGTTTTTCCCTTCATAGGGTTTCCATGTTAAATCTCTTTTGTTGTGTTGATTGTGATATTTGTTTTGATGTCATATTTTCATGTTGCATAGTTGATTTGATCGGTAACTATTATAAGTTTTAGACTGATAATCATTAAATGCATAGATAGTGAAAGTATTTTAAGTTACCGAGTAGCAGAAATTGAAGTATTTGTTTTTGGATTATACATTTTGTATTGGGACACTGATTAATTGATTCACCCCCCTCTCAGTTATTCTAACACTTTCTTGGCCTTGACTGATTCATGAAAGAATCTAAAATTCTGATCGCCATCACAAATCCATTTCTCCCTTGATTTGTCTTTCCAATAGACTTCTTCCCTGTGAAGAAGCTTTGTCAGATCTCTTTTCAGAGCTATTTCTTTCTTGAAATATGAGTTGGACATGCCAGAGGCTATCACTATCTTGTTCAAATCCTCTAATTCTTTCTCCACCCTGATCTTTTTGGTGAAAATGTTTTTAAAGGTAGATTTGTTCCTTTCCTTAATTCAAAGCTTAATTTCCTTGAGTCTTTTGATCAGGACAAAGCTAGGTGTGCCTTGATAATGATCGCTATCCAACCACCACTCCTCCAATTTTGGAAGGACATTTTTGTCTCGCCACCACATATTTTGAAACCTAAAACTACCTTTAAACTACTGAGTGAAAAGAAGGAAACTCAACTAAATGGGATAATGGTCAGACATGCAGTAAGGAAGAATAGTATATTCTACCTTGAATGCATCCTCCAGCCAGAAAGAGCCCACCAAAAATTGATCCAACCTTTCAGAAATCCTAGTGAAATTGGCTCGCCTGTTGGTCCAAGTGAACTGCCCATTACAATTAGCCACATCTGACAAAGAATTCTTCTGCACAAATTCTCTAAAGTCCTCCATGATCTTATTAGGTCTCTTGATGCCTCCTTCTTTTTCATCCAAATCCAAAATCGCGTTGAAATCTCTGGCCATAATAATTTTATTGCCATCTACTGAAGAAATTTTGGAAGATAATTCAACCCATAATTTAAACTTGTCTTCCATTTTAACTGGCCCATACACATTGATTAATGGAAAAGAGATGTTCTCTTTCACTCCTTCCACCAATCCAAAAATCATGCTTTTCCAAAAGCGAAACCTTAACATTAGTAGGGTTCCACATCAAACCAATACCCTCAGAAGCCCCTTTTGCTTCCTGGAAATAACCTTCCCAAAATTTGCAAGAAAAAGTAAAGCTTAGAAATTTATCAATACAAATCTTTGTCTCTTGGAGAAGCACTACATCATTGGCCAATCTCTGCAACACTCATTTACATAAGCACTACTTGTCAGGGGTCGAAAGACCCCTGATATTCTAGGATGTGATAATCATTTCTGACCAAGGGAGATCCCTGCTCCCTTGGTTTTCCTCATAAAGTCAAACACACTTACAATTCCTTTCTCCTTGGCCCTCTCTTCCCTTAACTTCCTATTTGAGCATCTACCTCTGCCACCTTTGGATTTACCCAAAAAGATATTAGTTGATTGACTAATACATCTTGGCTCAATATTATCCAATTCATCTTCCATCGAAAAAATCCTCAAAAGATTCCTTGTCGTATTCAATTTCAGAGTCTGATCGAGTATTCAAATGGGATAAAGAAGGGACCTTTAAAGGAATTTTTTCTTTAGAGAACCCATGTTGGATGGAAGAACATTCCCCTTCCTCCTTTTCTTGAGTCAAGGAACATATAGGAGAGACCTTTCTCGCTTGAGCCTGCGACTATGGAGCAGTTACATGAACCATTTTTTGTGCTGCTTCTTTCTTCCTCTGAACTCGTGCAGTTTTGACATAGATCCTACAATCCGTTGATCTATGATTCTTCACGCCACATTTCAGACACTCTAAAGGAGCTATCTCCACTTCTATATGCTACTTCCAAATCATATTGCCTACTCTCAAATAAATGAAATTTGGAATTTCTTGTACCGCTGCTAGTTTGACTCTAGCAAATAAGTATGAATCCTTCTCTATGATTGATTCATCTATCTCTAAAAGGGTGCCCAAAGAGCTTCCAATACAATCCAAACTTGAATCTCCCCAAAATTACAAGGGCAAGTTATACAACCTAATCCATATAGGAGTATGATAAAAACCCAATAGGACAGGATTGAAATTAGCTTGCCATGGCCGCAAGTAAAGAGGCCAAAGACCAAAAAACTAGTTTTGTTTCTTCAAAATCCTATCTCTAGCCTCCTCGTCTTTGAAGATGACAATGAAGAAATTTTTAGGAATGAATTTGATGATGACCTCCCTGTTCTAGTTCTTCAAAACCCAGTCTCTAGTTTGATCTCTGGAAACCCTCTCTCCTATGAATCATCCAATAATGACTATCTTCTCCCAAATCACCATATCCTCTTCAACCTCCTTCAGAATAGATATCTCCACCACCTTTTCCTTACTCCCCTGAAAAGAGCACCCTCCATCTTCCTGGACAAGTCTGTTTGCTGCAATGGATTCCTGCCACCTCCCCTACTGCTGTCTCTGTTTCTAAGAAAAACCACCATTCTTGTTATTCTTCCATCTCCTCTGAATCTTCCTCCAGGGTCAATTGATGTGTTCCATTTGTTAGCATATTCATCATTGAGTTCAAAATTATTATAAAAAGTGTTTCAAAATTTAAAATAAATACATAATAAATAATGAACATCTATTTTAAAGTTTGAAAATATATAGTTTTTTGATTTTTATCAACACAATTATTTTACGTTCATCTTTACAATATTTTATTTGTCTCACTATTTTATTTATAATAAAAAATAATTTTGATCAATATATTCTTAGTATGATCTTGAGAAAATTTAGTTTAAAAAATAAATACTAATAATAGTTGTAAATTTTTTAAAAATTACATTTTGTTTTTTGTTTTTTCTTTTATCAATGTAACATGTTGAAGGAGAACATATTTGTTAAAAATGGTTTTGACTAGGAATAGGAGCTATGCGAGGTTTTCAAAATTTGGCAATGCGAAGGGGAGGATGTGGATGAAGATAATGATCCTAGTGGATTTAAGAAAGACTGGTAGGCATTGGTTGTGCCTCTCTTTTCTTGTGTTTTACTCATTTTGAGAGTTTTTCTTATTTCTATGAGTTCAAGGATTCCTATTTGGCTTCTATTGCTATGATAGGTCCATGCCTATGCCCTATGTGTTTTGTTGTGCATTCTATATGGATGCATCTTTGTTGGACCTCTCTTTCATGTGAGAGGTCTTTACATGTATGCCTATATGTGTTTGAGGGTCCTTCACACTACTGCCCTAGTTGGTTACCTAGCTCAACCTTTAGAGTGGACAATTTTCTCTTTGTGAAATCTTATTTTTCCCATGAGGCTACATTTAGCTTGGCCCTCTTTTCTATTCAATTTTCTATGATCTCCTGGTGGCTATGTAGGGATCAAAGGCCTTTATCTTATTTATTTCCTACTTTTTTTGGTCTGTAGATGTGTGCAGTTGCAATTCCATTACCTCTTTTATTCTAGGGGCCTATTTCTATTTTTTCATTAGAGTTTGTATTTTATTATGTGTTTATCATTGTAAATTGTAAACACATAATTGGTGTGTATAATTTCATGATTTGTTAGCACCCATCTTAGTGTGTTTTCATTTTAGCATATATAATAAGACTCCATGTTTCACTTAATGAACACCTAAATACAAATATGAGTCATATATCAATTTGAATTAAAAAAAATCAATGTGATCCCTTATTTCTAGGTGTGTTCCTTTATTAGTTCACCAATTTGATTATTTATTGATCAACATGGGCCCTATGTTATCATTTATTGCCTTTGTATTTTACCCTACCTTGTAATCAATATTCCTTTAGAATATGACACCCCCTTGTTATGTGGAGCCTATGATCTTGATCTTAAGCTTGATTGGTCAAAAGAGGATGCCAACACTATCCTCTTCTTGGGAAGAGGATGCACAAACCATCCTCTTCCTTGATATTTTTCTTAAAATTGAAATCAGGGGTTGGTCACTTAATATTAGTAGGATTTCTAGATTCTCATAGGCTTCCTTTGATTTTATCACATGATTTAGTATAAAAGAAAGTGTCTTACTTCATTTTGGTAAGATGAAAGAAATTTCAAGGTTGGATCCATAATTTGAAGACATCCCATTAAACAAGGATCTAAAAATCAAGGCAAAATTAATAAGATTCAATATTCAAAGACTAATTTTCTACATAAAACATTTTAAATCGCATCAAAATCAACATGGATCTTTCAACACATTATAAATATGACTAGGAGATCACTGACTAATAATTCTCTTGTCCTCAACCTCTAAGGTTGGGTATGATTTCTTGTTATCCTTAAATATGTACATTTGAGCTTTAATTCTAGACCTATTTACAAGCTATCAATCATATTTGATCGTATATTCCTATAGGGTTTTACTCTAGCACATTTGAGTATATCTCTAGGTTACATTTATCCACACTAGTTCATAGCAGTATTAGACATGCTCTAGAGTCATGAGCATATACACATCTCTTTATTGTACTGGCTATCAATGGAGGTGAGAATCACAAAACTAAGGGGTTTACTTTAATGAAAACCCTTATATAGCCACCCACACATACATCTCAAATTTTCAAGTGCAGACAAAGTAAACAATGGTACTAGTGACATAAGATATCTACTCTATGGAACTTCCAAATCTTCCCTTCTCATTCACAATTTCAGGGAAGAGGAAGCCCATGTGACATCTTCTTGGGAAGAGGATGCCATATGAAATCTCTTCTCAAGAAGAGGATGTCTCACATGACCTCTTTCAATAAGAGGATTCCCTATGTGACCTCTTCCCCCTAGAATCCATCCAGATTCAACCCTAAAATAGGTGTTAGCAGTGGGGGCTTAGATCCAGAAGCTTACCCATCCACGCAATCTTGAAAGTTAGAAAATCAGCTCTACATCAAGACAACTCTTTTTTCCAGACCACAGGTGCACACAAGCTCTCTTATATTCTATCTTGTACTTCATTTACAATTTCAAAAAGCTTAATTTTTCCATTTCACATAAGAATATTTTCTTACCTCTTCTCAATTTTAAGCAACAAAGGAATAGACACCCTGAGAGCATAGATATTGCATTGACTCTCTTCCATTTAGATTTGGTCAATCATATTCATCTTGAGGTGGTTTTGTATTCCAATGTAACTTAAAAAGTGAGAATTGATCCTCCCTTGATTCCCATTTCTTATTGTACATTTTGGTGAGCTCAACTCATAACATTTCCACTTCTGATTTGGTGTTTAGATCTATATTTATGCATTTAGCTTTGATTTTTAGTTAATTTTTGCATCCATTGGAAAAAGACATAAAATTTGCACATTGTTTGATAGATCTAGTTCAGTCTTGCATAGAATTCACATGTTAAAAAATAATAAACATATAAAATATTTATTTTAATGCATTGCTATATGTGTTTAGATTAGTCCCTTTATGCGTTATTTTTTATTATGACAAAAATAGATTTTGAAGGGACCCAAAACCCTATAAACAAAAATATTCTTACTTAACTAGATATAACAATGTAATACCATAGAAAGACTAGAAACAAAAAGGATTTAACAAAAAGAAACTAGGAACAATGACAACCAAGAACTAGAAAAAAAATACAGACAACTAAAAAGTTCTAGAAGACCAAAAAAATAGAAATTGTAGACAAGGAATACCAGCTAGGCTAAGGAATAGTAATGTCACAAGTGGGAATATTGAACTTGAATTGAGTCATGGAGGTGATTTGTTGTTGCAAGGATGAATTTTTTTAAGAAATACTATTGATAGTGGATTTGGTAGAAAGGTTGGTTGCAAAACCCACTACTTCTTCTAATGACAATGTTTCTCTTGCAGCCGTTATGAAAGATAAAAATGAGAAAGGATTCAAAGCTAATCTTGAAAGGAAGAGTTCCCCTTGTTCCACACCACCAACAAGAGTCACAAGAACCAGATCAAAGAAGGAAGAAAACAAAGTACCCAAAAAGAAAGAGGTAATTGATCTGGATGATATGGATAGTCTTATGACAAAGCAAGGTGATTAGGATGTACTCTGTGAAGATGCACTATTCTAGAAAGATGGTAAATCTGATGCCAAAAATCCTTTAACAAACATAGTGAGTACCTCTTTTCAAACACCATCACCAACTATCAAATGGTTAGAGAATTCCATCAACATGAAAAGAAACGTGCTACAGATCACTTTACCAGTAGAGGATATGGTAAGCAAGTTCCTGGGAGCAACAGTTAAGCCTAAAAGGATCAGAATGGAATCTATGATTGACATAGACAAGAAAATAGGATGTTGGGTAGTAGAATGTGTGGTACAAAAAGTTGACAAAGATATCTTAGAAGCCTCTGCTAGTGATTTCACCATTGAAAAGATAGATCTCGGGGTTGCGACTAGAGCAGTGGATGCCAAACACTTGGAGTCTTCAACCAAGAAGATATTACATAGAACCTTTAAAGATGAAAAGGACAAAAAGCAGATGAAAGCTACTATCAAAAGATTGGCTAAATTCATTTAGGAAGTTCATTATCCCAACCCACTTCCCTTAAAAAAGATTCTCCAGTCATTTGATCTGCGTTCACTAGATGTTTGAAAGATACTAGATCAAATTCAGTGAAATAAACTCATTGTAGATGTGTTCAGTAAGTGGATAGCATGTATGATTCAATATGGTGGTGCTCATGGGATTGTCATGAGCACCATTTCAAAAATACTAGACGAGTTAGCTGAGTGGGATAAAGAGAAAAATAAATGGACTGGTATAATGAATAAAATGGATGAGATAGAATAGTATGGCATGGCCAAGTTCCTCATTGAAAAACTAGTCCAAGGTTTAGATGAGGATATTCTCTATGTGTCCATCAAGAGCATCGAATGACAAAATTCTATAATTAGAGTAGGCTATGAAGGGGAAACTCAATTTATCAATGATCTGAGAGGCTTAATGAACACGATGCAGAAAGACATCAAGTGTCTGAATATTACGTTGATGGATGAAGGGACCCAGAGTATCAAAGGAGCCAAAGAAATGACCTAGGAATTTGAGAAAGGGATAGCGGCAATCAGGGACAATAAAGATCTCACAACCAAAGACTTTACATCTATGGAGAATATTGAGGCAATGCTGGTGGTGTGCATGGATCATTTGGAATCCCATAAACACAAGGTGGTCCAAGCGTGCAAAGACAAGAAGGTCCTTGGGTAGAGGATAATCCACATTACCTTACCACATCATGCCACGATAGTCAACGTCTCACGTGCACATGAGGAGTGGGAGAATTCTCATGCTACCAGTTCTTCTCAAGGCCAATCAATGATGCCCAACTCATCCATGATTCAGTGATCATGCTCTACCGATCATGAGTCATTCACATTTTCTCTACTTATGCTATTTTAAGTTATGCTTTCAGTTGTTTTTCAAACTGTTTCTTCCAAAACTCTGGGAGTTTCAAAACTTTATTATTTTTTATATGATGTAATCGGATGACTATATATAGCCAGGGAAAACTTTTAAGTGGTCAATGATAGTTTTTAGCAAAAAAGTTATAATAGTTTAGTTATCATTTTGGTGTGTTTTTTTTGTAAGAGACTTTCGGTTATATTTTTGAATCAATGAAAATAAAATATTTACTGTTATGAATCTGGTGGTTTATATCTGTGAATTAGTTTCTATTGGGATATATTCTATTGAAAAGAATGCTTTGTTGAAGCGTCTCTTTCATTTTGAGTCTTGTCAATTTATTTGTGAGCGCATTATGAATTAAAGTTTGTGAGCTTCAGTAAATTAGTTTTCTTATCAAATTCTAGCAATTAAGGCATCTTTATGTGAATTAATACATGTACCTTATTTACTTTCTGGTTAAAAGTATGATATTGGCATAAATGCAATTTTGATTTTTTAAAATTCATTGAAAATCATACTGGGAGCTGTACCATAATTCATAGGATTAAATCATTCAGTTTTAATCCAACTATTAGTAAGAGATTAGTGTTCCTTGAAGGGATATAGAGAAAAGAAATAGAATAAAGAGACAAATTCATTTACTAACAAATTTTTGGTGACTCTACTGGGGAGCTGATACGAAGTAAACTAGTATCTTTTTCTTGGTTTGATGTATAATCATGGTATTACCTGCTGATGTAATACCTGGTCAACCTGAAGTTCCCCTAGTCCTACAACTCAATTTTCATTTCCTAGACACACAAGAAGACATTATTGCAGATCTAAACACCCTAGCTTGGAAATAAAAAAATAAAATTAGCAATATCAGCAAGTTTGATTGGTGATAGAGGAGGAAGAAATCAATGAATGGTTGAGAGGCCTCCCCATAGCTCAAGAGGTTGCAATTTTAGATAGGGTGGTGCAAAGACCATAAAACTACAAAAATGGATCCCAGACTTTACACCAAGTCTCAACAAAGGGAGGGTATTCTTGATAATTTTTTCCAAGAACTGCAAGATCTTGAAATTTCAACAGTCCATGCGCCTAAGAAAAAGGCCAAAAGTAGACCATCCTCTCCTCTAAAAGAACCTTTCAGTGTGAAAACTTCTTACGATTGACAAGCTTTAACCTTATCAGGAATCCAAGTCCCCCTATGTTAACTATTTACCCCACAACAATCATGGCCCAACCTTGGGGAGTAGCCAGTAGGACCCTTAAACCTGGGAGGAAATCACAACTTACCTAAGGAAGCTAGGGAAATCCTACCCAAATTATATGGAGATGGGAAGGTAGCAACAGAAGACCATCTCAATGCTTCCAATACCACTTGTGGGATTTTGGCAGTCCAACATGAAGATTTTGCGGTGATACTTTTTGTACAAGCTCTTTCAGAGTCAGCCACATATTGGTTCTATCATTTACCCAATGGTCAAATCACAGATTGGAATAGTATGAAAAATGATTTTGAGGCCCGTTTTAAGAGTGTGTCAGATGAGCATTCTCTCCTTGCATAATTGACTCAACTAAAAAAATAGGTGCATAAACCTATGAGGGAATTCATAGCCAAATTCAATAAAATCATCCATAAAATCCCACAAGAAAAAAGACTGACCCCTGAGAATCAAAAGGACTTCTTTCAGAATACCATGCCTCTTGACATTGGTTTTCATTTGAGAAGAGCCAGAGTGGCTGACTTGCAAGCCACTCAAGATATGTCAATCAAGTTGGAAGATGATTTGATCACTGCGGGAAAGTGGAGGAGATATGTTCAAATACCTAATGCACAAAACACATCTCCTTCTGATACTTTTCTTCAAAGATTGGTAAATGATGTGATTACCATCAAAAGAAAAATTCCTAAAGGAAGTGCTAATCCCTCTCCTCTATATCAAGATATCCCTAGAGGAATATATGATCAAGCTGGTCCTAGTCATAGGAATCTAGGTTATCTCTCATCTGATAAAAAATTGTTGGAAGCTCCTCCCAGAAAAGCTAATATGTGCACCTTCCATCTTACTGATGATCATGATGGAACCTTCTATCTAGAAATGATTCGGTCTGTGCAGATGCAAGTGAACAAGGAATTGATAGAAGAATCACCTGGAGATGCAAAAATTCCTCAGTTACGTGGCGGCTCTAGAAATTATTATTTAGAATATGAATTTGACTCTGATCAAGGAGGAAATATTATGGTAACTCTTGAGGACCCTACATGTACTGTATTAACCAAAGGTTATCGTAATTCTCAGGCCAATGAAATTTCGTCAACATCATAGCATTGGGATAAAGGTAAAGATTCTCAAATAAAAATATCAACTTTTAAAAATTCCATTTCTAAAGAAGATGAACCATTGAAGAAAACCAGCTCTAGTACTTCTTCTGATATTGTTGATTTTTGTGAAAATTCCAAAATTCAAGTCTCCCCTGTTGAGTACCTTAGGATGAATCCAAAGGAGTTGGAAAGACTTGTTAAATATGTTAAATTAGGACAACCCCCTCTAGATTGTCCAGTTAATGAAACTACTAATGCAGTTTCATTAGAGCAAGCTACTTTAGCTACCTAGTTAGCCAAAGATGCAAGCCCTCCCATAGGGTTAAAACCAGAACCTTTTAATTTGTCTTTATTCATTCATGGCTTTAAGTTGAATAATTACGTCATAGACTCAAGAGCATCTGACAACATAATGCCTGCTTCTGTTGCCAAAGCTCTCAACCTTCCTTTAACTACAACCTTTGGTAAATGTTACGCTATGGATGCAAAACAAGTCCCACTAGTAGGTCAAATTAAAGATGCCCAAGTGGCCCTTGCAGCTTATCCTAGTAAAAAGATCAAACTCACCATTCTTGTTGCTGACATCCCAACTAGTTACAAAATTATTTTAAGCAGGACATTCTGTCGAGATCTTGGAGGTGAAATCAAAATAGATTGGTCTCAAGCAACTATTCCAATTGGAGATAAAAATAATGTCTTACAACTGGAGGGGAAATAAAAATACACTGTATTTCCCTTTGAGGATCCTAAATCTTAGATACTTTATCAAGAATGTGAATTTGGAAATTACCTGATTTATTCCACAATAAACATGACTAATGAGATAACATAAAAGTCTGATGGTCTTTGGTCCCTGGAGTTTCATGGCAATTGTGCTTCAGCTAGTTCTAGAGAAGGAGTCATGTTGATATCACCAGAAGGAGACCTTTTCCCATGAGCTTTTAAGTTAGAATTCAATAACATGAATAATACTACTGAGTACGAAGCTCTCCTATTGGGCATTGAAGAAGAAAAAAAATGGGAGTAAAAATACTTAAAGCTAGAGGAGATGCAGAATTAGTTGCAAGGCAAGTAAGAGGAATATACTCAACAAAAAATGAAAGGCTTAAACATTACAAGAATCATGTTTGGGGTGAAATTGAAGAACTTGAATCATTTTCTATAGAAACCATTCCTAGAGATTTAAATAGTAGGGCCGAATCTCTAACAGTTTCCTCCTCCTTATTGTTGCCACATTCAGATTTTAAGGAAAATTATTACAAAATTGAAATGGTGTATAGGCCAAAGGTACTAGACAATGCTGAACACTAGCAAGTTTTTCAAGTTAATAAGCAGATAGATAGATTTTTACAAATGGCAAAAGTATTCAGCACAACCTTCTTTGAAGGATCTTCATCTACATGTGATGAATTCTATCCAGATAAGGTTGCAGATGAAGGGATTGTTTAGTTAAAGGAAAATCGCATCCCAAAGGGGCTTGTCTCTCTTGAAAAATTATCTGTAAGATATGATGCCATAAATCATACACCATCTCCTCAGTAAGACATGAATCAAGGTGACTTTGAGAAAGTAGATATAGGAGAAAAAGAAGAAACCAAATATATAAACTTGGGTAAATGTTGTGCTCTTGATGAGAAACAAAGATTTGTTAATCTCCTGAGGGAATGTAAAGATACTTTTTCTTGGTCATACCATGATCTTAAAAACTTTAAAGGAGGAAAATTCTAGCATCAGATCCCTCTCAAACTTGGAACTACACCTTTTAAATAGAAGCTAAGGAACTACAATCCAAAAGTTTCTGAAGCAATTCAAAAAGAAGTAGAAATTTTTTTGTAGGCCCGTATTATTTATCCTATTCACCATTCTACCTAAATTGTAAATGTAGTACCCATTAGAAATAAAAATGGTGAAATAAGGATCTATGTGGACTTTAGAAACTTGAACCAGTGCGTCTTGAAAGATAATTACGAACTCCCTATCATGGACCACATTTTGCAGACTGTAGCAGGCTCAGAAATGATGTCTATGTTAGATGATTTCTCTAGCTATAACCAAATCAAGGTGGCTGATCAGGATCAACATAAAACAAAATTCACCATACCTTGGGGTATGTATGCTTATAATAGGATGCCTTTTGGCTTGATAAATGCGGGTTCCGCGTTTCAGCGTGCAATGAATTCTTCTTTTAGTAATCTTCTTAATAAGGTAATAGTTGTCTATTTAGATGATTTAATAATTTTTTCTAGAAGACGTAGAAATCACCTAAGAGATTTAAGATCAGTTCTACAAAGATGTAGAGAGCATGGTATCTCATTAAATCCTAAGAAGTCTATTTTTGCAGTCATAGAGGGATAGTTATTAGGCCACATCATGTCAAATGTCAAATGAAGGGATCAAGATTGATCTTGAAAGGGTTAAATCAATTCAACAACTTGGCTTGTCTTCAAACAGGACTGGTGTCAAATCTTTCTTTGGGAAAATCAATTTCCTTAGAAGATTCATACCTAATTTTGCTGAAACAACCAAACACATGGTTAGCCTTCTGAGTGAGAAAAATCCTTTCAGATGGAGCACAGAAGATGTCAAGGAATTTGAAAAAGTCAAGAAAGTTATAGCATCCACCCCCACTCTGATAAATCCAGACTACAAGAAAGATTTTATAATATATTGTTATGCCTCGGAACACACAATGTCTGGAATTTTATTGCAGAAGAATTTGATAAAGAAGAAGAAGTGCTAATCACTTTTATGAGTATTCCCCTCAAAAAGCATGAATTGAACTATCCTTTGGTTGAAAAAAAAACTTATGCAGTGGTGAAGGCAGTGAAATCTTTCAGGTTCTATATTTTGCATTCTCACTCAATTGTTTATTTTCCTTCTTCTACTGTCAAAGATGTCCTTACCCAACAGGAAATATGCATGAATAATTGAGCAACTTGGATTTCTAGGATTCAATAGTTTGATTTAGATATTCATCGCACCAAGTTGGTTCAAGGACAAGGTTTATGCAAACTCATGTCTGAGTAGGTGCCTGACAGTGATATGCCCTTAGTTCTCTTTGTTAGTCTTCACGACTCATGGTTTTCAGAAGTAGCTTTCTATCTTACCTACAGAGATTGTCCTCCTCATTTAAATCCTAAAGAGGAGAAATCTCAAATTAAAAGCCGTAAAGTATGTCATTTTTGATGACATATTGTACAAAAAGGGTTTAGATGGAGCTTTTTTGAGATGTGTTGATAAAGAACAACAATAAAAATTGCTCATGAAGTTCCACAATGAAGCTTGTGGTGGTCATTTTTCTTCCATAGTGATTGCTTTTAAAATTCTTAGGATTTGTTATTACTAGCCAAGAATGTTTGGTGATGCTTATAAGTGGGTAGTGAACTATGAAAAATGTAGGTTGTTCAGTGGAAAGCCACAATTGGTAGCTCTTCCCTTGAGACCAGTGGTTATAGAAAAACCCTTTAAACAATGGGGGTTAGATTTCAATGGACCAATCGACCCGCCATCAAGTGTTGGCCACACACATATCCTTACTGCAACAGACTACTTCACAAAATGGGTGGAGGCAATCTTGGTCAAGAAAACTACATCAGAGGTGGTATGTGAGTTTCTAAAAAATTATATTCTAGTCAGGTTTGGAGTCCCTAGCAAGCTAGTTGTAGATAATGCCACTAATTTTTCCTCTCTAGAATTGAAACTTTTCTGCTATGATCATGGCATCTTCCTGTCCCATGCATCTGATTATTACCCCCAAGGAAATAGATAGGCATAATCAAGTAATAAAAACTTGATCAGGATAATGAGGAAATTATTATGTGACAATGCCAAAGATTGGCATAAAAAGTTATTTGAAGCTCTTTGGGTTGACTGCACTTCTCTGAAAAGAGCAATTGGGATGTCACCATTTAAAATGGTATATGGTGTTGAGGCTCAAGTTTCACTTCTCCTGGAATTAGCCACTATAAAATTACATAAAACAATTGAAGAGCAAGTTTTTCAAGATGCCCTAGAAAATAGATTTTGTATCTAAATAAAATACAAGAGGAAAGAGAGGAAATGGTGAGTCGAATAGCTTTGCACCAAGCACGAGTTAAGAAATTTTTTGATCAGAGAGCCAGGCCTCAAAATTTCATGGAGGGAGACCAAGTATTGTTGTGGGATAAAATAAGAGAACCTAAGGGCACCCATGGAAAGTTTGAATCACTTTGAAAAGGCCTGTTCATAATCAACGAAGTGTTGGGAATAAATTCTTTCAAGTTGGAGCATCTTGACGGTACTATTCTACCCTTGACCTTTAATGGTCGGGATCTCAAATTGTATCAACTCTAAGAAGTTTTTCTCATTCTCTATACATATTGTTTTGTTGTGCTACTTTCTATTTTGTCATTTTTGGTTTTCGACCATTTTTTCTCATTTCCCTCGTCTGCAAAACCAAAGCTTTAAATTTATCCTTCCTCCTCAAGAGTCCTCATCCCCAGTCGGAGCCATTGTTACCACTGATTTTTGCTCAATTATTCAAGGCTCTAATCTTTTCAAAAATTACCCCATAATATTTTTCAGGTACATTTCTTTCAAAGTTCTTTTAGTCCTTTTACATGTACCCCTTGTCGGTTGAACTTGAACCTTGAACTATACTTAGTTCAAGATTCAAGGTTCAATAACACCCCACAGTATGATTGGCTTTCTTTTTCTTTATTGTAAGATTAATGACATGTTGTCTTTGCAAAGTGCGTCCTCCCATTGAACTATGAACCATGAACTTCCTTAGTTCAAAGTTCAAAGGACTTTGTCAATTTGCAAAGTATTTTAATTATTCTTTTATCTTTCTTTATAGCCGTTAACTTTGTGTTTATTTATTAAAATATACCAAAGGGTATTCGTATCTTGTTTCTCATTGAACTTGAACCGTGAACTCCCTTAGTTCAAAGTTTGAAGTTCAACAGATGTTCATAAGAAGAAGACTAGGTGATGGTGATGTGATGGAAGTGACAGTTGATAGAGATTATGATATCCATGTGTGGCAGGGATATAATCATTAATGGAGGTGACATCTAAATGTTGTTTCACTCATGAGAAAGTACAGATATTCAATGCATCGATTAAGCAAACTTCCCATCATCATTAACTAAATCTTTGGGCCATTACTTCGCCATCTATTGCGAATCTCCCATAGTTTTGTGAGCAATTTGGTAATAAATTGCTGGAACTTGGTCATTTTGTTCATTGTGGTAGAAACTTTTTAGGTGACCAGAGCGGAAGAAGTATTGTCATGCCCCGCAAGGGAACCAGGGAAGAGAACAAAGATTCTCTTAACAAAAGAAAACCTAAGTAAAAATTTATGAAAAATTTTGAACTTTGAAAAGAGTTACGTAATCAAAACTTAAACTTAGATTCCTTCCAAGGTTCCCTTTTCATTTAAATGCATGATTCATTCAAATCCATTAAGTAAACTAACAACAAGATTTATTTCTCAAAGCAAACTGCATCATATCTTTAAGAAATACAAAATATTTTCATTTCAACTTTCCATTTAAAAATCATCTATATTCCTAAGTATTCTTTATGAACAATGTAACTTATAAAATTTATCCAACTCATTTGATACATTAAAAATATACTACATTTGGTTTTTCAATAGCTTCACTTAAACAACAATAATGAAAGCATGTTCCATAATTTGGAATGTTACAAAAATCCTTTTCTTTTCCAACATACATCTTAAACATAAAGTTCACATTTCCTTTTTCCCTTCTTCCTAAGTCTACCCATTCCAATTACATCATTTTGAAATACATTATTGATTACATTGCATTCAACTCCTCATAAGAGGTAACAAGATTTTGCATCATGAAATATAATCACAAGGCCTTCATTCTTCAAAGCTGGTACATAAGCAAGCATGAATCTTCAAGCACTGTATCTGCAAAAGATACCTCAATAAAAAATGTTTACCACCCAACCACGTGGATACCCATAAGGCCCACTCCCCCGTGCTAGGAGATAAACACCAAGGTCCACAAAGAAGGAATAGCTAGGCCAAACCTAGGGTTGGGTAATCTTTCCCAAAATAGCAAATGAAAGAGAGTCAAAGTATAGATCTTTCCCAAAAGGTTCTAAGGCTTGGGTAGAAACTCTAAGCAACAACCTAAGTGAGTGTCATCGCATAGCCCTCACTCCTTGGGTTGTCTTGGTACTAGCCACTTCGGGCCCCGGCCCCCAAGTAGGCACATGCGGGATCGAATGCCTTTCGTACAGACAAGTGCCATTTGATCGTACCTATGCATAGGTACCTTCTCCCACTCCCATCCATAGCCCTTACTAGCACTAATGGCATGGGCGAGGCACATTTAATCTTTTTAATGTTTTAACCCATTCCCATCAGTTTAATTAAATTTTCACTTGTTAAATAACTCTTCAGTCGGTTATCCTGGTTCTAGCCACTTTAGGGCCCCGGCCCCGCACTGAGAGCCACTCACTAGGTGTCGTTAGGTTTTCTACCCTCAACCCATACATCACAATTACATCATACACATAGTAGAAGCACATTGTAAACACATTTGAAAACTGCTACAAAGAATTGGAAATAATAGGATAGTTATGTATGTTTAGAGAAATTAAGTACGTTTAAGAATGTTTAAAATGTCTTGATCCTCTTAGAAGACTCTAAACCCTAAACTGCTCCTTACAAACATTCTATCTCAATAAAGGCATCTAAATGTACTGAAAATAATCTCCACTAAACAAGGAATGAACAATCTTCAGGTTTATACAAAATTTCTTTCTATACCTAAAACCTGGCTAATCCTGAAAATTGACTAAGTCTGATTTAATTAAAAATCTAAAATTTAAAAGTTACAACTTAACTCCTAGGAACCTGAAACCTATTCCAATGGATTCAAAGGGTACCTAATCCCTTTATACAAGTATACCTTAAAGTATAAGAAATTAAAGTACATATAAAGTCTGAATCCTATTTTCCTTGGTTTATACTGGACTAGTCGGTTGACACAGTATTGCTCGGTTGACACACTACCGACCTAGCCCGGTTAACACTAAACTGACCTGGCTCGGTTAGCACACTACCGACCTAGCTCGGTTAACACACTATCGACCTAGCTCGGTTGACACATTACCGACCTAACTCGGTTGACACATTGCCGACCTAACTCGGTTGACACATTACTGACCTAGCTCGGTTAACACACTACCGACCTAGCTCGGTTTACACACTGAACCGATGGGAACTGCAGAGAATGACTGTCAACTTTGTCTTGCGGGTAAAACTGGGCATTATAGGGACTAAGGTTGCCTAATATGAGCATGACCCATTTGAGATCTCCCAGTTTCCCTTCAGAAATAGCCCATCAATCCTCCCTATCTATCTAACAAATATATTCTAGATCTGGGAAAAGAAAGGTGGCACATAAATAGACATGAAACAGTAAGGTTGCAACAAAAGTTCTAAAACCTGGAAGCATTCATAATACATCCAATGACAGTAAAATACACTATCCTACAAGATCAAAACCACTTCTACCCTCCCAGGGAGGTTTCACCACAGTGAACATACAAACATTCGTAAAATAACTTTCCACAAACACATTTCAAATACATAGAAAATAAAACATATATATATATAGTTTTCGATTCTAAACAAAAAGGTAAATAATCATAATCTCATCGAGTAATAGATCATTTATATACACAAGATAATAATACTACAATAATGCATATATATATATATATTTTGCAACCATAGTACAATATACAGAAACTTTTCAAGAAATCTAGATTTTACATTCATTCTACAAAATAAATCTACTTCTCAGGATGGATTCCAACCTAGAGTCCTGTGAAGACCAGTTGGAGAAGAAGGAAGATCAAACCCTCTCCAATGTTTCCAACACTCCTTTGAATCCCTTTGCTTGCAATCTTCCAGCCTCTACCCGTAACAATCCAAATGCCAAACTCACAGGATAAATTTCCTACAACAATAATAATCCTCTTCTCCCAATCAACTCTTCTCCCAACTCCCTTTACACAGGAAATCTTTCCTGTAAATAGAATGGAGGAGGTGGTTGCACAGGTAATCCAACCGGTGCAACCATCTCAACTATCCATCCGTTAAAGAGATGGTTTTGAAAACTCATTCCCGAAAAGGGATAAATAGACTATAATCTAAGTCCCTAAATTTAAGGATATTAAAATAAATATTATAATCTTAAAATGATTTATTAAATTATTTAACTATGGTAATAGGATAATCCTATTTACCATACCGCTAATTGATCTAATTATTTATTAATATAATAAATAATTACATGGTAATAATTATATATAAATATATGTATGCATATGCATATGTGTGCACCCATATGCCTATGTGTACATATATTATTATTATTATAAATATTATTACAAGCATAATATTATTATTATAAAACATATTATTATTTTTATTGCTATAGACTCTTTGTCGTTATTAGTATTATAAAATAATACCATAAATAAGGTACATTATTATTAATGTTAAACATTAGAATAACATTATTATAAACTATATTGTTTATTCATACCTTAATCCCCATTCTAAAATATATATGTATATATTAAGTAGCCACTAACATAGGTTAGAATTTTACCACTATTATTTAAAACCCCTTTTTTTATTATTATTAATATTTCCTTAGACATTAAAATACCATAAAATTAATCCTTATCATGGGTATTAAAACCACATGAT
Organism: Chamaecyparis obtusa; assembly: GCA_027943335.1. Lineage (NCBI taxonomy): Eukaryota > Viridiplantae > Streptophyta > Pinopsida > Cupressales > Cupressaceae > Chamaecyparis > Chamaecyparis obtusa. The sequence goes on from BSBK01004442.1 coordinate 258,407, forward strand.
CTAATTGCACTCAAAATCTCTCCTAATGAGATACGCTACTAAATCATACCCTCAAATGAACAATAATCTACATCCATGATCTACTAACAGAATTGAACATATCACAAAGGCAAGAACTAGCTACAAGATCCACAATTCCATCAACTACAAAACCACATAAGACATTCACACAAGGGACTGACTCGACACTTCCCACCTAAGGATAAAAGGATCAAAGGTGAAGTTTCTTCCTGTGGACCTGGTGATACCTCCGTAACAACAACGACGATCGAGGATTTTGAGGGATCGCTTAGACCTGTGAAGCCAGGTGGAGACGACACCCGGTACCTGCAATCCTGCATCACCAAGAAGAGATACATATATATACATATGGAGATACAAATCAGATATATTCAAGCAGATGACCAGGATCGATACATCGTGTGGACCTCAACTAAGTGAGTAACTACGACTTCATCCTGGAGTCATGAAAAATACATCAGACACATCCATGAAACATAAAACATCATGATAGTGGTTAGATTCAAATAATTGGGTTAGATCCATATAAAAATAGATAATTTTCTAATCTCATAAACATGTAATTACTAACCATAAATGAGCATATTCATCATGTCATCATCCACAAAACATAAATGTAAATGTATAGTCTTGACCATAATAATAATAAAATGTCTAAATCAGAAAAGTCTAAGTATCACCATAGGAGAGGTATTACAAGTATCTTTCTCCTTTCAAACTTTCAATAATAGCTATAAATATAAATATATGAAATACAATTTTTTTCATCCTTGAATCTCTTTCTTCCTATAAACACAATTTTAAGAATAAAAATATACTTTCCTAATGTACTTGAATCATTAAATAAAAAGAATACACATAAAAATTAAATTTACTATACATGTCTAAAATTATTATTTACTAAATTAATTTTTAATTACAATAACAAACTATTAATGTGTTATTTAAATATTAAAAAATTTATATTTAAAACTAGTGCAAAATTTATTAATTTGGAAACCCTTCACTTTTTAAATATCCAATGTATTCCCTATTTTAAACCATCTCAATGTATAACATTATAAAATGATAAAAATATGCAACTCAATCCTATAATCAAAAAGTCACGACGATTGAAAATATTGATATACATAGGAAACAGAATTCTCATGCTAATCATGACTTGATTATACAGGAGACAAAAAAATGCACACCAATAGTTTAAACTCTTCCTCTCTAAAAACAACCTGCTAACAATTGCTTGTTTTTATAATGCACAGGGCAAACAAACAGTTGCCGTCAGATTTAGAGAAAGAAAAAGTAGACAATGAGCATAGATCTCCTGCTGCTCTTCTTCGCAGTGTGTTTTCTACTGTATCTCATCAAAACTGCTATTATTGAAGGCTCTTCCAATGGCTTTGTATGAAGCAGACGAAGGAGTTGAGGAAAAGATGGAATGTTCGATTTGCTTGAGTGAGGTGGAAAATGGAGAGATGGTGAGAAGTCTTCCCAATTGTCACCATACATTTCACAGGGAATGTATTGATAAGTGGATTCTTATCAATTGTTTTTGTCCCTTGTGTAGAACATAAATTACAATACCAGCATTGTTCCAAATGGGAATAATAATAATAATGCATTTGAGGATGTGGAACTAGGGAACTTAAGCAGATAATTAACGCGCAGAGCGTCGCAGAATTAATACAACAAATATGTCTCTACTTTGTCTTTCTTGTTACTCTCTCATATGCGTAGACTTAACTTGGGTATTTTGAATTGAAACAGTATCATCTTTTCTTGCAAATGCTATCAAAATTTAAGGGTACAGAGAAACCAGATTTTGGCGCATCGTAGTGTTTTGTATTCGTATATCTACTGGTGTCAATTTTGTTTCTTGGTTGGACACTAGATTTCCATTATTAATGTGGAATGGAATATGTACATCCAATGGTTTTAGTGTATAGAATAGTTTTGATGTTTTTCTTGTTTATCATTCATATATATACAAAAGGTATAAGGAGAAAGTTCTTATAGATATTAAAATTATATAATGTATATACAATTTTTTTTGATCGGTAATGTATATACAATTTTATTTATAAGAAAAAATATTTTTAATAGTTTTAAAAAGTGCATTGTTTATAGATTATATAATGAAAATATTTTTTAAAGAATGAGTGTTTGTCTTAAAGTTTAGGTCTCTTTAGTATTTATAATGTGTAGATTAGTTTTGAATTTTTTTTTATTATCTTATATTTTTTTTTATTGTACTTAAACACACATCAAAATATGTAAGGAGAAAATTCTTATAGATATCAAAGTTTATACTAGCACTTGTACAAAAAGGAAGTGCAATGTCAAGTGAGATTGAGAGTATGCAAGTTGGATACTTTATTAATTTGCATTTACTATTTTACAATATAAGAAAACAATTAACCTATGAAATAGAGTTTGACAATAATTTTGTACCTTATTTGTTAGAACCCTAAATCAGTTATAAATTTGTATACGTTTTTTCTCATTTCCATATCCAAACAAAGATGCATTTTTTGATTGTTTTGTTGACTAACCTTTCAATATTAATATCACACACTACTAAAATATTAATAACAAAATTTATTATAAAAACTATTTACCACATTGCTAGCATAAAATCAATTTCCACCTTCACGTTTCACAAAACCATTAATTATAACTAAGGGTATAGTAGCTTCTCTAGGGGATTTAAATATTCATAAAGATAATCCAAATTCTCTATGTTTACATTCTTTTGGTGTAAATGTTTCATCAATGAAATCATATATAATGGGTTGTTGATTAAATTTTTAATGTTTATATAGTTTAGGTACATGTACCATATTTTATATCTAATTAAACTTGTAGTTGGTCTTTTGGGCAGTGTGAGCTATTGAGAATTATAATTCATTTAATTGATTATGTAATATTTGTTCATTTAAACAAATTAGCCATGATAGTCTAAATGATTTTGTATTGAATATGTGTACATTTAAGTGAATTAGATATGAATTTAAAATAACATACATGTTATAGTAGATGTAAATATGACATTAACTAATTAAAATTTACCTTCAAACTGCTTTCCTTGTAACACAAGAAAATGTGTGAATGAAATTTGGGTGGCAATTCTCTTAGCTCTTAAATAAAAGGCATTCATTTCTATATGTTGAGACATGTGTCATACATTGAATGAAATTGATAATTTTGTGATTTTTTTTAATACAATAATTTTATGCATGATATTTTAAATGTAGTTAATTTTAGGATTAAGGTTAGCTTGAGGTTAGGATTAAGGGTTGATTAAAATTAAGGTTTACATTCTAAGATAAAGCTTAAGTTAGGGATATATTAGAATTAGTGTTATTTAAATTTATATTAATTATTATAATAAAAAATAATATTTTTTGAGTTTAAAATTATAATAAAAAGTGTTTCAACATTTTTAAAAAATACAATGAACATCTATTTTAAAGTTTGAAAATATATAGTTTTCTGCTTTTTTTCAAGACAATTGTTTTATGTTCATCTTTACAATAATTTAATTGTCTCACTATTTTATTTATTACAAGTAATAATTTTGATCAATATATTCTTAGTATGAACTTGACAAAATTTAGCTTAAAAAATAAATACTAATAATAGTTATAATTTTTTTAAAAAATTATGTTTTCTTTTTTCTTTTTTGTTACCCATGTAACATGTTGAAGGAGAACACATTTGCTAAAAATGGCTTTGACTAGGAATAGGAGCTATACAAGGTTTTCAAATTTTGGTGATGTAGAGGGGAGGATGTGGATGAAGATGATGATCCTAGTGGATTTAAGCAAGATTGGTAGGTATTGGTTGTGCCTCTCTTTTCTTGTGTTTTACTCTTTTTGAGATTTTTTCTTATTTCTATAAGTTCAAGGATTCCTATTTTGATCCTATTACTATGCTAGGTACATGCCTATGCCTTATGTGTTTTGTTGTGCATTTCATATGGATGCATCTTTGTTGGACATCTCTTTCATGTGAGAGGACTGTACATGTACGCCTACATGCATTTGAGGGCCCTTTACACTATTGCCCTAGTTGGTTACCTAGCTCAAACTTTAGAGTGGATGGTTTTTGTTGGCAAGTTGACTATACTAGTGTATATGACTAAGTTTAGTGTTGTCATTATGGCAAAAAATTCATATGAAATTTTGAGGTTAGTGCAATAACTTAGATGATCAAAATTTGGCTAAGTATGAAAGATAGAGAAGTCAGTGAAGCACTTGATGAATATAGCATCAATGCACATGTGTATGATTGAGTTTTGGTATGCGCCCTTGAAGATAATATTTTGAGTATGTTAGTAAGCTATGGTTAAGCATGCATGGTCAGATGTGACAATATGAAGAAGTTACAGCGAGTTGAAGTGACACAGATAGTGAGCGACAAAACAAAACAGAGTATGCAACCGACATGAAAGATTTTGATTAGCGCGTATTAATTTATTTTGTAAAGGCTATGCACCTATAATAAATGTGTTCTAAACATGTTAATATCACTGTATGTAAACACGCTTGAGCCAATTAACTTGGAAGCATTGTATGTGTTAAGTTATAGGCTAACCTAGTAATTAACTTTGGTTGTGTCTATTCAGCATGTATATATATGACATGTGCTTTTGTATTTGAGCATGAGAAGTAGAGATGGAAGAGAAGAAGTATGTGAAGTATGTAATAGAGCAGTAAGAATGATATAGAGCTTTACAAGAGGTTAAAGCATCAACGCATAAAAGGAACTGATCAGACAAGCAGTGTCAAGGAAGCAGTTCACCATTGCCGATATAGTGTGTATTTGATATCTAGGAGGTTGTAGCCTTCTTCATTTGAGCAGTGAGCTCTTGGAAAGTGAGTCCTCACCCCTAAAAGGGTTATTTGTAAAAGACTCATAACAGGTTCGACCTTTGACCAGGTCATTGTAATCAACATTGTAAAGACTGCTCCTAATAGGGCAAAGGAACATTAATAGGTTCATAATACAAAGTACAATTATTAGTGGGTATTAATTCCCACTGGGGTTATTCCTTTGGCCAAGGTTTCCCCGTAAACATAGCTTGTGTTATGTGTTATGGTTGAATGCTTATTTTCTTTGCTATTCATTTTAGTATATAAGTAATTGGGATAAGTTTAAAGAAGCATAAAAATACTAATTGTAGAACACTAATTCACCCCCCCTCTCAGTGTTCTCATTCCTAACAATTGGTATCAGAGCTTTGGTCCTCTGAGATAAGTTTAACCACTTGAGGAGATCATGGATACAACTAAAATGAAACATCTGAAGAAGAATCTTGAAGCAGCTCTTGAAGATCTTGACAAAGCTGAAAAGGAGATTGAAGAATTGAAATTGAAGTTTAGTGGTTCTCAAGTATTCATCAAGAAAATGAGAAAGGATTTGAAAGATTGTTCAACAAATGATTTGGGAAAAATGGTCAAAAAGATGAATGAAGAAAACATGTCTCTCAAGGATCAAATTGAAGAATTGGATGATAAGTTAATCAACAATCAAGAAGCATATGAAGAACAGGTCAAAGAAAAAAAATAGTTGGATGAAGAACTCACGCAAGCAAATCTGAAAATCTTAGAGTTAGAAAACATCAAGAAGAAGATGGAATCTGAATTGATAGAAGAAAAGAACCATATTGACAAATTGCACACAAGTGATGATCTATTAGATTCTCAGATCTATGCATGAAAGTTAAAAGGATATACCACTGGTATTGGATACAATGAAGCTCAAGTTCAGATTGATGTAATGCAAGAAAGAATGAAAGCACCTATAGAAGCCAAGAAGACTGAAAATTAGAATGAAGCTAAAGGGGAATCATCTAAAGATGAACACAAGATAGTAAACAAAACTTGTTATGCCTGTAACAAGCATGGACATATAGCAAGAGATTGTAAAGAGGTAAGACCTTTCAATGGTTATTGTTATTCATGCAATAAATTTAGTCATAGAGCTATGAATTGTAGATCAAATCAAAGAAATCAGACACAGGACAATCAAAGAAGTCAACCACAACAAAATTCCATAATTCCTTAGAACATTACATGTTAGATATGCAATTATAATGGTCACACAGCTAGACAATGCAGTATGGTAACTCGCATCAATGCATCGAGGAATATAAGGCCTCCAGTCATCTGTCACACTTGTAATAAGGTTGGACACATCTCAAAGTTTTGTAGATCACAAGTGCAAAGACATAAAAGACCTAATAAGGCTCAAGAATCAATATTGGATGAATTAGGAGAAGTCAAGTTTGTGAAAGCTACAGAAGATGCGAGCATGATTTGGAAGGAAGTAAAGAAAGATAATGTTGATGAAATAGTTGAGGATGCATTCGCAATGGATGCACCTCCTATTTTTGGTTAAATGATCCTCATGGTCATAGGGGGATCTTGATAAGTTCTAGACCCTTATGTGGCTGATATACTCACCCTTAGAGTATGCACCTTTGGTTTTAGATGTTTGGACACTAGTTGATGTAGTATGCAAGAGCGCACTACCTGATTGTCACCAGGAATGAAGATTGGAATTCTCTGTTGCATTACGTGTTATATCAACAAGTATTAATTATAGAAAGTTATTTTAATAGTCACCAGAGATCCATTATTCACAAATTTGCATTTGAGATCGATCCCTTGGAGAGAACAGGAGATCAAAGAAGTTAGTATTGGAAGATTGCAGTTGTTTTCATTAGTGAAAGAAGTTAAGTTGGTTTTAGAACCCTAGTGCAGATGTGATGGTTTAGAAACCCTTTGGAACCCTACTTAAGCATTGGATCAAGTAATGGCCACTCCATTTGTATTTGATATTACAAAGAGAAAGAGATATGTATTCAAGAAGCATCCTTTTATGTTAGTGCTAGATGATTTTAAAGGGGCATTTTATAGAACTCTGATGGGAGTAATGCATGTAGAAGATATTCACGCATGCATATATTATAAAAAGGAACCTATGTGAGATTATCTACGCACAGTTGTTAGACAACATTAGAGCCATCAAGCATGAAAAAAGAAAAGTATTCAGATTTAGGTCATTAATCATCTACATGTACTTTCATATAGTCGATAAGGTCTCTGATCTCTATCTAGACAAGACTATTCCTACATTGCCTCAAATTTCATTCAAGGCAACATCAAAGAGAACCGTAAAGGATTATATGGATTTGGAGATTAAGACATTTAGAATCAAGATGCTGAGAAGGTATAGGATATCTGAAAAGATTGTGGAGAAGTACAAGGACAACATTTGTTTCATGGTGGAGATAGACATTAGTAGTATGGAAGGAGTTGAGCCTAGGACTAAGTGGATCCATCTACTTGGTTATGAAGTGGAGGAAGATGTTTTGGAAGCTTATGCACAAGTCCTCTTATTAGCACATAAGGATCCCAATGAACTAAGATGGGGTACTTATGAAGAGAAGACTAGACAAGTAGACTATGTCTTGTACAATGCAACAACAAAGAGAAAAGCATCCAAGATAACTTTATACATTCTAAAAATTCATGGTGTTACACAAGAAGACTTGGATAAAGATAGGGAAGTCAAGATTTCAATTCAACTTGAGAGCGCACCCTCTTCTACTGAAGTTAAAATAAAAAAATCTGATGAGCTGAAGGAAAAGAAGAGTAAGACTAATGAAAACACCTCCGCGCCGACAACTACAGTTGATCTGGAGTCCAATCCATCACCTGAGCCAAGAAAAGTGCCTAGAAGGAAGAAATAGACCACCACAAGCCATCCATCCTCAAGGTAAAAAAGAAGCAAAGGTAGAAACACCCAAGAACCTCCTGAGGTAGGATTTAGACCAAATCTTGAAGTGTTGAGAACTAGAGTAGTGGATGAAGGAAGGATTGATTAGATAGAAAAGTTTTATGATAAATATCATGATATAGATAATTCAGAAATCCTTTCTACGATCATCAAGCATATGATTAAGTTCAAGAAGTTAGTCTTGGAACTTAAGATAGTTATTACTGATAAAGTATGGAGTATACTTGATTCTCTAAAAAGACAAGCTATTGAAGAGGATTTGAGGATAAGAGAAAAGAAATTGGATGACAACCTCCCAGTTTGTTCAATTGAAGACAAAAATTTGTTGTTAGATTTGGTGAAGCCTCACCTAAGAAATAAACTCAAAACTCTACAAATAATGAATAAAGATTATGAGTTGGTTACGAAGGAAACAAAGAAGGCATTTGAAAAGGTATTTTTGGATAGACACATGTATTCACTTTCTGTGCTTGCAACCCAAGCTCCCTCTGAGAAAGCTAAAGATTATGAGATCCCAAATGCACCAATGATAGGTCCACAGGATTCTGCACCTAAGGCTGAAGCTAAGGATGACACTATTGTGATTGACAGTGTTGAGATATCCATGGCAGTGACTGATAAAGATCTAGATAAATTTGAAGAAGCCTTTGTAGTACTGAAGAGGTTGAGATATTATGTGGTGAAGATTCACCTAAGCAGTAAGAAGAAGTACAAATTGAGGATTTAAAAGGACATGAAGAAGAGAAGGAAGATAAACATAAAGAAGAGCCCTTTGTTGAGATTCCAATGAAGGTAAAGAGTGAAATTATGGACAACACACTCCTTATTCCTAAGTCATCTATTTCATTGTTGTCAAGTTTGACACTTGATACAACTAGTTTACACTCATGGGGAGAAGAGGATCTGATGAAAATAAGTGTATTAGCTATGGAGAAAGAAAAGGAGAAACAAGTAATGAGGAATCCTCTATTTTTGAAATCAGTTAGCTTATTGAACAATTTACTACCCACAGACAAGAAATTGACAAACATTCATTCATTGGATGATGTTAGAAGCATCCTATCAAGCTTCAAAGAAAATTTCTCAAGTCTGGAAGAATCAACATCTAAAATTGTAGAAGATAAATATCTCAAGAAAAGGCTGAATGAATTGATATCAAATTTCTCACTTGACCTTAATTCACTTAAGATTGGTCAAGCCATGTTGAAAGAGTTAGCAACAAAAGGAAGGAAGATAATTGCTGATAGCATGAATAAGGACAAACTAACTGCAGACCTTTCCAAGAAGATTCAGGAAGCAGAAAATATGATGGCAGCAATAAGAAAATAAGTGGAAGATCCCTCCCAAGATATAAAAATATAAAATAATGTCTATCAAGGTCAGTTGGATAAAATTGAGAAGGCAGACAAAGAGATGGCTAAGATAAGGACTAGATAAGCTTAGCTTAGACATGCACTAGCACCTTCATTAGATGTTCTAAATCAGAACATTAAGTAGATATATGCCACTATTGTGACATATGACCAAGGTCCCTGTATGGAAAAGATGGAGAAGCTAACCTATGTATTATGCGCCCATCTACAAATAGTTGATGCACTAAAGGGTTTTTGGCAGCAAGAAATTGCAAACCTTCAAATTGCATACCCAGATGTACTCTCTATGTAAGTAATTAAAGATTCATTTTTTTGAGTGCCTTTGTCATTAATGTCAAAGGGGGAGTAGAGTAATATGGGAGTAGTAGAGTAATATGATATAAGGGAGATAGTATATGATGTACAATATTCAAAAAAGGATAAGCGTATAAGATATAAATTTTTGTGTAGAGATGTAGTTTAGAAAATTCGCCATATTCCTTTGTTGCCATTAATGACAAAGGGGGAGATTTTTGGAAAGATGACTATTCTAGTGTATATGACTAAGTTTAGTGTTTTCATCATGGAAACAAAGTCATATGAAGTTTTGAGGTCAGCACAATAACTTAGAAGATCATAATTTGGCTAAGTATGAAAGATAGAGCAGTCAGTGAAGTACCTGATGAACAGAGCATCAACGCATGTGTGTATGATTGAGTTTTGGTATGTTCCCTTGAAGATAATATTTTGAGTATGTTGGTAAGCTATGGTTAAGCACACATGGTCAGATGTGACAATATGAAGAAGTTACAGCGAGTTGAACTGACATAGACAGTGAGCGACATAACATAACAAAGTATGCAGCTGACAAGAAAGATTTTGATTAGCGTGTATTAATTTTTTTTGTAAAGGCTATGCACCTATTGTAAATGTGTTCTAAAAATGTTAATATCACTATATATAAACACTCTTGAGCCAATTAACTTGGAAGCATTGTATGTGTTAAGTTATAGGCCGACCTAGTAATTAGCTTTGGTTGCGTCTATTCAACATGTATATATATGACATGCACTTTTGTATTTGAGCATGAGAAGTAGAGATGGAAGAGAAAAAGTATGAAAAATATGTAATAGAGAAGTAAGAATGATATAGAGCTTTATAAGAGGTTAAAGCATCAGTGCATAAAAGGAACTGATCAGATAAGCAGTGTCAAGGAAGCAGTTCACCATTGCAAATATAGTGTGTATCTGATATCTAGGAGGTTGTAGTCTTCTTCATTTGAGTAGTGAGCTCTTGGAAAGTGAGTCCTCACCCCTAATAGGGTTATTTGTAAAATAATCCTAATAGGGTCTGACCTTTGACCAGGTCATTGTACTTAACATTGTAAATACTTCTCCTAATAGGGCAAAGGAACATTAACAGGTTCATAATACAAAGGACAATTATTAGTGGGTATTAATTTCCACCGGGGTTTTTTGTTTGGCCAAGGTTTCCCCGTAAATATATCTTATGTTATGTGTTATGGTTGAATTCTTATTTTCTTTGATATTCATTTCAGTATATAAGTAATTGGGATAAGTTTAAAGAAGCAGACAAACATTAATTGTAGAACACTGATTCACCCCCCTTCTTAGTGTTCCCATTCCTAACAATTGGTATCAGAGCTTTGGTCCTCTGAGAGAAGTTTAACCACTTGAGGAGATCATGGATATAGTTGAAATGAAACATCTAAAGAAGAATCTTGAAGTAGCTCTTGAAGATCTTGACAAAGCTGAAAAGGTGATTGAAGAATTGAAATTGAAGTTCAGTGGTTCTCAAGAATTCATCAAGAAACTGGGAAAGGATTTGAAAGATTTTTCAAGAAATGATTTGGGAAAAATGGTCAAAAAGATGAATGAAGAAAACATGTTCTAAAGGATCAGATTGAAGAACTGGATGACAAGTTAATCAAAAATCAAGAAGCATATGAAGAAAAGGTCAAAGAAAACAAACAGTTGGATGAAGAACTCATGCAAGAAAATTTGAAAATCTTGGAGTTGGAAAACATCAAGAAGAAGATGGAATCTGAATTGATAGAAGAAAAGAACCATATTGAAAAATTGCACACAAGTGCTGATCTATTAGATTCTCAGATCTATGCACAGAAGTTAAAAGGAGATACCACTGGTATTGGATACAATAAAGCTCAATGTCAGATTGATGCAATGCAAGAAAGAATGAAAGCACCTATAGAAGCCAAGAAGACTAAAAATCAGAATGAAACTAGAAAGGAGAATCATCTAAAGATGAATGCAAGATAGTAGAAAAAACTTGTTATGCTTGTAACAAGCATGGACATATAGAAAGAGATTGTAAAGAGGTAAGACCTTTCAATGGTTATTGTTATTCATGCAATAAATTTGGTCATAGAGCTATGAATTGTAGATCTGTAGCATCTTAAAATAGATGCACTCAATGTTGAGATCTTTTAGCCCTCCTTAGCAAGTCATTTTGATCTTAATTCATACACTTTCATGCTTCTGTGCTTATCTGCCTGATTCTGCCCCTCTTTTCTGCCTTTTCTCTCTACTTTTGAGACTTGGGCACATTTCTTGAGGTCTTGACCCTTTGGATCAAGGTTGACCTCAATCTTGACCTAGGTCAATGTCAACCTCAACCTTGAACTAGGTTAAATTCAACCTTGACCTTGACCTTAGGGTCCAGGGTCCTTGGGGTTAAGTCCCAGTTTTGGTGTTTCATCAAAATATTGTCTTTTCCCTCTTCGGGGCCACTATTTCTCGGGTTAAGTGTTGAATTCTCAAATTAATATTTGAGGTGGACCTTTCTCAAGCTTTGTATAAGATTCCTAATTTATTATTGGAGATTATCCTTTCTCGAGTTTTGTGCCTAATGCTCAAATTAACTTTGGGGTTGGCCTAACCTTGAATTTTGTGACAAGACTCTTAAATAATTATTTTTATTTCTCTCTTAAGGGTGGACCCCTTCTAGAGTTTTGTGTCAAGACTTTAATTTAATTTTCTCTCTATGTGCACCTATTTTGTGCCATGGACCCTTAATTATTATTTTCTATATTGTGGCCTCTCTAGAAGTTTGTGCCTTAGATCACTATAAAAGGGAGCCTTCCTCTCTCATTTTCTCCATCCATTTTCATGATCAAGTTTGGAGATCAAGCCATCCACTTTCATAATCAAGTTTTCATGCTCAAGCACTCTCAAGAAAGAAGATCAAGCATTCAAGCATTCAAGTATTCAATTCATTAAGGAGATCCATTGGTAGCCATTGAAGGATTCAAGCTCTATGGAGTTCTCTTGTTGAAGATGCATCCATCCATTTCCATTCAAGCCTCTTCCTAATTCAAGATCCATTGAGGATTGGTATGGAGGATCTAAAGACAATTGATTTGAGACATCTTGCATTCAATTCTATATTCATTTGGAGAATCCATACTTGTGGATTCAAGGAATCAAATCCTCCACAAGGCTTTCAACATAAGCAAGGTGAATTGTTTCATTTTCTTTGTTTATTCCAGCAATTTCAATTCAATTCCAAGGTTAATTCCTAAATTGGGGTTTGACCAAGGCAAACCCCTCCCCCCCAACAAACAAAACCATTTTTCTTGCAGGTATAGGTGCGAGATGGTGAATATCAGTGCGGATTTAGATGCCCTTTTCGTTGAACTTTCAAGATCCATGAACAAAATTTCCGTCGGAGTAGTGCACGTCAAGGTCAACTTTTTGGGGTAAGATCTTACCCTAGGGTAAGATCTTACCCCACCTTTGGGTCAAGGTCAACCTTCCTTAGAAAAGAAAAATATTTTTGGGTTTTGTATATCTTGTAGTTTAGGTTCAGAAAGGTGTAAATCAATAGTTTTTGAGACCATCTTACAGGGTTTTCAGCCAATTATTTTTCAGAGGTAAGCACCTTTATTTCTTAATTTCAATATTAATCATCTACATTTACATCCCATATCATTATAATTTCATGTAAGTGTAAAATATCAGCTTTGGGGTCTCTTTTATGTGCAAACCATTGTTCTAGGACCCCACCGCATATTTTATATATTACATTTTGGTGAACCCGTTTTATGACAACTTCCTTTTGATCTTGGTGTTAGATTTCCCTTTGTATTATCTTGTGTGTTCACCTTCATCTTACATTTTGGTGAACTCGACAAGCTTACCCACTATGTTTTGTGGAATTAGATGCCCTATTGTGTTTGTTGTATCTTGTGTGTTCACCTTCATATCTCACATTTTGGTGAACCCGTTTATGAAAACTCTTTCTTCTTGGTGTTAGATTTGCATTTTGTGTTAGATATTACATGCATATAAAAGTAGATTTCTTTTATGTTATTGCATTTATATTTCAAAAATACAAAAAAATTGCAAAATTCTCTTCAAAAAATTCAAAAACATTTACATTTTCATGCTTTGTGGAATTAGATGCTCTATTGTGTTTGTGGTGTTTGATTTCCTTATAAATTTCATTTGAATGCATTTGGATCTATCTAGATCTATTTTCTATGCATTTATTTACTGTTTATCATGTGGCACAAGTTATTTTCAAGTGTTTTCAAATGCCTTATTGATAGGGATGATAATCCTCCTATTTGGGATGAACCTTTTGATTTGGATGTTGATTAGTCTCTTCCTCATGAAACCGTTGTGAATGAATCTACTTTTTGGGATGAACCCTTGGGTAAAGACATTGATTTATCCCCTCCTCATGAAGAAGCTTTGATAAAAGAGGGTGATTTATTAATGGATGATAGATTCATACATGATGATAACTCTTTCTCTAAAACACACTCACCTTATGCAAACATTTTAGCAAAAGAAGATGATATTATAGATGCTTTACCTCCATTTGGGATTCCATCTAGCGATGAGGCATTAGTGGAGAATGATATGAATTCCCTTAATGATCTCCCTTTTAGTGATGATCTTATGGAGAATCAAGATCTTACCTCATCTCCTCCTAGGATGTCTTCTTTGCTTCCTTCTTGTGAATCTATTTGTAGTGTTGAGACAACTAACATGGTTTATCCAAAACCCTTGTTGACTGTCAAAGGTTGTCCTCACATTACTATCAAAGGTAAACCTATGGAGCCTTTAGAGTCTTTAAATAATCAAGATTCAATAGCTCACACATATCGTACAAGGAATAACCTTCAACCTAATCTGGTGGTTCCTACTTCTTTGCCACCTTCTCAACCCATTCTTCCTCATCCACCCAGTCTTCCTAGCTAGGAGTATGATTTGATAAACAAATTGAAAAATACCTCTACCAAGATTTATTTATGGGAGCTTCTTCAAACTTCATCTACCTACTATGAAGCCTTGCAAAAATCTCTATAAACTCTTCCCACTCTACCTCCTAATCCAGAGAACATCAATAACTTCTTACAATGCATGCATACTACCTCGGGTGCTCCTGACATTGTATTTACTCAAAAAGATTTACCTTCTAAATAAGTTTAGAATCAATATGATGCTCTTAGGGTTTCTATTACTATCAATAAGAGTATCATTCATAGGAATTTGATTGATAATGGATGTGGGCTTAATATTTGTAGCATGGATATGCTCAAAGTAATTAAAGCTGATCTTTCAACTATTCAACTTGACAATGTTCCTATACGTGGCTTTGATAATATTGATAAGAACACTTTAGGAATCATTACCTTACCTATCAAATTAGGTCTGATCATCCTAAATACACCTATTCATGTTATGCCTAGACCTCTCAATTATAACCTTCTTTTGGGTAGACCTTGGTTGCATGAAATGCATGCTGTTCCTTCCACTCTTCACTATAAAGTCAAGTTTATACATAACAACATAATGTATACATTTCATGTGGATGATGAACCTAATCCTTGTCTCAATATTTAAACCCACACTACTCCTATTCCTAATAATAATCCTTCTTCCTCTAATGCTCTTCCTGGTGATGATTGGGGATCCTTGGATTTTAATCCTACCTTTATTGAAGAGTAT
Source organism: Chamaecyparis obtusa (assembly GCA_027943335.1). Lineage (NCBI taxonomy): Eukaryota > Viridiplantae > Streptophyta > Pinopsida > Cupressales > Cupressaceae > Chamaecyparis > Chamaecyparis obtusa. The sequence continues at coordinate 273,582 of BSBK01004442.1, forward strand.
AAGGTTTTTGATCTTGGTTTTATGAAGCAACAAAGAGAGTTTGAACAATGAGTTTTTACTTCTAAAGCCCTTTGTAACAACTTTATCACTGCTTCTACCCATAATGAATCTATCAAACCTACCAATGATGACATAGTGACTACTAAAGTTTCATTGAATCCTTCTGATATGGCTTCTCGTTATGGTCCTGCTTATCATTTCCTAGTTAAACAAGGATTTAATGGTCAAGAATGTGGTAAGCATAAAAATGGGAATTCAAATGCCCTTACAGAATGAGGGGCATGAGCATTCTTATGGATTGGGATTTAATCCTCAACAACAAATCAATGTTAACAACATCTCAAATAACACTTCAAAACATGATGAAACTATGAAGGAATTTGATCAAGAAGTTCTTTTGCCTAAACTCCTTCATGCTAAGATGATTACTAGACCTAAATGAAAAAAGAAACGTAGTCCACACTTGAAGACTCTTCCTTTTTGTTTATATCATAGATTTCATGATCACTCTACTAATGAATGTCAAGCTTTACATTATAAGATTAGGAAACTCATTGATAGTAAGGTTATTTATATATCATGTGGCAATGAGTTTTATTTCAATCTTGTTTTCTCTAAATAACATTTATGTTCCTATTATAGAGCTCCACATTATATAAACAATGTTAGCCTAATCCTTGGGGACTCATTATCTTGTATAGAGTTGAGAGTGATATAATAGGTTCCCTTCCATCTTTTTTACTACACTTGGGGGGCAAGGATGCCATATCCTTCTTTTTTATCTTTCTAGGATCCACTGTTACCTTGGTTAAGTAGTAGGTATCTATTATGCGATATCCAATCATACATGAAAATTTTGGTTTGCACTGAGGATCTATGTCCTTGATCATAACCTATTTTCATTATTTGACATTGGGTTTCCTATTGGAAAGTTGTCTATACTAGTGTATATGACTTAGTATAGTGTTTTCATTATGGCAACAAAATCATATAGTGCTTTAGAGTCAGTGTACTTAAGGAGAAGATCAGAAATTGGCTAAGTGTTGAAGACTAGACAATGTACAGAGTACCTGAAGCTTAGAGCATCAACGCACATGCGTACGATCAAGTTATGGTATGCACCCTAGAAGATAAGTTGGTTAGAGTATATTCATTCTTAGTTGATGAGTGCATGATTAGATATGCAAGTATGACAAAGTTACAGACAGTTGAAGTTACACAGCCAGTATGTGCCAAAGAAGAACAAAGTAAGCAATCGACTGTCAACATTTTGATTTGTGGTAATATTCTTATGATGTAAAGGCTATGAGCCTATTGTAATTATGTTGCCAACATGTAATTATGTTTTTTTGTAAACACGCTTGAGCCAATTTAATTGGAAGTGTTGTATGTAGTCGGTTAAAGGGCCGACCTAGTTATTTGTTTTGTATGCGCATATAAATATAAGATGCACCCATTGTAATTAGGATGGAGGTTGATAAAGAGTCAAGATAAGTAGAGTAGAAGTGTGCAAAGAGTTTATAAGATGTATTAGATCTTTACAAGAGGTCAAAGCATCAGTGCATCAAAGGAACTGATTAGACAAGTAGTGTCAAAGTAACAATTCATCCATCAGATATAGTGTGTATCTAAGATCAGAAGGTTGCAGCCTTCACCACTTGAGTAGTAAGCTCTAGGATAGTGAGCCCACACCCCTAACAGGGATTATTGTAAGACTCCTAATAGGGTCCAACCCTTGAAAAGGTCTACTATACTTAATACATTGTAAAGAAACTCCTAACAGGGTTAAGAATCTTCTAACAAGGATCATAAAACACTAGTACAAAATATTAGTGGGTGTCAATTCCCACCAGGGTTTTTACCTATTTGGGTTTCCCTGTAACCATATTGGTGTTATGTGTTGATTTCATGTTTCATGTTTATATGGATGTTCATTTTAGTACTTAAGTATTTAAGTTCAATTTGAGATAAAGTAAAAAGATAAAATATAGTGAACACTGATTCACCCCCCCTCTCAGTGTTCCCATTCCTAACAATTGGTATCAAAGCTCTGGTCCTTAGAAAATAAGTTTAACCACTTGATGAGATCATGGACAAAGTAGAAATGAAATATCTGAAAAGAAATCTTGAAGTTTCTCTTGAAGACCTGGACAGATCTGAAAAATAAATTGAAGAACTTAAAGAAAAAGTCAATGATTCTCAAGTAGTCATCAAAAGGCTAAGAAAATATTTGAAAGAATGCTCTACCAGTGATTTAGGGGTTATGATAAAAAAGCTCAATGAAGAAAATTCATCTCTAAAAGAACAGATTGAAGAATTAGATGATAAGTTGACTAACAATCAGGAAGTCTACGATGAATAGATCAAAGAGAACCTTCAACTGAATGAAGAATTGAGGCAAGAAAACATGGAAATCTTGGAGCTAAGGAACAACAAAGAAAGCTTGGAATGAACATTGAAAGATGCAAAGAATCACATTGATAAGTTGCACATGAGTTCTGATTTGAGAGAATATCATTTGTATGCAAGAAGAGTTAAAGGAGATACTAGCTGCATTGGATACAATGAAGCACAAAATCAGATTGACAACATGCAAGCAAGAATGAAAGCACCAGAAGACACCTCTGATGATAAGGTAATTGGAAGTCAGACTAAAGATCATGTTGAACAATCTAAGAATGAGCGCAAGCCAGTAGATCAAACTTGTTATGCATGTAATAAGAATGGACATATAGCAAGGAACTATATAGATGTAAGATCTTTCAATGGTTACTATTATTCATGCAATAAATTTGGTCATAGAGCTATGAATTTTAAGACAATTTAGAAGAACAAGACTCAACATAATCAGAGAAATTAGAATCAGCCAAATGTAAGAAGTTCTCAGAATGTTACATGTCAGCTATGTAACTATAATGGTCACTCAGCTAGACAATGTAAAATAGTGACCCATGTCAATGCGTCGAGGAATATAAGACCTCCATTCATTTTTCACTCTTGTAACAAGGCTGGACACATCTCAAAGTTTTGTAGATCAAGGACGCAAGGTCAGGAAAGCCCTAAAAAGCCTGAAGAACCAGTATTGGATCCTGAAGGAGAAGTCAAGTTTGTGAAAGCTTCAGAGGATGTGAGCTTAATTTGGTCAAAAGCAAAGAAGGATAAGGTTGATGAGAATGTATTGGATGCATCCACAGTGGATGCACCCTCTACATCTGGATGAATGGCCCTCAGAGTCATAGGGGGGAGCTAATTTAGCTCTAGAATCCTGCGTAGCTGGTATACTCACTCTCAGAGTATGCACCTTTGGACTTAAGCTTTTGAAGACTAGCATAACCTATGTGTAAGAGCGCACTAGCTGATTGTTTACAGAATTAAAGTTAGAAATTTCTTAATGACAACTTGGTTTACATGACAAGCATTAATGAAAGAATTTTTACTTTAAAGTACACATAAGTTTTTAGATCTCTCATTGCATTCGAATTCCGAGTGATTGGAGAGAAGAAGAGCCCTAGCTTTTGGTAGTGAAGGATTGTAGATTGATTCATCAAGTGACTTGCTGTACATTTGATCAGTTGCGGAAACCCTAGTTCATTGCGCTGATTCAGAATATCTTGGAAACCGTTAAGAAAGTGATATACAAGTAACTGATGGCTATTCCTATAGTATTTGATGTTACAGAGAAGAAAATATATGTATTTAAGAGGCACCCATTCAAATCCACTTTGGATGATCTAGAAGGGGCATTCTCCTGAACGCCTATGGGTGTTATGCATGTTGAAGATATTAGGGCATACATATATTGTAAGAAAGAACCAGTAGGATTGGATAGATTAAGAGTGCACATGGAAACAATGTTAAAACCAGAGAAAACCTTCATGGATGAGTATGCACAGTGGAATAATCACCCTATAGTGGAGTATGCTATGACATATGAGTTCTATGAATTAGAATGGATCAAGATTCTACTTAACAGGATTCATGTTGCCCTATTTTGGATAGGTGAAGTACTGGCCAGGATTACTAGTGACCTAATTCATGAGATGATAGGACTCTCAAAGATAGGCACCATTCTTCCAGTGGGAAAGGATGTAGGGAAACTTGTTGAGAAAACATGCAAGTCAAGAAGTGATAGGCATGGAATGACTATAGAGCCTATTGAGAAAGATGACATCAAATTGAGGTCCATGATACTAGGTTACAAGTTCCAACACACCAACAAGGTAAACAGTGTGTTTGCAGCCATAATTCTTGCAGCAATAAGACTTGTGAAAGAGAAAGAAGAGTTTAATCTATGTGAGATCTTGCACGCATAGTTAATAGATAAAATTAAGGCAATCAAGCATGACAAGACCAAGATATTTAGGTTTGGGTCCCTAATTATATATATGTACTTCCATATTGTTGGAAAAGTGTCTGATTTGTACCTAGACAAGACTATTCCCACAATGCCATAGATACCTCTAAAGGCATTTACTGAGAGTACATTGAAGGACTACATGACATTAGAGTTGAAGACATTTAGAGTCAAGATGCAGATGGGATACATAATTCTAGAGAAGATAGTTGAAAAATACAAGGATACTATTTGTTTCATGGTTGAGACAGACACAACATGCATGGAGGTAGTTGAACCAAGGACAAAGTGGATTCATCCACTTGGATATGAGGTAGAAGAACTAATCTTAGAAGCTTATGCTCAAGTTTTGTCATCAACACCTAAGGACCCCAATGAACCTAGATGGGGAAATTATGAAGAAAAAACAAGAGAAGTAGATGCTATATTGAACAACTCAACAACAAAAAGAAAAGCTACCAAGGTTACTTCAGAAATCTTGAGAATTCATGGTGTATCACACGAAGACTTAGACAAAGTAAGGGAAGAGAAGATTGCTTTGGAAATTGAGAGTGCAACAATAACAAAGATAGAATCAGAGGATCCTAAGTTGAAGAAGGTAAAAATAGAAAAATCAGATGATAAGAAGGGTAAAACTGATGTTACTCCTTTTGTACCCAAAGAAACCATTGACCTTACTACTCCTCCTAAGTATAAGGCAATGCCTAAGAGGAAGAAAGAGATTAGCATTGGTCATCCATCCTCGCGAGTAATAAGAAATAGGAAAAACACTCTAGCACCTCCAAAAGTAAGTTTCAAACCTAGTCTCAGTGTGTTAAGTACAAGGATTATTGATGAAGGAAGAATTGATCAAGTAGGAAAGTTCTATGAAAAGTATAGTGAAATTGACAAGTTTGAGATTCATGGAATGATTGTCAAACATATGCTAAAATTTAAGAAAATAGTCTTAGAACTAAAGACTATGATTCCAGACAATGTATGGAATATCTTAGAATTCCAAAAGAGATAGGCTATTGAAGAGGATCTATGAATAAGAGAAAAGATTCTAGATGAAACCCTTCCAGTATGTTCTCTAGAGGAGAAATCTCTATTACTAGATCTAGTGAAGCCACATCTTAGAACCAAGTCAAGGACTCTGCTCATAATGGACATGAATTATGAGTTGGTTGCTAAGGAAACAAAGAAGGCATTTGAGAAGGTCTTCATGAACAGGCACATGTATCCAGCTACTACACCGAAATATCAAGTACCCACTATGGTTGCAAAAGAGTCAGAGACTAATAATGTACCTATGACAGGTCCCCAGGACTCTACGCCTACAATTGAGACAATATCAGAAGAAGATAAGACAATGCCCATATCAGTGACATTCAAAGATGACTCAATTCTCATTGATAATGTAAAAGTCACTTTGGCGGCCATAGAAATGGATTTGGATAAGTTTTAAGAGGCATTTGCAAGCACACAAGAGGTTGAAAATCTTTGTAGTAACACTCCTCCCATTCATCAAGAAGAAATATTGATTGAGGATATAACAGATGAAAAAGAAGAAGGAAAAGGAAAAGAGATAGAAAAAGAAGAAGAAAAGAAAGAAGAAGAAAATGTTATCTCTATTGAGCTTTTAAGGTTGTCATTAGTATCTAAGGTATGTAAAGATATCGGCCAGTTACTTACATTGAGCTAATCGGTAACATAAAGTAGAATAGACTAGTCGATAAAGCTATATACCGAGTAGTAGATGGTTTACCGAGCATCAGCAGACACTGACATCGAAAGATAATAAACACCGAGCATCACAGTATACACTGATCAGTTTACACAGTGTTTACCGAGGATCACAGGAAAAAACATAGTAATTAGGAATGGCACATTCTTCTATGCAAATGGTTACAACGGTTTGTAAAATGTTTTACCAAGATCAAGGAACATTTAATGTAATGATATTCATTAAATACAATGTATATCTTTTGTAATAGTTGATCTAGGTTATTATTGTACACCGTAGATCTTAGGGTTATGACTATATTATGTAACCTAATTTTGTTAAAGTGGCAAAAATAGAACACTATATATTTGTGTGTTCGCATCATTTTTTATGAGAGTTGATATATGAATCATGGAGCACTTGAAGCATTTTCCTATCTTCAAGTCTATCAGTTAATAGAGCATAACTGAGTACAGAGGAATTCAAATTGAGTAGAATCAATAGAGGATACCGAGCAGTTCAAAGCAGAGATTCATCACAAATAAGGTGATATTTTATCAGAGCTTATAGATTTGTATCAGACAATTGAGTGTCAAATAGCATATAATTACCTATTGCTTTCTGACAATTGTAATAGAGTTTTTGGATAAAATCTCTTAACAGAGTAGACTTAACAGTCTTATGTAAATCTCTTAATCGAGTGCACACTTAATTAGTGTTATTAAAATCCTATAACTAGGTAGATCTAGCTGATCTAACATGTCACTCCTAATAGGGTGAGATCACTAGAAGTGATCAAAACTTGTAGCCCTAACAGGCAAACCTTTTCTATCTACAGTAGTGAAGAATTTATGGGTGTCATCCCCACCGCAATTTTTACCTTCTTACAAGGGTTTCTGCATTACCAAAATACTTGTGTCATGTGATTGTGATATTGATTTCATGTTTTTTACTTATGTTAAGTGGATGATTGATTCATGCAATTAGATTCAAGTTATTTTGATCGGTTATCACTGTTTATAGTTATAGATTTGAAAGGTTTAAAAGTAAAGTTTTTGAAGGCACTGATTCACCCCTCCCCTCTCAGTACCTATCTCTCCTAAGTCCAACAATTGGTATCAAAGCTTAGTTCTCTTATTGAATAGTTTAACCATTGAAGGGTAAATATCTAAGTCATGGAGAGATACAAGCTTGACAAGACTATTGAAAATCAGAAGATACAAATGCAAATGTTTGTGGAACAGTATAAGCAAGCCAAGGAAGGACTAAAGAAATTACTGGATGAAAGGAAGAACCTATCTATACTACAGAATGAGATCAGTTACCATGAAGAACCTATTGATGACATATTCGAGCATATTAGATCTAGTTCTGGAAGCATCTCTGATGGATCTGAAAGCATAATCATTGATGTATCTGAAAAGAATCAATATTTAATTGATCAAGTGAAAGCATTGAAAATTGGTCAAGAATCTCAGATGGTGAGAATGGTAGAAAAAATGAATAAAGAAAAACAAGCCGAGAAAGAAAGAAACCTGGCAATCGATGACCGAAGACAGATGAGTGAACAACTTCAAACTAAAGAGAGTGAGATACAAAGACTCACTGACCGACATTTCCAAGTAACTAATCAAGTGATGTCTGTGAATCAAGAGGTAAACTGAGTGAATGCAGAATTGTCAAGAAAACTAGAAGATGTTGCAAGACTCAGAGAAGAGAATGAGAAGCTGAGAAATGAAGTGAAAAATCAACAGTAGCAAAATGAAATGAAGAAACTTGCTGAGGATAGCTCCAAGAAGATTGATGACTTTTTAACTAATTAGAGAAGATTTGGAAGTAAAGCCGGTATAGGATACACAAGTGAAGGAGAATCATCACAACAAGATGAACAAATCAACATCAGTCAAAATAAAAAACCTAAAGTGTTGGCATGTTATCATTGTGGCAAATCAAGACATACATCTAATGTGTGTAGAAGCAAAGCACAAGGTAAACCTCCTGTCACTCCTAAGTTTAATGGATATTTGTTATTATTGTGGTAAGTTTGGACATCCTACTTATGAGTGTAGAGCTAAGAAAAATGATCTTGCTAATAATACCACTATGGAGAAAATATGTTATACGTGTAACAAGCATGGACTCATTGCATGAGAATGTAAGGCGAAAATGAAGCAAGTCTAGGCACCTAAGGAGAAACCACACCAAAGAGACAAGGTAACTCTTATGTTTGGGATTATAGTACATGGACTAACTATGTTGTATGTGGTAGATATGGACGCATTGCAGCAAACTATTATAGAAAGAGTCAGATTGGACAATCAAGAAGCTGGACAAACAATGGGATGGCTTGTAGGCACTGCCATAAGATCAGTCACTTAAGAAAGAACTATAGAGACCGAGCACTAGATGAAAACCATATATTTGAAAGTGGATATACTATTGTAGATATCACAAAGTTAAGGAACACTATGTGGAAGAAGGCATCTAATGAGAATGCTGAGTCAAGTAATGTTGTCGGTGAAACCTCATCCACTAGATTGGGTGACATCAGTAGCTCCACTTAAAGTGAAATAGGTATGTATGGGACTGACATTTCAAAAGATCACAGTTTACATACAGTTCCTTATGCATAATGTTCTTATACCAAATCAGCATGAATAAAGATGCAGTATGGTTTAGTTGTCATGAGTTAACAATGTTATACAGTTGAAAAAGAGAGACCGTGAGTTGGTTACCCATCGGTAATCACTATCTAAGGTTAGCCAAGTACATGTATCCATTGATGATGTGAGTACACTTATTTCACAGTTCAAGAGTAATTTCTCTAGCCTGGAAGAATCTAGATCCCTAGTTGCAGAAGATAAGTATTTGAAGAAAAGGCTAAGTGAATTGGTTAGCAACTTTTCACTTGACCTGAGTTCACTAAAGACTGGTCAAGCATCCTTGAAGGAGTTTGCAACAAAGGACATAAAAATTATTGCCAACTGCATGGATCAAGACAAGCTCAACGATGATCATCTCAAGAAGATACAAGAAGAAGAAACAATGATATAAAGTGTAAAGAAATCACTAGAAGACCCCTCCACTGATGTAAAAATGTGCAACAATGTATATCAAGGTTAGATCGATAAGATTGAGAAGGCAGAAAAGGAGATGTCCAAGATAAGAGAAAGGCAAACACAACTAAGGAATTCTCTTGTGCCCTCATTAGATATACTTAATCAAAATATCAAGGAGATCGATGCTACCATGGTGACATATGATCAAGGTCCTAGCACAAATTTGGAGAAGATGGAGAAGCTATAGTATGCACTATGCACCCATCTCTAGATTGTTAATTCATTGATCACATTTTGGAAGAAGGAGATCCAAAACCTACAGATAGCATATCCGGATGTTCTCTCATAGTAAGTCTTTGTAGATACAATTTTGAAGCACCTTTGTCATTAATGTCAAAGGGGGAGTATGTAAAGAATATGGGATATATATATATATATATATATATATATATATATATATATATATATATATATATATATATATATATATATATATATATATATATATATATATATATAAGGAGATATAAGATAGAAGTTTATGTACAAGGCAGATATAAGACAAAAGTTTTTTGTATTAAGGGATAGTTAGAAACCTAGCCATATTCCTTTGTTGCCATCAATGAAAAAGGGGGAGATTTTCAGAAAGTTGGCTATACTGGTGTATATGACTTAGTATAGTGTTTTCATTATGGCAATAAAGTCATATAGTGCTTTGGAGTCAGCACATTTAAGGAGAAGATCAGAAATTGGCTGTGTTGAAGACTGGACAGTGTATAGAGTACCTAAAGCTCAGAGCATTAGCACACGTGCGTACGACTAAGATATGGTATGCACCCTAGAAGATAATTTGGTTAGAGTATATTCATGCTTAGTCTATGAGCGCATGATCAGATATGCAAGTATGACAAAGTTACAGATAGTTGAAGTTACACATCCAATGTGTGCCAGAGAAGAACAAAGTAAGCAACTGACTGTCGACATTTTGATTTGTGGTTATATTATTATGATGTAAAGGATATGCACCTATTGTAATTAGGTTTCTGACATGTAATTATGTTTTTTTGTAAACACACTTGAGAAAATTCAATTGGAAGCATTGTATGTAATCGGTTAAAGGGCCGACCTAGTTATTTGTTTTGTATGCGCATATAAATATAAGATGCGCCCATTGTAATTAGGATGGAAGTTGATAGAGAGTCAAGATAAGTAGAGAACAAGTGTGCAAAGATTCTATAAGATGTATTAGAGCTTTTCAAGAGGTCAAAGCATCAGCGCATCAAAGGAACTAATCAGACAAGCAGTGTCAAAGTAACAATTCATCCAACATATATAGTGTGTATCTGAGATCAGAAGGTTGCAACCTTCACCACTTGAGTAGTGAGCTCTAGGACAGTGATTCCACATCCCTAACAAGGTTTATTGTAAAAGAATCCTAACAGGGTCTGACCCTTGACAATGTCTACTATACTTAATACATTGTAAAACAACTCCTAACAGGGTTAAGAATCTTCTAACAAGGATCATAAAAAACTAGTACAAAATATTAGTGGGTGTCAATTCCCACTGGGGTTTTTACCTATTTGGGTTTCCCCATAACCATATTGGTTTTATGTGTTGATTTCATGTTTCATGTTTATATGGATGTTCATTTCAGTACTTAAGTATTTAAGTTCAGTTTGAGATTAAGTAAAAAGATAAATATAGTGAACACTGATTCAGCCCCCCCTCTCAGTGTTCACATTCCTAAGATTTCCATGGTTGATAAATCTCTCACCTTGGAAGCTGAGTAGTGTGTTATCCCTCACAAGGGTTACTTTTTCACTTCTTGCATGATATCTCTTCACATTCATCTCTTCCAAGGCCTCATAGGAGCTATGACCTTCTTGGTTTGGAATGGGTGTTATCTATAGATATTGTCTCGATGTTGAAGAAGGCTTTATCCTTGTTCTTTTATTTCCTTAACATGTCAAAATAGTATGTATTTTTTCCATCTTAAGGAGGGGGCATATATATGGCCTCCCTCATTCTATATTATGCATTTTTGTTCTAACCTTTTGTTTTGCAACATGCTAAATCTCAGAAGGTAACACACATAAGTTTCTAAATCCTGAAGAGACACGCATTTCCAATATGCTAAATCCTCTGAAGGTAACACACATAAGTTGATAAATCCTAAAGGGAAACACATTTTCAATTTCAAATATGCTAAATCCTTTGAAGGTAATGCACATAAGTTGCTAAATCCTGAAGAGATGCACATTTTACAAAGGTATTATATGGTGATATGAGGATATGGATCCATGGGTACTTCATAAAAGCCGTTAGAAGATGCACTACATACATTCACAAAGCCACCACAAGGCACACAACTTTATGGGGTGACTATCAAGCTCTTTGTTGGTGGGCCATCCTATCCTTTTTGTGGTTCACAGTGAGATACACACATCTTACTCAGCGAGCTAGCCACTCCTCTCTCCACTTTTGTCTCTTTTCTAGTGATGTCTCTCTTATTGTAATCTTGGAGTTGACAAAGACTTGAGTCCCTGGGGGATTGAGGTTTCCTTTGTCCCTTTGATTTCAATAAGATTGTCTTTTTCTTTGTGATCTCCTTTATTAAGAGTTTGCATTGAGTCCATACTCTTGCTAAAGTGGGGGCTAAATGTACCATCTTAAAATGGATGCACTCCATGTTGAGACCTTTTTGTTAAGAATGGGAACACTGAGACCAGGGGGGGTGAATCAGTGTTCATTGCAATTAACTTTTTAATTTAATCTTAATGCAGAAACTAAATGCTTAAGAACTGAATTAAACATTCACATAAACATGAAACATGAAATCAACACATTTCACCAATATGGTTACGGGGAAACCCAAAGAGGGAAAAACCCAGGTGGGACTTGATACCCACTAATATTCTGCACTAGTGTTTTGTGATCCTTGTTAGAAGATCCTTTACCTTGTTAGGAGTAGCTTCATAATGCTTTAAGTAAAGTAGACCTTGTTAAGGGTCAAAACTTGTTAGGAGTCTTTTACAATAATCCATGTTAGGGGAGTGGACTCATTGTCCTAGAGCGCACTGCTCAAATAGTGAAGGCTACAACCATCTGAATTTAGATACACACTATATCTATTGGTGAACTGCCACTGTGACACTACTTGTTAGATTAGTTCCTTTGGTAAGCTAATGCTTTGACCTCTAGCAAAGCTTTAATACATCTTATGATGTCCTCACATACTTTTTCTCTACTTCTCACAACTCTCCTTTTTCTTCCATATTGAATACAATGGGCACACCTTTTATTTATGTGCTCATACAAATTATACAATTAGGTCGGCCCTACAACTAATTAAAAACAATGCTTCCAAATGAATTGGCTTAAGTGTCCTTAAAATTATACATGTACATAAGTTGGAAACCTAAATAAAATAGGTGCATGGCCTTTACAATAATACATTACAATCACAAACCAAAAAGCTAACTATTGGCTCCAAGCTCTGTTCTCTGCTAGCATACACTAGCTGTGCAACTTCAATTGACTGTAACTTTCACATCTTTGCATATCTACTTAATGCACTCATAGAATAAGCATAAGTATAGTCTAACAACCTTAACTTCTAGGGTGCATACCATAATTCATCTGTACACATGTGCGCTGATGCTCTAAGCTCTTGGAACTCTGTATACTACCTAGTCTTCAATACTTAACTGAATTCTGATCTTTACAATAAGTGCACTGACTCCAAACTGCTATATGAATTTGTTGCCATAATGAAAACACTATATCTAGTCATATACTTCAGTATAGACAACTTTCCAACAATCTCCCCCTTTTTCATTAATGACAACAAAGGAATATGGCCAAGTTGTTAACTGTACCTTTACACAAAAACTTTTGTCTTCTATACATCTTCTATACATAACCTTATATCTCCTATACATATATATACTTCATATTCTATACACAACTCCCCCTTTGTCATTAATGACAAAGGTGCATCAAAAAAATGTATGTACACTTACTCACTGAGGGAAAACATCTGGATATGCAATTTTAAGGTTCTGGATCTCCTTCCAAAAGGTTATCATTGAATTGACTATCTGTAGATGGGCGCATAATGCATATTGAAGCTTCTCCATCTTCTTCAATTCTATGCTTGGACCTTGATCATATGTTATCATGGTCACATCAATCACCTTTATGTTTTGACTGAGAATGTCTAGTGAGGGCACAAGAGCATTCCTTAATTGAGTCTGTCTAGACCTTATCTTGTCCATTTCTTTCTCTGCTTTCTCAATTATGTCCAACTGACCTTGATAGACATTGTTACACATGTTCACATAAGTGGATGTGTCTAGCATTGAATTCTTCACCTTCTCAATCATTGCATCTACATCTTTGATCTTCTTAAGATGGACATCAGTGAGCTTATCCTGATCCATGGATTCTGCTATGACTTTCCTTCCTTGATCTACAAATTCCTTCAAGGATGCCTAACCAGAATTAAGTGAGCTTAAGTCAAGTGTGAAGTTTCTCATTAGTTCATTGAGTCTTTTCTTCAAGTATTTTTCTTCTACCACTATGGTCGTAGATTTTTCTAAGCTAGAAAAATTGACTTTGAACTGTGAGATGACTATGCTCACACATCAACCAAATGTACCTTTAGCATTTTCTTATCCTCTGGTAGCAAACTATTCAAGATATTCACTAATTCTACCAGGAGAGGATTTCTCATGACTTGCTTCTCCTTTTCTTTCTCCATAGCTAGGACACTGAACTTAATCAGGTCTTCTTCTATCCAAGAACCCAAACTACTTGTGTATGGTGTCAAACTGGACAACAATGCAAAGGAAGGAGTAATGGGAGTGATGTCCATCACCACATCTTGTTTTACTATGACCAGTTCAACAGCAGTTTCATCTTTTCTTTCTTTTTCCTTTTCTCCTTATTTCTTCTCTTCTTCTTTCTCTTCAAAAACATCTTCTATGATTACTTCTTCTTGCTGAATGGGACGTGTACTACTGCGTAGGATTTTAGCTTCCTCAGTGCTAAAAAATGCTTCCTCAAACTTGTCCAAATCCTTATCAGTAGCTACCATGGCTATTTCCACATTATCTATGATAATAGTGTTGTCTTTGTGTGATTCTGTCATGGGCACAAACTTGTCTACTTTTGTTTGAGTTTCTGCTATGGGTGCTGAGTCTTGAGGACCTGTCATTAGTACATTAGTGGGCTCTGCCACTTTTTCTTCCTTAGTAGTTGCATGAGTGATGGGCATAGTAGGTGGTTTTATCTATTGTTCTAATAACAACTTCTCAAAGGCCTTCTCTATTTCCTTCTCTATTACCTCAATCTTTTTTCATAATGTGAAGAGTCATCATCTTAGTCCTTAGATGTGGCTTCACCAAATTTAATAACAATGACCTTTCTTTAATAGAACAAACAAGAAGAGTGTCTTCTAATACTTTTTCTTTGATCCTTAGATCTTCTTCATTTGCTTGTCTTGTTAGGTTTTCCAAAATATCCCATACTTTATCTGGAATAGAGGTTTTCAACTCAAGGACTGTCTTCTTGAACTTGATCATATGTTTGACAATCATATTAGGAATTTCTGATTTGTCAATCTCACTGTATGTGTCATAGTACTTCTCTACTTGATCAATCCTACCCTCATCAACAATTCTTGCATTCAAAACTTTAAGGCTAGGTCTGAATCTTGGCTAAGGAGGTGCTTGAGTATTTTTCCTACTCCTTAATGCTTGCAAGGATGGATGACTAGTGCTAGCTTCTTTCTTCCTCTTGAATAAAAGTTTATACATCAGAGGAGTGGTAAGATCAACAGTGTCTATGGGCGCAGAAGGAGTATTATCTTGTTTACCCTTTTGACTATCATCTGATTCAGTTTTCATCTTCTTCAACTTAGGATCTTCTTATGCTTCCTCTACTACTATGCCTTTCAATTCTAAGGAAATCTTTTTATCCCTTGCTTTTATCAAGGTATTCTTGAGATACACCATGTATTCTCAAGATTTCAGATGTGACCTTCGCAACCTTTCTTTTTGTTGCAACACTATTCAGCTTAGCATCAAATTCTCTAGTCTTTTCTTCATAGGTTCCCCACCTAGGTTCATTATCATCTTTAGGGGCTGATAGCAATAGCTATGCATAGGCTTCAAGAACTTGTTCCTCTACCTCATACCCAAGTGGATGAATCCACTTAGTTCTAGGCTCAACAACTTCCATACATGTAGTATCAGTCTCCACCATAAAGCATATTGTGTCTTTATACTTCTCCACAATATTCTCAGGAATCCTGTACCTCATCTACATCCTTGCTCTAGAGGTCTTCAATTCCAATGTGATATAGTCTCTTAAGGTGCTTTTAGTACATGCCTTGTTTGATATCTGTGGCATGGTTGGAATGGACTTGTCTAGATACAATTTTGACACTTTACCAACTATATGAAGGTACATATAGATGATTAGGGACCCAAACCTGAATATCTTTGTTTTTTCATGTTTGATAGCTTTGATGTTGTCTATCAACTATGCATGCAAGATCTCACACAAATTGAACTCTCCATCTTCTTGCACAAGTCAGATGGCTGCTAGAATAGTTCCCGCACACACACTATTCACCCTATTGGTGTGATGAAATCTATAACCCAGTATCATTGACATCAATTTGATGTTTTCTTGCTCTATAGGCTCAATAGTCATGCCATACCTATCACGTCTAGATTTACAGAATTGTTCTACCATTTTCTTGAAATCCTTGCCCATAGGAAAGACGACGCCTTTTCTAGAAAGGCCTGTCATCTCATGAATTAGGTCATTTGTTATTCTCATTAGTACATGTCCAATCCAAAATAGATCATTGTGGATTCTGCTCAACAAGATTTTTATCCATACAGTCTCATAGAATTCATATTCCATAGCATACTCAACAATGGGGTGATCATTCCATTTGGTGTATTCATCCATGAACATTTTTTCTGGTTTCAACATTGTGTCCATGGGCACCCTTAACCTATCTAGTCCAACAAGTTCCTTATTATAATAGATGTAAGCCCTTATGTCTTCTACATGCATGATGCCCATCGGCGTGCGGGAGAATGATCCATCTAAATCATCTAGGGTTGATTTAAATGGGTGCCTCTTGAAAAAGTATCTCTTCTTTTTAGCAACATGAAAAACTATGGGAGTGGCCATGACTTACTTAATAATCACTTTCCAACTGAACTTAGAGATGATCTGACAGCTTTCAAATTGGTGCAACAAGCTAGGGTTACTGCAACCGATCAAATGCACTAATAACTGCAGCAAATCTATGATAGATTCAATCTCCAAGACTTCACAACAACTTTCAAGGCTCCTACTTTCTATCACTCTGAATTTGAATGCAATGAGCAATCAAATGACTTTTGTGTACTTTAAAGTGAAAATTTTTCCATTAGTGCACGTTGCATAAACCAGGCTATCACTTCAAAATTTAAAACTTGAGCTCCGCAAACAATCAACATGTGCATTCTTGGATGAAGGTTCTTATACACTCCAAAAGCTTAAGTTCAAAGGACCATACTCTGAGGATGAGTATACCAGCCACACAGGGGTCTAGAGCTAAACTAACTCCCCCTATGACCCTGAGGGCCATTTATGTAGATGTAGAGGGTGCGTCCACTTGGGAGGCATCCAATACATTCTCATCAGCATTGACCTTTTTTCCTTCTAACCAAATCAAGCTCACATCCTCTGAGGCTTTCAAAAACTTGACTTCTGCTTCAAGATCCAAAACTATTTCTTTGGTCTTTTTAGGGCTTTCCTATCCTTGCATCCTTGATCTACAAAACCTTGAGATATGTCCAGCCTTGTTACAAGAGTGACAAATGATTGGAGGTCTATTATTCCTTGGTGCATTGACATGAGTCACCATTCTGCATTGCTTTTCTATGTGACCATTATAGTTACATATCTGGCATGTAACATTTTGATCACTCCTTACATTTGTTTGGTTTTGATTTCTCTGATATTTTTGAATTCTATTCTTCTTACTAGTCTTGCAATTCATAGCTCTATGACCAAACTTGTTGCATGAAAAATAGTAACCATTAAAAGGTTTTACCTCTGTATAGTTCCTTGCAATGTGTCCATGCTTGTTACAAGCAAAAATGGTGCGTTCTACTTGCTTGCGCTCATTCTTAGGTGGTTCACCATTATCTATGGTTTGATCTTCAGTCTTTCCAGCATCAGTAGAGTCCTTTTGTGAATTATTTCTTGCTTGCATATTGTCAATCTAATTTTGTGCTTCATTGTATCCAATACAGCTAGTGTCTCCTTTGGCTCTTCTTGCATACAACTGAGATTCTACCAAATCAGAATTGGTGTGTAATTTTTCAATATGATTCTAAGCTTCTTTTAATTCAAACTCCAATCTTTCTTTGCAATTCCTTAGATCCAAGATTTCCAAATTAGCTTCCCTTAATTCTTCATTGAGTTGAAGGTTCTCCATGACTTGTTCATTGTAGACATCTTGATTGTTCATCATTTTGTCATCAAATTCTTCAAGCTGATTTAACAAGGATGCATTTTCTTCATTCAATTTCTTGACTTTTTCTTCAAGTTCACTATTAGAGTGTCCTATCAAATCCTTTCTTAGTCTTTTGATAAGTAATTGAGCATCACTAAATTTTTCTTTTAGTTCTTCAATTTCTCTTTCTGAATTATCTAGGTCTTCAAGAGCGGCCTCAAGATTTTTCTTCAAATGTTTCATATATGCTTTGTCCATGATCTCCTCAAGTGGTTAAACTTCTATGCTAAGGACAAGAGCTCTGATACGAACTGTTAGGAATGGGAACATTGAGAGGGAGGGGGGGTGAATCAGTGTTCACTGCAATTAAATTTTTACTTTAATCTTAATGCAGAAACTAAATGTTTAAGAACTGAATTAAAAATTCACATAAACATGAAACATGAAATCAACACATGACACCAATATGGTTATGGGGAAACTCAAATAGGTAAAAACCCTGGCGGGACTTGATACGCACTAATATTTTGCACTAGTGTTTTGTGATCCTTGTTAGAAGATCCTTCACCTTGTTAGGAGTAGCTTTATAATGCTTTAAGTACAATAATGCTTTAAGTACAATAGACCTTGTTAAGGGTTGGACCCTATTAGGAGTCTTTTACAATGATCCCTATTAGGGGAGTGGACGCACTATCCTAGAGCTCACTGCTCAAATAGTGAAGGCTACAACCTTCTGAATTCAGATACACACTATATCTGCTGGTGAACTGTCACTGTGACACTGCTTGTTAGATCAGTTCCTTTGGTAAGATGATGCTTTGACCTCTAGCAAAGATTTAATACTTCTTATGCTATCCTTGCATACCTGTACTCTGCTTCTCACAACTCTCCTTTTTCTTCCATACTAAATACAATGGGTGCACCTTATATTTATACACTCATACAAATTATACAATTAGGTCAGCCCTATAACTAATTATAAACAATGCTTCCAAATAAATTGGATTAAGTGTGATTAAAATTATACATGTAGATAAGTCAACAACCTAAATAAAATAGGCACATGTCCTTTACAATAATACATTACAATTGCAAACCAAAAAGCTAACTGTCGGCTCCAAGCTCTGTTCTTTGTTGGCACACACTAGCTGCTCAACTTCAACTGATTGTAACTTTCACATCTTTGCATATCTACTTATGTGCTCATAGAATAAGCATAAGTATAGTCTAACAACCTTAACTTCTAGGGTGCATACCATAATTCATCCGTACACACATGCGCTGATGCTTTGAGCCGCTGGAACTCTGTATACTGTCCAATCTTCAATATTTAACTAAATTTTGATCTTTACACTAAGTGCGCTGACTCCAAATTGCTATATGAATTTTTTTCCATAATGAAAACACTATATCTAGTCATATACTTTAGTATAGACAACTTGCCAACAATCTTCCCCTTTGTCATTGATGGCAACAAAGGAAAATGGGAAGTTTTTAACTGTACCTTTACACAAAAACTTTTGTCTTCTATACATCTTCTATACATAACCTTATATCTCCTATACATATATATACTTCATATTCTATACACAACTCCCCCTTTGACATTAATGACAAAGGTGCATCAAAAAACTTTATGTACACTTACTCACTAAGGGAAAACATCTGGATATGCAATTTTGAGGTTTTGGATCTCCTTCTTCCAAAAGGTTTTCATTGAATTGACTATTTGTAGATGGGCGCATAATGTATATTGAAGCTTCTCCATCTTCTCCAATTCTATGCATGGAACTTGATCATATGTTATCATGGTCACATCAATCTCCTTTATGTTCTAACTGAGAATGTCTAGTGAGGGCACAAGAGCATTTCTCAATTGAGTCTGTCTAGACCTTATCTTCTCCATTTCTTTCTCTGCTTTCTCAATTATGTCGAACTGACCTTGATAGACATTTTTACAGATGTTCACATAAGTGGATGTGTCTAGCACTAAATTCTTCACCTTCTCAATCATTATCTCTGCATGTTTGATCTTCCTAAGATGGGCATCATTGAGCTTATCTTGATCCATGGATTCTGCAATGACTTTCCTTCCTTGATCTACAAATTCCTTCAAGGATGCCTGACTAGACTTAAGTGAACTTAAGTCAAGTGTGAAGTTGCTCATTAGTTCATTGAGTCTCTTCTTCAAGTATTTTTCTTCTGCCACTATGGTCATAGATTCTTCTAAGCTAGAAAAATTGACTTTGAACTGTGAGATGACTGTGCTCACATCATTAACCGAATGTACCTTTAGCATTTTCTTATCCTCTAGAAGAAAAATATTCAATATATTCACTGATTCTACTAGGAGAGGATTTCTCATGACTCGCTTCTCCTTTTCTTTCTTCATAGCCAGGATGCTAAACTTAATTATGTCTTCTTCTTTCCAAGAATCCAAACTGCTTGTGTCTAGTGTCAAACTTGACAATAATGGAGAGGAAGGAGTGATGGGAGTGCTATCCATAACCACATCTTGTTTTACTGTGACCAGTTCAACAATAGTTTCATCTTTTCTTTCTTTTTCCTTTTCTCCTTCTTTCTTCTCTTCTTCTTTCTCTTCAAAAACATCTTCTATGAGTACTTCTTCTTGCTGAATGGGAGGTGTATTGCTGCATAGGATTTCAACTTCCTCAATGCTGAAAAATGCTTCCTAAAATTTGTCCAAATCCTTATCAGTAGTCACCATGGCTATTTCCACATTATCTATGATAATAGTGCTATCTTTGTGTGATTTTGTCATGGGTGCAGACTTGTCTTCTTCTATTTGAGTTTCTGCTATGGGTGCTGCGTCTTGAGGACCTATCATTGGTACATTAGTGGGCTCTACCACATTATCTTCCTTAGTGGTTACATGAGTGATGGGCTCATTAGGTGGTTTTATCGATTATTCCAATAACACCTTCTCAAAGGCCTTCTCTCTTTCCTTCACTATTAGCTCATAATCTTTGTTCATAATGTGAAGAGTCCTCATCTTAGTCCTTAGGTGTGGCTTCACCAAATTTAATAACAATGACCTTTCTTCAATAGAAAAAATAGGAAGAGTGTCTTCTAATACTTTTTCTCTGATCCTTAGATCGTCTTCATTTTCTTGTCTCTTTAGGTTATCCAAAATATCCCATACTTTATCTAGAATGGAGGTTTTCAACTCAAGGATTCTCTTCTTGAACTTGATCATATGTTTGACAATCATATTAGGAATTTTTGATTTGTCAATCTCACTGTATGTGTCATAGTACTTCTCTACTTGATCAATCCTACCCTCATTGACAATTCTTGCATTCAGAACTTTAAGGCTAGGTCTGAATCCTGGTTGAGGAGGTGCTTGAGTGTTTTTCCTACTCCTTAATGCTTGTGAGGATGGATGACTAGTGCTTTCTTCTTTCTTCCTCTTGAATAAAGGTTTATACACCGAAGGAGTGGTAAGATAAATAGTGTCTATGGGTATAGAAGGAGTATTATCTTGTTTACCCTTTTGACTGTCATCTAATTCAGTTTTCATCTTCTTCAACTTAGGATCTTCTTGTTCTTCCTCTACTGCTACACCTTTCAATTCTATTGCAATATTTTTATCCCTTGCTTTATCAAGGTCTTCTTGAGATACACCATGTATTCTCAAGATTTTAGATGTGACCTTCACAACCTTTCTTTTTGTTGTACCACTGTTTAGCTTAGCATCAACTTCTCTAGTATTTTCTTCATAGGTTCCCCACCTAGGTTCATTATCATCTTTAGGGGCTGATAACAATACCTATGCATAGGCTTCAAGAACTTGTTCCTCTACCTCATACCCAAGTGGATGAATCCACTTAGTTCTAGGCTCAATAGCTTCCATAAATGTAGTATCAGTCTCCACCATAAATCATATTGTGTCTTTATACTTCTCCACAATATTCTCAGGAATCCTATACCTCGTCTACATCCTTTCTCTAAAGGTCTTCAATTCCAATGTGATATAGTCTCTTAAGGTGCTTTCAGTGCATGCCTTATTTGATATCTATGGCATGGTTGGAATGGACTTGTCTAGATACAAGTTTGACACTTTACCAACTATATGAAGGTACATATAGATGATTAGGGACCCAAACCTAAATATCTTTATTTTGTCATGTTTGATAGCTTTGATGTTGTCTATCAACTGTGCATGAAAGATCTCTCACAAGTTGAACTCTCCATCTTCTTGCACAAGTCAGATGACTGCTAGAATAGTTCCCGCACACACACTATTCACCTTGCTGGTGTGATGAAATCTATAACCTAGTATCATTAACATCAATTTGATGTTTGCTTGCTCTATAGGTTCAATAGTCATGCCGCACCTATCACTTATGGATTTATAGACTTGTTCTACCATTTTCCTGACATCCTTTCCCATAGGAGGATGATGCCTATTCTAGAAAGGCTCGTCATCTCATGAATTAGGTCATTTTTTATTCTCACTGAAACATCTCCAATCCAAAACAGATCATCATGGATTCTAATCAACAAGATTTTTATCCATTCAGTCTCATAGAATTCATATGCCATAGCATACTCAACAATGGGGTGATTATTCTATTTGGTGTATTCATCCATGAACATTTTGTTTGGTTTCAACATTGTGTCCATGTGGGCCCTTAACCTATCTAGTCCAATAGGTTCATTCTTACAATAGATGTAAGCCCTTATGTCTTGTACATGCATGATGCCCATCGGTGTGTAGGAGAATGCTCCCTCTTAATCATCTGGGGTTGATTTAAATGGGTGCCACTTGAAAATGTATCTCTTCTTTTTAACAACATCAAAAAATATGGGAGTGGCCATGACTTACTTGATAATCACTTTCCAACTGAACTTACAGCTGATTTGATGAGTTTCAAATCAACACAATGAGTTAGGGTTACTGCAACTGATCAAATGCACTAATAACTACAACAAATCTCTGATAGATTCAATCTCCAAAACTTCACAACAAATTTCAAGGCTCCTTCTACTTTCTATCACTCTAAATTTGAATGTAATGAGCAATCAAATGACTTCTATGTACTTTAAAGTGAAAAATCAGCCATTAATGCATGTTGCGTAAACTAGGTTGTCACTTCATAATTTCAAACTCGAGCTCCGTAAACAATCAGCATGTGCGCTCTTTCATGAAGGTTCCTATATACTCCAAAAGCTTAAGTTCAAAGGTGCATACTCTGAGGATGAGTATACCAGCCACGCAGGGGTCTAGAGCTAAATTAGCTCCCCCTATGACCTTGAGGGTCATTTATGTAGATGTAGAGGGTGCATCCACTTGGGAGGGATCCAATACATTCTCATCAGCATTGACCTTTTTTCCTTTTGACCAAATCAAGCTCGCATCCTCTGAGGCTTTCACAAACTTGACTTCTACTTCAGGATCCAAAACTATTTCTTCAGTCTTTTTAGGGCTTTCCTATCCTTACGTCCTTGATTTAAAAAACCTTGAGATATGTCCAGCCTTGTTACAAGAGTGAAAAATGACTGGAGGTCTATTATTCCTCAACACATTAACATGAGTCACCATTCTGTGTTTCTTTTCTATGTGAGCATTATAGTTACATATCTAGCATGTAACATTTTGAGCACTCCTTACATTTGTTTGGTTTTGATTTCTCTAATCTTTCTGAATTCTATTCTTCTTACTAGTTTTGCAATTCATAGCTCTATGACCAAACTTGTTGCATGAAAAATAGTAACCATTAAAAGGTTTTACCTCTGTACAGTTCCTTGCAATGTGTCCATGCTTGTTACAAGAAAAACAAGTGCATTCTACTTGCTTATGCTCATTCTTAGGTGGTTCAGCATTATCTATGGTTTTATCTTCAGTCTTTTCAACATTAGTAGAGTCCTTTTGTGAATCCTTTCTTGCTCGCATATTGTCAATCTAATTTTGTGCTTCATTGTATCCAATATAGCTAGTGTCTCCTTTGGCTCTTCTTGCATACAACTGAGATTCTACCAAATCAGTATTGGTGTGTAATTTGTCAATATGATTCTTTGCTTCTTTTAATTTAGACTCCAATCTTTCTTTGCAATTCCTTAGATCCAAGATTTCCAAATTGGCTTCCCTTAATTCTTCATTGAGTTGAAGATTCTCCTTGACTTGTTCATTGTAGACATCTTGATTATTCATCAGTTTGTCATCAAATTCTTCAAGCTGATTTAACAAGGATGCATTTTCTTCTCTCAACTTCTTGAATTTTTCTTCAAGTTCACTATTAGAGCATTCTTTCAAATCCTTTCTTAGTCTTTTGATAACTAATTGACCATCATTGAATTTTTATTTTAGTTCTTCAATTTATCTTTATAAATTGTCTAGGTCTTTAAGATCAGCCTCAAGGTTTTTCTTCAGATGTTTCATATATGCTTTGTCCATGATCTCCTCAAGTAGTTAAAATTCTGTGCTGAGGACTAGAGCTCTGATACCAATTGTTAGGAATGGGAACACTGAGAGGGGGGGGGGGGGGGGTGAATCAGTGTTCACTACAATTAACTTTTTACTTTAATCTTATGCAGAAACTAAATGCTTAAGAATTGAATTAAACATTCACATAAACACAAAACATGAAATCAACACATGACACCAATATGGTTATGGGGAAACCCAAATAGGTAAAAACCTCGGTGGGACTTGATACCCACTAATATTCTGCACTAGTGTTTTGTGATCCTTGTTAGAAGATCCTTTACCCTGTTAGGAGTAGCTTTACATTGCTTTAAGTATAGTAGACCTTGTTAAGGGTCAAAGCCTGTTAGGAGTCTTTTAGAATGATCCTTGTTAGGGGAGTGGACTCATTATCCTAGAGCTCACTGGTCAAATAGTGAAGGCTACAACCTTTTGAATTCAAATACACACTATATCTACTGGTGAACTGTCACTGTGACACTGCTTGTCAGATTAGTTCCTTTGGTAAGCTGATGCTTTAACCTCTAGAAAAGCTTTAATACATCTTATGCTGTCCTCGCATACCTCTGCTCTGCTTCTCACTGTAATGCCCCAAAAATTGGAAGGATCAAAGCTTATTGTGAAACAACATTGTTGTGAGATCAATTTCAAATTCATAGCTTTCATATTATTGTTAGAATCTTCATTCTCATATCATATCATTTCTAGATTAGCATTTCATTTCATCTAGCATAGATTTCATATTAGATTAATCATTCTTATTGCATAGAAAAATCCAAAAAATAGATTAATTGCATTCAATTCACATCTAGATCAATTGCATTCAAATCCTTCATTTAGGTGTCATCTAGGTCACTGATCTTGATAACAATCCGAGAACATTAATCTCACACCTACTAGAAGGCAGTAAATCACTTGGTTAAATTAGATTTCAATTTTGCACAATTTTGATTTTTGCTAACCTCTAATGTTTTACTGAAGTGTTGTGTCTACAGATCAGGTACAATTTTCACACACACATTTCTGGTGACCACGGTGGGACACTTAACGCTTAAATTATCTTTATTATCTTTATTTCTGGCACCCACCATGGGGCCCTGAAATGGGTTTCCCTTCATTTCTATCGATTTTCTATCTTTTGAGGATAAGGGTTTCAAGGGTCCTGGTATATTTTTGGCACTTTTTCTATCAAAACTGTCCGTACATTGTGATTTTTATAATTCTGTACATGCTTCCGTACATCTCTGTATGAATTATCACGTGAGATTTCACACTGTGTCGCACGAGATTTTTTTTGTGTCGTGTGAAATTTCACTAGTATCATTATTTTTTTCTGTGCGAAAAATCACTTTCTCACGCGAGACTGTACTTCCTCGCACAGGACCGCATCTTGACTCACGCGAGATTTCATCCTTTGTCATGCGAAATAGTGTTTCCTCACGTGGGACCGCATCCTGACTCGCACGAGATTTCATCCTTTGTCACGTGAAATAGTGTTTCCTCGCGCGGGACTGCATCCTGCTTCGCGCGAGATTTTTCTATAGAGGCACATAATTCACATATTTGTACTTTCAGATTATTGATTTCTAACGCTTACAATTTTTTGTTGATTTGTCTTGATTTTGTACTTTTAGACGTGTGCTAAATTCTAGATTGTAGAGTGTTGGACCTAAGGTATTCTCCTTCATCTATTAACATTTCAATTTGGACTTAAAATAAATCTCTTATGTGTCTGGCTTGTGTGCATCCTTTCATGCTTTTATCTATTTCGACACACTTGTATAATTGATACTAGGTTGTGACCCCTTAAGGATTCATTAAGTAGTCTTAGAATACTTGTGATTGATCTTGATTGCTATCTTGGGTTATTGGACTCGCTAATCCACCGGCCCCTCATTTCCACCCCATGGTTGCAATCTCAGCGCCATAAAGGGGAGGGGTCAATAGGACATAAGCGTTAAGTGTTCCACTTGGCAACCCTTTTGTGCTTTTAGGAACTCACTTGTTTTCTAAGTTGGGGACTCATTTTCAGCTTGTGTGAGGTGTTAAGTGTTCCACCTTGTGGACTCATCTCATATTCTCTTTAAGCGTTAAGTGTTCCTCTTTCTTCTTTTTGGGTACTTTTGGTAGATTTGCTTTTGAAAACATACATCTGTGCTCACATAGTAATTAGGCCCTATGAACACTATTCATGATTCTTGAGAGATTGGATTCCTAGCGAAATCCTTCTTGATGATAGAATCCTTGTAGGTAGGGAGGATACTTAGTGCGTTTCACATTCAACTTGGTTAGTGTGTCTTCTCTTATTGATCGATACATTCTCTCCCAGGAGAGGTTGATAGATCACATGGGGTTGACATCACGAGCTTTGGTGAATCAAAATTGGTTAGTGTGTATTCTCTTATTGATTGATACATTCTCTCCCCGGAGAGGTTGATAGATCACGTGGAGTTGGCATCATAGACCTTGGTGAAGAAAAAATTTGTCTTAGCGTGTCAGATTAATCTGCTTGCTTTGTTTGGGTTAAAAGTGAAGAGGCATCAAAACCTTGAATCTGGAGCCAAGTCCCCTTGTGGTATAAATCTATGAGTCACCTTTAGAGAGGGTTAATCGTAGTGGACAATCCCTTCACAGGGCAAACTGCATTGATGGAACCTCAAGCGGTCATAGCCATTTCAGACATGGTAGTGACAACCGCTATATAAATGTCCTTGTGGAAGAAATCTCCATGGGTATGGTTCATTGTTGGGTTGTCAGATCTCCCTAGCAGCTCTTGAAGATTAAGTTCTCGGACTGTGTCAAAACCCTGGTGCGCCGAGATTGGAGTTCACCCCTTTGAATCATAAAAGTTGCAGAGTCAAACCATTACTAAAAACCCTAGAGAGGCTAATTTTTCACTTTCAGGTATATGTGTGTTATTGCAAAACTTTTCAGAACATACACAATTCGTACTCTCAGGGATTAGCACAATTTGGTCACTTGATTGTTCATGCGCAAGGTTTCCTTTGCCCTTGCTCATTATTTTTAGACGTGCTTGAAATCACTTGCTTGCTATTCTATGTGCTTGTTTATCTACTTGGCTATTAAAAATGATCAAATCTGGTATAATCTTCAAATCTAAATAGTACAATTTGCAAACAATCCAAAACTAAAAACCTTAAATTTTGCAAAAATTGACGTAAAATTCTTTCTGGAGTCAAAAGTCATTTCAGGAGGTCAAAAGTCGTATGATTTTTGTCAAGTGTCATTTCAATACTGCCCATCTGTCGTATGATTGACAATTCGGTGTCATACGAGTTTTCATGCCACAAATCCAAGGAAGTCAAAATCCTGTTAGCAACTGTCGTATGATATTTACAACTGTCATTTCATTGCTACCCAACTGTCATACGAGTTTAACAACTATCATTACATAGACTACCCACTGTCATATGAGTCTGCAGAGTGTCATTTGAGAAAATTTTGGAAAGTTGTCAGAAAATTATCAAATTGCAAGATATCCAATGTTTCCAGCCTGGTTCCAGAGCCTGTCAAATAGATCATTGTGTCAGGAATAGAGTAGTAGCTATTGAGAATCCTACCATTTTCCAAGAGTGATCTTTTGAATCTGATCTAGCCTTCTATTCAATCAATTTGAGTCCTTTTTATCTCGTGTCAAAACCTTGTCATTACTATCAATCTTCAATCAATCAATCTTCAAAAATAGACTAAGTGTTGAGAACTCGTGTCTGCTATCTTTTGGGCGATCTATCCCATACATCCAGGGCACAGTATCCTTCACCCACATCTCATCAGATCTTCAAAACTATCATAATCTTGACAAGGTTGCATCATCTGATTTTCTCGAATCAAATTATTCTTCAGTTGTCTTCATCCTTTTCTTCTATTTCATTCAAAGTTAATGGTGGAGACCAGAGCTTCTTCACACAAGAAATCAGAAGAAACATCTCAGAACTTACTTTTGACCAATACCCCAGGTCCAAATCTTGAATAACTCATCAAGTCAGGTATCTACGAAGACGACGGTCTCGGTAACTTTCGATTGAAAACTGGTTACATACCTCCTTTATCAACTCACAGAGGTAATCAGAAAACTCCTCCTCAATCTGTTCCAGGGAGCCCAAAAACTCCTACCATGTCTCAAGTAGGGACAAACCATGGTTCTCTAGGAGGAGGATCCCAGGGACACCATTCTCAACATAATGCCGACCAAGAACCTACACCCTCTGAAATCCATCGATGTCAGAATGATGATGAATTCAAGAGAATGATGAGGCATTTCTTGAAAGTGGATAGAGAGGCATACTTTTTGCAATTAGCCCAGGAAGGAGCTAAACTTCCTCCTCACTTCAATGTCAAAGATATCATCATGCATGAGGAAGAAACTCTGACGATGGCCATAATGAACCAGCTGCACACTATGCAGGTCAAAATGAATAAAATTGAGAAAGAGAAGGAACCCAAGGAATTCTCCATGGAGGCCCTTTGTCCTTTCCCTTTTGACAAAGACTTGTATATGCCTCCATTCCCAAAAAGAGTGGAGATGCCAAAGTATGACAAATATGATGGACACTCTGATCCTCAAGATCATGTCAGAGAGTTCTGTATGCAATCCATGGAATTCATGCATGAACTGACTTATCTGATGCATATTTTTCCTAGATCCTTGGGAGGAGCATCCATTCAGTGGTTTTCAAGATTACCTTCTACGATCAAAACTTTTGAGGAATTGATTAAATTGTTTTATCAACAATATTCCTACAACATTCAACATCCGGTCACCATGATCGATATCTGTAACCTCAAGCAATATCTAGGGGAATCATTCCTAACTTTCCTCAAGAGGTGGAGAAAGAAGTTCTCTCTATATGCTAGACAAATTCCCAAAATGGAGAAACTTGAAATCTTTATCAATAACCTTGTTCCAAAGCTCAATTATCCATTACAAATGCAAGATCATGTATCTTTTGATAAAATGGTGGATAATGCAATCAAGATTGAAAAAGTACTTGTCAAGAAAGGAGACATCACACTTCAAAAGGACAAGTCTGAATTTGGATCTAGCTCAAAAGATAAAAACAAAAGCTGGAACAGGAACAAAGGTATCATCACTGATGGCATTGTTGACACTATCCACACCCCATCAAAGGCACCAGCCTACAATCTTACCCTTGGCACCAAAGCCATTAAAGCGTCAGAGCAAAAATCCACTGAACCATCTCCAAAGAAGCCATTCAAATGATGGGATAATAAATGAAAGTTTAATCCTCTTGGAGAATCTTTGGAATCTACTCTGAGAACCCTAATAGCTGATAACATCATCTCTTTACCACCAATCCAAAATTCTAATCCAGATCCAAAACCATATTGGTGGAAAGATAATGAATTCTATGCTTTCTATCGGAGTAAAGGCCACAAAACTAATAGATGCTTCCACTTGAAACATACCATTCAAGACTTGATAGATCAAGGGGACATCATGATCGATAATCCCACTAGCAATAACGATCACACAACATTTACAGAACTGTTTCCATAACATGGCAAGGGAGTTTCAACTTCTCAGCCTAACATGGGGGCAAAGTCAATTACGCTTACCCTGGAAACAATGCTGTCATTAATATGGTTGAACCATGTCTCTCTGAGAGCTGCAATGTCATCACAATTGTGCAAAGAGACCGAAATCATTCCTCAACTAATGCAGTTACCAGATCACAAGATCAGGCTCATCTGAAAGGACAAACACCAAGCTCATCTAATGTCCCTAAGATACCTTTCAACCTCACATCTACTTCCAAATAGAGGGCTACCTTGAAATCTTCCAATCCAAAGGATACCAGACCTACATCTTACAACATCATCCAACAACTCCAGCATACCAATGCCAAAATCTCTATGTTTGAGTTACTTCAAATATCTCCAGCTCACAGAGATATCCTAGACAAAGCTTTGCTCAGCTCTAATGTTCCTGATGATCTAGATCTAGATAGGTTCCAGACTATGGTTGGTCATCTAACGTCTCCGCAATATATCTCCTTTTCAAAGGAAGATGACAACTCCCTAAGTCACCCACATAATCAGCCCTTGCACATAGAAGTCTTGATCCAGAACTATTGAGTCAAACATGTGTTGATAGATGGGGTTGCAAGCCTCAACATTTGTTCTTATAGATTAATCACACAGTTGGGATTCTCAGAGATGGCTATTAATCCTCGAAAGAAGATCACCATAAAAGCCTATGACGAACAAGAAAGAGCTTCTAAAGGCACCATTGTCTTACCCATTCGAGTGGGTCTAGTCATCAAAGATACCACATGTCAGGTGCTTGATCTACCATTGGCTTACAATATCCTTCTAGGGAGACCCTGGATCCATGAAATGCAAGCCATTCCTTCTATGTACCATCAATGCTTGAAATTTCCCTATGAAGGAGTGGAGGTTACTATCCCAGCAGATCTGAGTACAACTTGCAATACATTGAAGGAAAGTGCCGACAAGCTTGTTCCCAATAACAGAGAATCTTCCATCAAGCAGCTAAATGTTGCTTCCACATCTAAGATGGATGACATTGCTAAAGAGATCAATATCAAAGAAAATGGGATGGGAGAATACACTATAGAGCCAGTCTTGTCTCTGACATCTCTCCCTATCTCGCCTAAGTCTTATGGGCAATCTTTGAAACAATCCAAGCCCAAACCTCAGGAACCTCTTGAGGCCTATAAAAGGAATTTTGTAGCAGAACAAGTATCCAAGCAAGAATTTGAAGAGGATGAAGCTGTGCTATCATGGCTGTACAAAGATGAATCTGAATCTCAAGTTGTTCAAACTGGTAACTCTGCTGTATCCAAACTCCCTTCCAAGTCATATGGTCCAGGAGGTAAATTAATAGCTAAGATGGGATACTCAAGTCAAGGACCTCTAGGAATCAGAGGAAAAGGTCTTGAGGCACCTCTCCCACATACTGGTAGAGAAAATAAAAATAAAATTGGCTTAGGATTTAAGAAGAAACCCTATCACCTCAAAGGTAATTTCTCACATGTCATAGAGTAGATCGCACTAGGGGAACCTCTTCTTAAGAAAGAAGAAACAAAACCATCAGATAGTGATTCAGATAGTTCAGAACTCATCCCCTATGAAAAATTGCCTAAAGAGATCAAAGATCTTCTTGATGATAAAGATGATCCTATCAAAAGAATCAATGTAGTAGAAACATAAGAACCTACTGTAGTGCAAGAGATGGTTGCACCACAAGAACCAGCCAATCTCGAAGGTGATCAAACTGATCCAAAAGTAGAGAGTAGTTATTCTAACACTGATTCCCATGAATATGAATTCAAGTCAGAGACTAAGGGTAATCCTTCTTGGGGTATTCATCCTGACTTCACACATTTTTTTAGATTTCCTAGAGAACCTAAATCAGAAGCTGAATCAAATGACTATGAATGGGGAGCCATTCCAGAACTAGATGAGCTTATCATAGAGAAACATGTTGATGTTATTCACCAATATGCACCTCAACCCAACGTAAGTCTAGAGCGAAATGATGAACCTATCGAGTCTGATCCACCTATGGCTGAATTGGACTCCCACGATGACATTGAGCCTATTCATGAATTGGATGTCTTAAGTTGTAGTATCACCTTTGAACTCACGCATCAGGTTAGGACCAATGATGATAGATCAATATCTATAAACACCATATCCTAAGCCTTTCCCGCTTTGACTATCCAACGCCCTGATCTTATCGACCAAACTTCCACAAACCAATACCATGGTATTTATACCTTCCTGAATGACTATGCCCTTGCCTACTACCTGAATGCAGTTGAGCCTATGAGTACTTCCATCAGTGAACATAGTGTCAACATGACCAAATCGGACATCAAATATCTTAGTCAGAAAAATAAGAGTAAAAAGAAAAAGAAAAAGAGTTCTGAGGGTGAAAACCACTTTGTGGCAGTCTCAGAACCGACAAAAGTAAAAAGAAAAGACGTATCCAAAGGTGAAAACCTCTCTAAGGCACCTAAGGATGAGATATTTAATGTCCTTCCAAGTCATTTATAGGATAGATCTCCAGTTCTAATTGAGCCCACCCAATCCATCAATTTGGGTACAACAGAGGAACCACAATTGGTACATGTAGCACAATCCTTATTAGAAGAAGAGAAATAGAAATTTACTACATTCTTGACAGAAAAAAAGATCAACTTTGCATGGAAGTATTCAGATATGCCAGGGTTGGATCCAAATCTTATCATGCACCATCTATCCATTGCTCCTGGAGTAAAATCGGTCAAGCAAAAATTGAGAAAAATGCATCCTCATGTTGCACTTTTAGTCAAAGCTGAATTAGAGAAACTCCTAAAAGCTGGATTCATCCACGTCATAGACTATGCTGTGTGGATCTCCAACATTGTACCTATTTCTAAACCAGATGGTTCAATCAGAGTGTGCACAAACTTTAGAGATGTGAACAAAGCATGCCCTAAGGATGATTTTCCACTGCCTAACATTGATATGATAGTGGACATGACTGCGGGCTATGAGATGTATTCCTTAATGGATGGCTTTTCTGGATAAAACCAAATCAAAATTGCTCCAGAAGACCAAGAGAAAACTACTTTCACATGTGTGTGGGGAACCTTCTATTGGAATGTTATGCCATTCGAACTCAAAAATGCTGGAGCTACATATCAAAGAGCAATGACATCTATTTTTCATGATATGATGCATAGAACAATGGAGGACTATGTTGATGATACCTTGGCAAAATCAATGATTAGAACTGAACATCTAACTGACTTGAGCATGATCCTAGATAGAATGGAAAAGTTTAGTCTCCGACTAAATCCTAAGAAGTGTGCTTTTGGTGTCACTTCTGGAAAGCTCTTAGGATACATAGTTTCAAAGAAAGGCATTAAAGTTGATCCGGCTAAAGTCAAGGCTACAATAGAGATGCAACCTCCCA
Organism: Chamaecyparis obtusa; assembly: GCA_027943335.1. Classification (NCBI taxonomy): domain Eukaryota; kingdom Viridiplantae; phylum Streptophyta; class Pinopsida; order Cupressales; family Cupressaceae; genus Chamaecyparis; species Chamaecyparis obtusa. Next base: position 306,646 of record BSBK01004442.1, read on the forward strand.
CAAATATCAGTCAAATGAAGACGTTGCAAGGTAGAGTTCAATCTATCAGAAGATTCATATCACAACTAGCGGACATATCACAACCTTTTACAAAAACATTACATAAAGGTGTGACCTTTGCATGGAATGAAGAATGAGAGAACAACTTTAACCATATCAAGAAGTATCTATCAAATCCACCTATCTTGATGCCTCCTATTCATGGGAAGCCATTGATCTTGTATGTCTCTACAATAGCCACATCACTGGGGGCATTGCTAGCGCAACATGATGAAGACAAAAAGGAAAGAGCCATCTACTATATAAGCAGAACATTGGTGGCGTATGAAAAGAACTATTCTATGATTGAGAAATCTTGTCTCGTTGTGATCTTTGTATCATAGAAACTGAGACACTATATGTTAGCTCATACCACGTATCTAGTAGCAAAAATTGATCCACTGAAATACCTACTAAGCAAGGCTGCCCTCACCGGTAGACTGGCTAAATGGGTCATGCTTCTAAGCGAATTTGACATTGAATATGTTGAAAGAAAAGCTATAAAAGGTCAAGTTATTGCTGATCAACTAGCAGATGCACCCATGTTTGATGACATACCAATGCAAATGGAATTTCTAGACTCATCTATTATGCACCTATCTTCTAGAGAATGGCAATTATTCTTTGATGGATCCTATACATAGAATGGATCTGGAGTAGGCATATTGTTCCTAACTCCCCAAGGATACTTAATCCCCAAAGCATTCTGATTAAAGTTTCCTTGCACAAACAATATTGTGGAATATGAAGCCCTTTTGAATGGTATGAAAATAGTAATTGAATGGAGAGTAACATAGCTACACATTCATGGAGACTCTCAACTTGTTATTCATCAAGTCAATGATGTGTACCAAACTAAAGATGAAAAGCTCATTCCTTACAAAAGAATGGTCAATGATCTTAAGAAATATTTCATCTCTATCACATTTGAGCAAATTCCTAGAATAGAGAACAAGGCTGCTGATGCAATGGCAACCCTATCTACTTTATTACAGCAGCATGAACATGAGCTACGCTATGAGTTCCTGGTGGAAGCACTCTCTTATCCTACATATGACTCCCCTGAAACTCACATAATTTGCACTGTTGTAGGTCATGATTCATCCCGATATAAAAACCTATTTTCCTATCTCCAAGACCAAATCATTCTCGATACCTTCAACCGTCACAAAAAGAGATACCTTATCTGTAATGCCTCCCGATATGTCATCATTGGTAATGATCTATACAAAAAAGGTCTAGATGGTACGTTACTTAGATGTTTAGAATGGGAAGAGTCTCAACGTGCATTAAAGGAAGTCCATGATGGTATTTGTGGGTCACACTCGAATGGTTTAACACTAGCTCAAAAACTTATTAGGGCTGGGTACTATTGGCCTGAAATGGAGAAAGAGGCTATCAAATTTGCTAAGAATTGTCAAAAGTGTCAAGTACATGGCAACCTAATTCATGCTCCAGGGAGGGATCTAATCCCCTTTACAACACAATGGCCTTTCCATCAATGGGCATTTGATCTTATCGGGATGATTCATCCTCATTCTTCTAATGGACATACCCATATAATCACAGCCATAGATTATTTTACAAAATGGGTAGAAGCGGTCCCTTTGACACAAGCAACTGGAAAGCATATATCGATGTTCATCTTGAACTATATCATATGCAGATATGGGATCCCTCATTCCATAATCACAGATAATGGTGGGCAATTCAGGAATAAAGACCTCGATGATCTATGTGCCAAATTTAAGATCACCCAACATTGGTCTTCTATCTACTATCCACAAGGGAATGGACAAGCAGAGGCTTCTAACAAAAATCTATTGAAGATCTTGCATAGAACAGTAAATAAAACTGGCAGAGACTGACATCTCATGATTAATCTAGCTCTATGGGCCTATAGAACAAGTATCAAAACACCTACTTGGGCTACACCTTTCACTTTAGTTTATGGGTTTGAAGTGGTACTACCTATTGAGGTTGAAATCCCATCACTCAGAATCAAAATGCATGGTCTAGTAACTGATGATGACTACAGAGTGTCTAGGTTACAAGAACTGGAACTACTAGATGAGCGCAGACAAGCAGCGTATGATCATCTCAGAGTATATCATAAGAGAATGTCTAGAGGCTACAACAAGAAAGTCAGACACATAGAATTTCAAGTTGGTGATCTAGTCTTGAGAGAAAATCCTAAAAATCAATCACATCGAGAACACAAGGGGAAGTTCGAACCCGATTGGCTGGGTCCCTTTGTCATCACTGCTACTTTTGGCTCTGGTGCCTATCAACTATCAATGACTGAGGGAGAATAGCTCTGAGAACCAATCAATGTTCTCCATCTGAAGAAATTCTATGCCTAAGGCATTCAGTCTATGGTTAAATATCTTGAAAAAATCCTAAAAATCAGAAAAAGTCCTAAAAAAAATGAACATCTTGGTGAAAACCTAGCAATAGGCGCCTTGATGATTCACAAAAAAATAAAAAAATATCAAAAGTACAAAAAAATAAAAAAAATTGAAAATATCAAAAATTTGAAAAAATTGAAAAAATGAAAAATTGAAAAAAAAGAAAAAAAAGAAAAAGTGCCTTGGTGAAAACCTGGAAATAGGCGCCTTGGTAGAAAAAATAGAATCTCTGCCAAGATGGTGAAAACCTGGCAAACGGGTGCCACTTGTTCAAAACGCTCCATCTATCAGCACAATCTTGGTCTTTCCTAGCTTTCAGTCTTGCTTTAGTTTGTACATATCTCCCGGTTTGTTTCAACATTTCCAGTTTTCAATAAGTCGGTCTGTACACCAACCAGCTCAAGCGTCTGTATCCTATCAATGTTTAACACTTGGGGGAAATCAATGTCATATCCTATGGTCTCCCATGTATCTTAGACAGATCATATCTAGTCAGAGTCCTTTGAAGCTTCATGTGAGTGAGTGAGTCAGTCTTGTCTCCATAAAGGATTTTGCATCTACAAAAATGCAATCAAACATCAAAACTCAACTGAAAACAATCTATGCTTTTTACATGCTTTTATCTCCTTGTATGCTTACTGATTCGCATTGAGATTTTTGCATATTGTGTCCCTTCGAGCTCTTCGATGATGTCCTTTATAGGATTTAGAGAGTGATGACTGGGGACATAATCTTTTCTTTGTTTTCTGCTTGTATGTGAAAATCTAACAACTTTGGAAATTCTGGATTGAAATGGTGTCCAACTATAAGAGCCTCTATCTCAAATTGGATGGCCATGCGTACCTCGACCATTGATACCCAGACAATTCAAGGAAGTTTGATCTAACTATTGTCTTTTTGAGTAAGTTCTTTCTCCTACTGCGGAACACGATCTTGCCTAAGGATGTGAATGATAAAGGGTCACTACGGGTAATTCACATTGGATTTAGAATGATCTCTTGACTGTTTGATGTGTTTGCAATGCAAGGCGTATTCAGGTCATCACGATGTTTATGTTTTGATGCTTATACAAATTGCTATATCAAAATGGACATGATATTCAGGTCATCCTGGTGTTTATGCCTTGGTACTTATATCTAATCCGACATTCCAAAAATAAAATCAATATTCATATGTCCATGGTTGTTTGATCAGTGGGGGTTGTATTGATTCTTGCGCATACAAATCAATATTCATATGTCTATGGTTTTTTTTAGCTAGTGGGCATTATATTGATTTATCCAGTTACCTAAAAGTTCAATGATGATAACAAATTGACATATGATCAGTGACTAGGTCCTAGGTCTTAGGTTGCATTTCATATTGCATGCTTCTTTGCATTTTTCATCTTTGCATGATCTCACAATGACTAAACGAACTTCAAAGCTTAAACAATTCTTCATATCAATTCTTCAAATCTAACAAGAGTTGAATCTCACACGAAGGTTCCTCCAATGAAGCAGCAAGTAGAATCCTTTTTCAGGATCAAAATTCAAATCTGAGATCATTCATATTATTAACTACTTGCATAATCGACCTTCAATCATCACAGAAATCCAGTATTCAACTTAACTGATTATCTTACATCACACTATCAAAATTTCAACTTGGTCAACTATGGTCAACTCATGGTCAAACCTAGTCTACTTGGTCTTTTGGGACCTTCCAACGATGCAGAATGTGTTCCTGGACATGTTTAACCACTTCTCAAATCAATTCACATGCTTCTGGACTATCAACGCTGACCTTTTCTTGTCAGATTTCAATTTTAATCCCGAAGGGGGCATGGTATTGCACATCATTCAAGTCTATAATCAAATTTGAAATCATATCTTTATGGAAATCAATATCTTTCATCAGTAAACAAGATAACAATCACGTCTAGTTACTGATTCATCAAAAAAGTCCTCATCACTCGGGGCAAATCTATCATCACTTGGGGCATATCAGATTCATCAAGATCCATATCAATCTGGTATTCTCCTAATCTTGTAAACTATATCAATTTTTGCAACCATCAGATCATAGTGTTCTTTCCTTGGTTCTTCGGCAACTGAAGGGTTTGGATGTGATACCTGCTAGTTCTGCTAAGACAATCGAGTCTAGAACGGGTCACTCACTTCTTTGCAATCCTAAGGTTTGGAATCAGACGTTTTGACACTTTTTCACAATCATAGGTTCATTTGCTATTATAGTGAACATTATCTTTGGTCATTCAGGACCTATTATCTCCATATCAAATCAATATTAATCAGCTTCTGTCTCATATCAATTATCAATTTCAAACATCAGTTTCATATCTTTATCAAACACAGACTTTCTTTGAACCACTGCACTTCACATAGTAATTCAAAGAGGGGCAAAATGTAATACCCCAAAAATGGGCTACAAGTTCATTAATCTCCTACATCTTCAATTCGAACGAAATCGACATCAAAGTCCTAACCTAAGGCACATCTAAACATCATCAAATCATAATTGATTATCTTAAATTCTACATCGGGGAATATTCCTAGTAATATTTCTAATCATCATAATTATCTTTAATTTTATAATTATTTGGCAATAAATCACATTTATCCTAAAATTTGATTAATTAAATATTTTGCATATTTAATTAATTAGATTTAATATTTGCCACTTAATTGTTTAATTAAATTTAATTCTATCTATTATTAATTGTATTATTTAATTTTGACAATAAATCAAAATTCCTATGAATAATTGATTAAATTCTTATTTAATTAATTAAAGCATGTTGTCATTATTTAATAATATAATTTTTAATAAAAGTTTGGTAAAATAGTTAATTAACCCATAAATTAATTATTTTATTTCAAAAAGCAATTAAGTTGGAAATAAATCACTTTATTATTAAATTAATTCATAAATAAAACATGCATAATCATAAAAGTAGACAACTATCAATTATCAATTAAAGCTAAACTCTATTTTGAGTTAATCTCTACTTTTGCATATTTTTGTGAATTAAATTATCTTTATTATCAAATAACTCAAAAATCAACCTGAGTTATTTGAGTGATTTATGGCTTTTTTTCTCATGCACCTCCAAAGCCCTAGATTTCTATAAATTAAGGCTTCAGCTCATCCCAAATCATCTCATAATTGTGCAAACTTATGCTGGAGAATTGTAATTGGAACGATCAAAGCTTATTGCGAATCAACATTGTTGTGAGATCAATTTCAAATTCATAGCTTTCATATTATTGTTAGAATCTTCATTCTCATATCATATCATTTCTAGATTAGCATTGCATTTCATCTAGCATAGATTTCATATCAGATTAATCATTCTTATTGCATAGAAAAATCCAAAAAATAGATTAATTGCATTCAATTCACATCTAGATCAATTGCATTCAAATCCTTCGTTTAGGTGTCGTCTAGGTCACTGATCTCGATAACAATCTAAGAACATTAATCTCGCACCTACTAGAAGGCAGTAAATCGCTTGGTTAAATTAGATTTCAATTTTGCACAATTTTGATTTTTGCTAACCTCTAATGTTTTACTAAAGTGTTGTGTCTACAGATCAGGTACAATTTTCACACACACACTCACAACTCTCCTTTTTCTTCCATACCAAATACAATGGGTGCACCTTATATTTATGTGCTCATACAAATTATACAATTAGGTCGGCCCTATAACTAATTACAAATAACGTTTCCAAATGAATTGGATTAAGCGTGCTTACAATTATACATGTACATAATTTGGCAACCTATATACAATAGGCACATGGCCTTTACAATAATAGATTACAATCACAAACCAAAAAGCTAACTGTCAGCTCCAAGCTCTGTTCTCTACTGGCACACACTGGCTGTGCAGCTTCAACTAACTGTAACTTTCACATCTTTGCATATCTACTTATGCGCTCATAGACTAAGCATAAGTATAGTCTAACAACCTTAACTTCTAGGGCACATACCATAATTCATCTGTAGACATGTGCGATTATGCTCTGAGCTGCTAGAACTCTGTATACTATCTAGTCTTCAATACTTAACTGAATTTTTATCTTTACACTAAGTGTGCTGACTCCAAATTGCTATATGAGTTTTTTGCCATAATAAAAACACTATATCTACTCATATACTTTAGTATAGACAACTTAACAATACTTTTAGCCCTCCTTAGTAAGCCTTTTTGATCCTCATTCATACACTTTCATGCTTCTATGCTTATCTATCTGATTCTACCCCTCTTTTCTACCTTTTCTCTCTACATTTGAGACTTGGCCACATTTTTCGAGGTCCTGACCCTCTAGGTCAAGGTTGACCTTGACCTTGACCTAGGTCAAAGTCAACCTTGACCTTGGCCTTAGGTTCCAAGGTCCTTGGGGTTAAGTCCTAGTTTCGGGGTTTCATAAAAATCTTGTCTTTTCCCTCTTCGGGGCCACTATTTCTCCGGTTAAGTGTCAAATTTTCAAATTAATATTTGAGGTGGAACTTTGTCAGGCTTTGTATAAGATTCCTAATTTATTATTGGAGATTATCCTTTCTCAATTTTTGTTCCTAATGCTCAAATTAACTTTTGGGTTGGCCTTACTTTGAATTTTGTGTCAAGGCTCTTAAATAAATATTTTTATTTCTATCTTAAGGGTGGACCCCTTCTAGAGTTTTGTGTCAAGATTTTAATTTAATTTCCTCTCCATGTGCACCTCTCTAGATTTTTGTGCCATAGACCCTTAATTATTATTTTCTATGTGGCCTCTCTAGAAGTTTGTGCCCTAGATCACTATAAAAGGGAGCCTTCCTCTCTCATTTTCTCCATCCATTTTCATGATCAAGTTTGGAGATGAAGCCATCCACTTTCATAATCAAGTTTTCATTCTCAATCACTCTCAAGAAAGAAGATCAAGCATTCAATCATTCAATACTTCAAGCATTCAACTATTCAATTCATCAAGGAGATCCATTGGTAGCCATTGAAGGATTTAAGCTCTATGGAGTTCTCTTGTTGAAGAGGCATCCATCCATTTCCATTCAAGCCTCTTCCTAATTCAAGATCCATTCAAGATTGGTATTGAATATATAAAGACAATTGATTTGAGACATCCTACATTCAATTCTATATTCATTTGGAGCATCCATACTCATGGATTCAAGGATTCGAATCCTCCATAAGGGTTTCAACATAAGCAAGGTGAATTGTTTCATTTACTTTGTTTATTCCAGCAATTTCAATTCAATTTCAAGGTTAATTCATAAATTTGGGTTTGACTAAGGCAAACCCCTCCCTCCAACAAAGAAAACCATTTTTCTTGAAGGTACAAGTGCGGGATGGTGAATATCAGTGCAAATTTGGATACCCTTTTCGCCAAACTTTCAAGATCTGCAAACAGAATTTCCGTTGGAGTAGTGTAGGTCAAGGTTGCATTTTCAGGGTAAGATCTTACCCTAGGGTAATATCTTACCTTTCCTTTGGGTCAAGGTCGACCTACCTTAGAAAAGAAAAAGATTTCTGGGTTTTCTAGATCTTGCAGTTCAGTTTAGGTGGGTAGAAATCAATAGTTTTTGAGACCATCTGACATGGTTTTTGACCGATTCATTTTCGAGGTAAGTACCTTTATTTCCTCATTCCAATATTAATCACCTACATTTACATCCCATATCATTATAATTTCATGTAAGTGTAAAATATTAGCTTTGGGGTCTCTTTTATGTGCAAACCATTGTTCTAGGACCCCATCACATATTTTATATATTACAAGATCAAATCAAAGAAATCAGACACAACACAATCAGAGAAATCAACCACATCAAAAATATAGAATTCCTCAAAACATCACATGTTAGATATGCAATTATAATGGTCACACAACTAGATAATGCAATATGGTAACTCACATCAATGCACCGAGGAATATAAGGCCTCCAGTCATCTGTCACACTTGGAACATGGTTGGACACATCTGAAAGTTTTGCAGATCACAAGCGTAAAGATAGGAAAGACCTAATAAGACTCAAGAATTAATATTGGATGAATAAGGAGAAGTCAAGTTTGTGATAGCTACAGAAGATGCGAGCATGATTTGGAAGGAAGTAAAGAAAGATAATGTTGATGAAATAGTTGAGGATGCATCTGCAATGGACGCACCTCCTATTTTTGGTTAAATGATCCACATGGTCATAGGGGGACCTTGATAAGCTCTATACCCCTATGTGGCTGGTATACTCACCCTCAGATTATGCACCTTTGGTTTTAGATGTTTGGACACTAGTTGATGTAGTATGCAAGAGCGCAATACCTGAAATTTAGCAGGAATGAAGATTAGAATTCTCTGTTACATTATGTGTTATAGCAGCAAGCATTAATTGTAGAAAGTTATTTTAATAGTCACCAAAGATCCATTATTCACACATTTGCATTCGAGATCGAGCCCTTGGAGAGCACAGGAGATCAAAATAGTTAGTATTGGAAGATTGCAGTTGTTTTCATCAGTGAAAGAAGTTAAGTTGGTTTCAGAACCCTAGTTCAAACACAACGGTTTAGAAACCCTTTGGAACCCTACTTAAGTGTTGAATCAAGTAAGTAATGGCCACTCCAATTGTATTTGATGTTACAGAGAGAAAGAGATATGTATTCAAGAAGCATCCTTTTAAGTCAGTGCTAGATGATTTGAAAGGGGCATTTTCTAGAACTCTGATGGGAGTAATGCATGTAGAAGATATCCACGCATACATATATTTTAAAAAGGAACCTATGTGAGATTATGCACACATAATTGTTAGAAAAAATTAGAGCCATCAAACATGACAAAAGCAAAGTGTTCAGATTTGGGTCATTAATCATCTACATGTACTTTCATAGAGTCGGTAAGGTCTTTGATCTCTATCTAGACAAGACTATTCCTACATTGCCTCAAATTTCATTCAAGGAAACATCAGAAAGCACCCTAAAGGATTATATGGATTTGGAGATTAAGACATTCAGAATCAAGATGCGGAGAAGGTATAGGATACCTAAAAAGATTGTGAAGTACAAGGACAATATTTGTTTCATGATGGAGACAGATACCACTAGTATGGAAGCAATTGAGCCTAGGACTAAGTGGATCCATCTACTTGGTTATGAAGTGGAGGAACATGTTTTGGAAGCTTATGCACAAGTCCTCTTATCAGCACCTAAGGATCCCAATGAATCAAGATGGGGTATGAACGGTCTTACAATAGGTAATGATAATCATGCCATTGTCTCTCTTAGGAATAATGTATTTATACTAAGGATTACTTTTCACATCATGAAATGCATTTAGATTGTCAACCCAAGGATGTATACTTGAAATGGGACAACACAGTTTGTGCACTAAGTTCCTCAAAGAGTCATACAACCTATGTTGTAGGAAGATAAAATGCATGAAAAAAACCTATTCTATTGCTGTAGGAAGGTGAACACACTTAGCTACTTAATGAAATAACTGTTGAAAACTTGTAAATTTAATCTAAGCCTATTTAACCATTCAAAGTGTTCACTATGTCTATTTCTGCAAGTGATGTAGAAATATTCATAGTAGTTATGCTATAGGAGTAAAACAGTAACTTCTACTTGAAAACACAAAAAATGTAAGAAGTAATTCTACTCTATCCTAATCTACTCCACCTCTCAAGTGGGCCCCCTTGGTTGGCTTCTGTTAACTACTAACATAGAAGATACTTCAAAATCACTCTTTCATTATATTCTCACAAACTGGTTACATGGTAATGGAACAATACATGAAACACATAAAGAGTAGTTCTTCTGTAAAACACAACCAACGTGTATATAATTTCACATTACATTGCTTAATCTATCCAATCCATTTATATAGAGGATTGATAATTATTGAAAGAATGAAAAATAAGTTATGACTAAGTCTTGCCACACAAGAAGGAATCACAATGACCATGATAGAGTACAATAAATATTAGATAACTGATTTTAACATACTAATGAGCACTGAGGAAATTTAGTAAATTTGTTTCCTATATTCCCTGGAATAATGGCTCCTTTCCAGTAGCGGCATGGTCTTCGGTGCTGTGATTGCTTCCTCCATCATAGCCGGAACTTCAACACCTTTACTTCAATGTGGTCAATCCACTCTCTAGCTGCTCCTTGTTTTCCTGGCAAGTTAGTAGCATGTGGTATATATGCAAGTCAACTAGTCAATTCTTACTCAAATATTAGAACACAGATTAAAGTAGCTATATGAAGTACTATGATTTATATATAATATTCATCAAAACATGTCATATCTAACTACCCATAATCTTGGTTCTAACTATACTTATCACAAGTTCACATAGTTATAGGTTCATAAAATGTCTTGGAAATGTTTCAACAAAGCATAAAGATTATAATAAAGTAGAGACAATAAATTGTCTCATCATCTTCCCCCTACTAAACACAATGCTTGTCCTCAAGCATTGCATTTTTTGGCTATAGATAAAAAATCACCAACACTTGTCTTTCCTTTCCTCTCACTCTTAAAAATATAATAAAATCCTCGTGTCCTTGCCCAATGATCTACACGGTGCTCCTCCTGCACTTGGTCTAATCTGGTGGCATTGATATCATACAGTGGCCACATGAGTGTTGGAGGTTGGAAGGATAAATGAATCCATAATTCTCTTCTAGTATGATGCCCCAACTGCATATACCGAGTTGCTCTATTTGTAGCTACTTCAGAATTGATTGGGCTGTGTGGCTCTTTTTTCTTGAAGGCCTCTGGTAACCTATTCCATCGGCTTCTTACTGCTACAAGACCTCTCTAAAATGAGAAGGAGGGAAACCCCTGATATTAATTGTAAATTCTTTCTCTAAGTGCAAAGACTTGTTCCTTGATTTTAGGCTTTGGCTTCCCATAAGTTAAGTTAAGAAAATCTCTCAAAAGGACATCAGGTTTGCTAGACTCAGCCCTTAGGAGCAAGAGTTCAAAATTTTCTAGGTCCCTATAATTTTTCAGCTACCTATCATAGTTTCCCTCATTGTGCATCCATGACATGAATGCTCTCAAATGAATATCACCTATATAAACTAGAGGGTTCCACTTGGTCTCATGAGGAATAACAAAATTATGCAGATAGAGTTCATAAAGTAAATTTTGTTGCCATGAGGGTAGAGTCTAGTATAATCCATAGAATTCTTGAGAAGATTTGAATTTATAGTATATGTCTTTCATAGTCATCATCAAATGAAATAAAAGAAACTACTCTTTTAAACAAATGGCATACACTCGAGGAGGTGGTCTACAATTTATAACTTGATCAGCTAATTTAAGAACATGATCCATTTGTTTTTTTTGCTTCTTTACCCATTCCTTAAGAATTTCTATTTCCTCTTGCCTGTTATTTATCTCTTTTTGCATTATGTTCCTTTCTTGTTTCCACCAAGTTTTCTAATAAACAAACTAGTTATATAGACTGGAGAGAATAGACTGTAGTGTTAAAGAGCCAAATTCTTGCAGCTGGGTGTTTTGTTTTCTCTTTTCTTTGGAAATTTTTTCAAAATAATTAATAATATCAGATTTCCACAATCCATTTTTAAATGTGTGTGTTTTTCTGGATTAGATTGTGTGTGTTTTTAGCATCAACGTTTCAGATCACACTCTGTGATCCTACATATATATAGATCTATATTATATTATTTATCTTGTTTATACCTTTATATATAGGTCCATTTTTTATTTATTATTTACTATTTTCTTATTGATACAGGTTCTTTAATAATCTTTCCCTTTTTATTTATGTATTTCATTTCATTTTCCCTTGATTCATTAACCTCCAATTGTTCATTCATGCTTATTTTGTACTTTGTAGCTTATATAGCTTCACCTCTTTTTATATCTTGTAGAATTTACTCTTATAATAATTTTCATCCTTCGCTTTAATTATACATCACCTACCTTGGAGCTTTTATTATTTTCTATTTCTTTTCTTTTTAGGCCTTATTTTATTGTTATTTTCATTTTACTTCTCTGCACAATTTTTTGTGCCATTTTCTCCTCTTATATCCCTTGAGATTGGCTGGTCTACATCTTTTGTTCTTACAATTCTTGCACTCTCTTGTCCTGATGATGGATCATGGAGTGTGATCCAAAACATTGATGCTAAAAACACACACAATCTAATCCAGAAAAAACACATGCATTTTTCAAAATACTTAGTAAACCATGTTTCTTTATAAGGTAAATAGCCATATGGAATGAATAGGGTCTGGTGGTGGAGTTATCTGTATATCTTCAGCAATGCTCTTCTATATTACAAGGGTCTCATCAGGTACACCCACATCATCATGTGATCTGTTATCACAAGACTCTTGTAGATTATGGGGTTCTTGCAGATTTTCAGAAGATGTAGGTACTATTGTTGGCTTAGGGGAATTATTGGAAATATACTTAGCAGAGGGCTCTGTGGTATGTTTTTCTAGTGGAACGCTAGGGTTTTTTGGGGACATTGGAGATGCTTGTCCTTGCATCTGAGGACTTCTTCATACCAGAGTTTCCACAACCTCTACAATCTTCTTTCTGAGGTTTCTTTTTGGTCTTTCTATTGCAGGAGCAAGTGCTGTAGGATTCAATCTTCTCCTTTTACTCTTTGGAACTGCAGGGTTTTGAACTTCACTTTCAAAATTAGGGGTTTCTTCTTCAATTTTCCATTTTCCTTCCCTTGTGGAATAAGTAGGAATATCACTTTCCAGAACACTTGAAGGTACATTTTCTTGAAGTAATTCTGGCTCTTTTTCTTGTGTAGCTATATCTACAACAGGCTTAGAAGATTCTGCATCATTTTCTAAAAGCTGCTCAACAGGGTTAACCTGTGGTTGCAATGTTTTATGCTGGATAAATTCAGACCATGCTAATGGAGAAACATCCCTAAGGGATTTTTTGACTAATAGTTTAATTAGGGCATGGTGGGTGATAGAATTTTCATTTCCTTTCTAAGTCTCCTCAACGCTAATACTAAGCATGTTGTACAAGAAATTAGGGACATTGTCTGGGAGATTATTCCTTATGCAGCTAAGTAGCTTAAAATGATGAGCATGAAAATTTGAAAATATTCCCTTAGATGTTAGGTACCTAATAATATGTGTTGCTAGCTCATTGAACGGTGGAGAAAGAGACATTATTTTACACCCTTGCTTGCTTATCTCTAGAGGAGGATCATTTGGAAGGGAGAACTGGGCTTGTGATGATCTAGCATCATGCACATTGGGACAATGTTCCCTAGTAGAAGGTAACCCAATGACCTCTGCTATTCTTTCCTCTATCGTGACAACCGTTAAACCCCACACAGTCACCTGCCCTTCCTCAAAAGTATTCATAAACTCCACTGCTACTTCCTCATTAAATTTTGATAATTGAAGAAAATATCCCAATCAGCCACATGCATTAAACCTCCTGACTACTTCGACATCTGCAAGTAAAAGGCCATGGTGCACTAGCTCATGTCTCTACAACTTTTCACCCATTTTCTTTCAATATCCAACCTTCAAATTTTTGCTCACCAATTCCTTCGTATGTCAATTTTTCTTGTTCTACAGATACCTGTGAATACCTTATTTCTCCCTTGAAATTCAAATGCTATTTTCCATAACACTGAATTTTTTTCTCTTAATGCCTCTATTCTTCTTAGCATGAAACAATAATAATGACATTTAACAAATGACATTACAACTTTAACTGGGATTTGCCACACAATTTAATTATAAACCTTTTGGGTCACTTCAGCTTAGAAAATTAGGAATTATTCAGGATTTGTAGTAAGGTAAATGTGTGAGAATTTATGAAACAAGGCTTAATTACAGTTGTGAAATGACAAGGAAGTGACAAGGTAACTTAAGCAATGACATTTGGAACTTAATACACTTCCCCTGCCCCCTACTAAATATTGACAAGTGTCCTCACTTGGTACATTTGGCACGGGATGGGGAACTGGCATAACACCTTAATTATATATGAATTGCAGTACTAAATATAATTACCAAAATCCATATGCTAAAAATGAGTAAAGAATGGAAAAGTAGTACCTTCCTGTTGATGATCATACTTGCAAATAAAAGGTTGTGAGAGTGAATCGATGTGGTGGCTGCATGTGTCAGCTGATGTGGCACTTTATTGAAAACATTTTGAAATAGAAAAAGTGGATGACATGGATTGCGAGTGGATGGAAGAGAGAGAAATGAAATGGGTTGGAAAGAAGATAAAGAAAAGTGAATGAAGAAATAAACTTCATATAAAATGAAGTTTTATTATGGTTTTTTGTTGAAGGCATGTTATTTTGAAGCTGCGGGAAGAAGGTTTTCACCTTCTGCTACAGGAAGTGTTACCTGTTGTGCTACTAAAGTGTTATTGTTGAACTGCTGCAAGAAATCCTCCTTTGTTTTGTGCTGGTGATACAGGCACAACTGATGTCCATTGACGAGTAATTTTAATTGTACTAGATCTATTGTGGTCAACTAGACTACTCTGTTGTCAAATAGGTATTCAATTACATAAGGTCCCAACCATCTTGTTTGTAATTTCCTTGGAATATCTTTGAATCTGGAATCATATAACAATGCCCAATCACCCACTTGGAACTGTTTGTTCTTGATATGAGAGTCATGCCACTTCTTTCATTATTTTTGAACTAGTTCCGTTCGCTACAATGTGGATTTACACATTTCATCTAAGGAATTGAGGTGGATAAGGCATTCCGTCTATGCTTTAGGGAGATTGATGTTTAGTTCCAGCGCTATTTGCAATGTCTTATGCTCAAATTCAATTGGTAACTGAATAGGGTAAAATAGGGTTCACCAAAATGAATAGATTTGAAATGGATAGGGATGATGATATGATGAATAGATTGAAAATGTAGTGGAGGGATGTGTGTGATGAAAAATATTGTGAACATGTTGTAATACCCCAAAAATGGGTTATAGGTTCATTAACCTCCTACATTTTCAATTCGAATGAAATCGACATCAAAGTCCTAACCTAAGGCACATCTGCACATTATTGAATCCTAATTGATTTTATCCTAAATTCTGCATTGGGGAATATTCCTAATTTATCCTAATTATTCTTAATTTAATAATTATTTGGTGATAAATCTCATTTATCCTAAATTTGATTAATTAAATATGATGAATATTTAATTAATTAGATTAATACTGCCACTTAATTATTTAATTAGATTTAATTCTATTTATTCCTAATTAATATTATTTTATTTGATAATAAATCAAATTTGCTAAAAATAATCAGTTGAATTCTTATTTAATTGATTGAATCCAAGTTGTCAATATTTAATAATATAGTTTTGAATAAAAGTTTGATTAAAATAATTGATTAACCCACAAATCAGTTATTTTTAAATTTAAAATCAATTAAGTTGAAGATAAATCACTTTATTTATTTAATTAATTCATGATTATTTGTGCACATTCAAAGAGCAGTTAAACTTTAAATCAAAAAATCAATTCAAGTTGTTATCTTTTCGAAACTCAACATCTATTTTGAGTTCAAAGTTGATCTAAACTTCTGATTTGAGTTAAAAAATTGTTCTTGCATGATTTTGCATGATTTTATGAGTTATCTATTTCTAATTTCTTGTTAACTCAAAAATCAACCTGAGTTCATCAAGAGTGATTTATGACTTTTTCCATGCACCCTCAAGCCCTGGATTTCTATAAAATCAAGGCTCAAATCTTTACAAATCATCCATAGAATTTGCATACTTACTCTGGCGAATTGACATCAGAAGAATCATGAAGCTTCTTGCAAATCAATGTTTTGTGAGATCAATCTTATTTTCAATTCATTCTAGTTTCATATTTCATATCATTGTTAGCTTAATTTGCATATCATTTCAATCCATTTAGATTAATTTATTATCATTTTTTCTCATCTTATTGCATCAAAAATAAAAAAAATATAGATTAATTTGCATTCATATTTTATTGCTTTCATCATTTAAATCCTTCGTTTAGGTGTTGCATTGTCACTGATCTCGGTCTAATCTAAGAATACCATACTCGCACCTACTAGAAGATAGTAAATCGCCTGGTTAGCTATATTGTTCTTATTTGTATATTTTGATTTTTGCTAACCTCTAATGTTTTACTGAAGTGTTGTGTCTATAGCTAGGTACAAAATTGACACACATTTCTGGCGCCCACCGTGAGGCAACCCACCTTTATGTGCTAGTTTTGATTTTTTTTTTAGAGCTAAAACCCTAAAGTTTCAAAGATTTAATTTTATCTCCCAAATGGCTTGGATTTTTGGTTTGAAATTTTGTTTGCAAGTTGGAGACATCAGGGAAGCTTCAATAAAAAATTCAAATTTTTCTGAGATGTTTTGAATTTTTAAAATTTTTTTCTTGATTTTCTGGAAAAAAATAATTTATGACGCAAATCAGCATATTTTTCAAAATTTTTTACATTTTCAAAAAACTCTTTAAATTCTATAGGGGGTCCATTCTTTGTGTTTGAAATTTGGATGCAATATAATAGCTCAAATAGTTAATTTACAAAAAATTGGTCTGTTTGGTAAAATGGGTTTCTAGGGCACAAATGAAGAGATTTTTCTAAAATTTTTACATTTTTGGAAAGCTCCCTATTTTTTAGTAGGGGTCTCTATTTTGCATTTCTATTTTTGTAGCCGAAATCATATCAAAAAAATTAGATCTTGTTGACTAGGTCAAATGCAACAAAAAAATAAAATTTTGTGATGGGTATGCACTTATTTTTCACATGGTTCAATGAATGATATGAGTTGTCATTCGGATTAGTTTCTAGTTATTATTGCTCATAATAATTGATTTTCAGATCTAACCTTAGGGTTTTCATAAGTTGAACATACGTTGCATATCTTGTTTGCTTGTTTTCTTGTTGGAGAGTTTGTGGCTTGCTTGCACGGAATTACTTAACAAAGCTAAAAATCAAGTAAAATCTACTAAGCATGTTGTGAGGGAATTCAAGTATTCTACTACATCTGAAAACATTTCAATTTGGACATAAAATGAATATCTCACGTGTCTAGCTTGAGTGCCTTTCCTACTTTCATAAACCAGACTTCAATTTTTGGGCTATAAAATGAACATAGATTTTCTTTTTGCATATCTGTTACACATAGTAAATTGGCCCTATGAACACTATTTGTGGATGATCTTGAGAGATTGAGCTTCTCTCGCTTGTTTATTCATGTGAAGCTCCTCTTGACAAAGGATCCCCTTGTAGGTAGGGAAGGTACTGAGAAAGTCTCACATTCTACTAGATTCGTGTGTCTTCAAATTTTGATTGATACATTCTCTCTCCAGAGAGGTTGATAGATCATAAGCGGTTGACGTCACAGATCTTTGTGAGATAATCTTGGTCTTAGCGTGTCAGATTAATCTGTCTACTTTGTTTTGGTGAAGTGAAGAGGTTAGGGGGTTATGCTCTACTTCATTTTTGGATAGTACCAGAAACCCAGATCCTTGAATTTGATCTAGTCCCCTTGTGGTATCTTTTGTGAGTCACTTTTAGAGAGGGTTAACTGTAGTGGACATTCCCTTAATTGGGTCAACCACGTGGATGGAACCTCAAGCGGTAATAGCCATTTTCACCGTGGTAGCAGCAGCCGCTATATAAATGTCCTTGTGGAGGAAATCTTCACAGGTGTGGTCTCTTGTTGGGTTGTCCAATCTCCTTAGCAGCTCCTGATTGATTAATTTCTTAGACTATGTCAAAACCCCGGTGCGCTTGGATTGGAGTTCTCCCTTTTGAGATCACAAAAGTTGTAGAGTTAGACCATTACTACAAACCCTAGTGAGGCCAAATTTTTATTTTCTAGGAATATGTGCATTATTAAAAAACTTTTTGGAACATACACAAGTAGTATTTCTAGGGATTAGCACAATAAGTCACTATTGCTTGTTCATGTGCAAGGTTGCTTTTTTCCTTGTTCATTATTTTCAGATGATTGCTTGCTCCCCTTGTTTTCTATTCTACATGCTTGATATCTACTTGGTTACTTGAGACAAACTTTTACACAGATCTTCAAAAATTGGACAGAAAAATTTGCAAACAATCTGATACTAAAAAACTAAAAAATTGCAAATCTGAAGCAAAAATCCTTTCTGGTGTCAAAAGTCATCCTAAAATTTCAAAACTCATATCAAAGACAAAGTCAAAGTTGTCAGAGATTGGTCAAATTTGTCAGAAATCCAATTTTTATAGCCTATTCCCAAATTATGTCAAAATAGCGAACTGATTCTTATCATTTCTAGTCATCCTTGGTTGGTCTGGGTCAAATATCAGGTGCTATGACATGTTGCTCAACATCCAAATGAATGTAAATGGTATCAATTTGCACAAAATGACTCTTGGTCTTCTTTCTTTCACATCTCTCATGTCTTCCTAGTCTCCTATTTCCATCCTTTCTCTTCTTCCTTCACGCTTCTTCCTCTTCTTCCTAAAACTCTTGACATCTTCTTGATTCTTTTCCTCTTATTATCTAGTCTTCTTTCTTATATTCATCTCTTCTATCACTTCCATGCTTGATTCCTCATCTTCCAGAACCATGAATTTCAGCCATCTTGTTATGGAACCTCTCTTGAAAATGGATGATCTCAAACTCATTGCTCAATTCGAAGAGTATTATTCCAAAAAACTCATGAGTGATAAATTTATGATGAAAATACATGAAAAATTGATTAAATCAGATGTGTTTTCTAGGATCATACACATGGTCATGTCACAACCTTCTTCTTCCAAACATCTTTCATATTCTAAGTCTTCTCATCATTCCTCATCATCCATGTCTTCTTCCTCTACTAGGTCTTCTTCTCCACGATCTCATTTCTCTTCTACTTCTCCCAAGAGTCTTACTTCTCTTCTCAAGACATACCATGTTGAGCAATGTGATAACCCTTATGATACCTCTTCCATGAAGAGTGACACACCCATCTTTGAAGACTATGATGACTATGATGATGGACAATATAATGATACCTATGACACCTCTGTTCCTAAGAGTCCTCCTCATCATGTGCTCATGCTTATTGGAAATGGGATGTCACATTGGATAGATCGTGATGGTGATCCATATGATTTTGATTTTAAAAGAGACTTTGATGATTTTTGTGAACAATACCTAGATGATACATCTATTTCACTTGAAGAAGAGAAAGCTTACTGCACTGATTATAAACGTCAATACTATAAGGATCTCTCCTCTAAGAACTCTCATGCTGAAAATAAAGATTACACTCTCAAGCAAGATCATGTTAATGTTGAACCTTTGTCTTGTGATGGTTCCCTTCCATCCCCTACTTCCTCCAATACCCATA
The DNA here is from genome assembly GCA_027943335.1 of Chamaecyparis obtusa. Lineage (NCBI taxonomy): Eukaryota > Viridiplantae > Streptophyta > Pinopsida > Cupressales > Cupressaceae > Chamaecyparis > Chamaecyparis obtusa. The sequence continues at coordinate 326,450 of BSBK01004442.1, forward strand.
CATTTCCTAAAGCTTTCAAGCCTATCAAATATTTCACAAGTCCTTCATCCACCAAAGGTCCTAATACTTTTCATGTGGTTTCCTATAGTTATCCTCAAGGGCTACCTCTTAAAGAAACTCAAGCTAACCTTCACTTGGCTGCAAATACTTTCAATAATGCTAAAACCAAAGAGCCTAAGCCTTTATATGCTATAATTCCTACTTCAGCTAGTCCTTCACCATCTCTTCCAAAGTCTTCCATAGAATCCCAACATGCTTCCTTGTCCTTAGAAGTGGCTCCATGTCAAGAGGACTCCAAAAATGATAAAGAAAATAACATAAAGAAATATCAAGATCAAGAACCCCCCATGTCATCCACTTCTTTTCACGATGTCTCTTATCCACTTCAGGGTTCTTTTGATCCTACACACCCTTTCTCATGCATTCCACCATGTCTTAAGTCTTCTCCTAAGCAAGATCAAGCTACTACATACACTATTGAGCTTATTGACAATTAAAATAACTTTACTACACTTGCACTTTCTAAAGATGATACTTCCATTAAGGTTATTAAAAATAGTGTTGTTACTTCCAATGTTAAGCCTATTGAAAATCAAGAGAAAAATTGTGCACTTATGCTATCCAAAGATCTTTGTCAAGATCAAAGTCTTCCATCTTCTTATTCTACCACTCCATGTTCGTTTCCACTTTCTACTCTTCCTAAGTCTTTGCAAGCTTTGAAAAATCCTATCAAAGAAGGTGCTCATATTCAAGATGTCCATGATTCTATTGAAAATCCTAATGCTCACTCTAAAGATGCTGATGTCCTTGGTTGTCATATAAATATTGATGAACTTGTTGATTATCCTTTTGTATCTTCCACATCCATCCTTGGACCTCCTCCACCAATACTAAGAGCTTCACATCTTCCTTCCATCTTGTGCCCTTATGTCCCTTCACTTTCCCCTCCTAACTCCTAATTTGTCATCCATCCTGGGTCCTTACATCCCTCCATCTCCCATCTTTCCTCAAGATCAACATAGATGCATACCCTTGAATCCTTTTCATCCACCCACCCATTTAAACCAGTAATATCCTCCTTCTTCCACAATTCCCAAGTCTTTTGGAAGTAACTTGAATGTTCAATACAAGAAAAAGAAACAATACAAGAATCCATAAAAAAAAGAAGATCACCATGGAGGCATAAAGTCAAAAGAGATATCTAAGAAAAAAATTACAAGACAAGTATGGGTTCCAAAATCCATCATTAAAGATATTCTCTCTAGATCATCAAAAATAAATAAAAATTCTACGACTATATGGATTCCAAAGTCTCTCTTGAAAGAGTCTGGTGTTGAGCAAAAAGTGAAGTTGACATTCAAGCTTCCAAAGGCTTCCACTTTATCTTCTTCCAAAAATATTCGTCCATTCCATGCACCTAAACCACAACCTCTGCTATCCATTCGCTATATTCTTTCATGTATTCCTTCATTCATGTTTCCTCCATCCTCTCACCACCCCTCAAGGTGTGTGTTGATGTTGATCTTGCGTTCCTTTCCATCTACCCTTTCACAATCCTTCCATTCATTATCCTCCTACCTTCTATCATTTTTCCTCATTTTCCTATTCCTCCTATCTTCCAACCTTACTCGCTTTACATAAAACCTTATCCTCCATTTTTCTCTTCCATCTCCCTTTCCCTATCAACATATTTGAGCATATCATTTTGAATCATTGGCATATCATGGTTTATCCTTTCAAGGAGCATTATCTAAAGAGCTTGCCTTCTTCCAAAAAAAAAAATAATTTTTTTTTTTTGAAAATATGCCTTGGTGAAAACCTGGAAACAGGTTCCTTGGTAGCAAAAGTAAAGAGAAATAATTTCTTCCTATGGTGAAAATCATTCCCTTGTGGCACCTTGGATAAGTACAATGATGAAAACTTGGCAATCAGGCATCACGCATAGTTCTTTTACATATTTCATCCATTTCGTCTTCTCTCTTTGATCTTGACAATGTTGACCTATACATGAACATTTGGCTATCTTGTGAGCTATCTTATGATGATCTTGCTTTCATTCCCTTCTTGTTTAGCCTTCATATTTATTTTCCTCCATTCATTCTAGCCTTTCACTATCCTTTTCCCCTTTGGTCTTGATCTAAAAAGAAAAAGAAAAAAAAGAAAGAGTGAAATACGGTGCTATGAAGCCTCTTGACATGTCTACTCCTTTGGACTGCATCCTTTCTTGCTCTTGCATTATGATTTTGTGACTTATTCTATGCTAACCTTTCATTGCTTGTCCAAATGCACTTTACATGACATTTTTTTCCCTAGCTTGGGTATTCTTGAGGAGTTTTCCCTTCAGGATTTCTTCCCTTCATTCTCCTTCATTCTCTTGTCTTCCATCTCTTCCACCAGATTGCCAATCCCTCTTGTTCTCCACCTTGCTAGACATTGGGACTGCATGATATGATCTTGCTTGGGAATTTACAATGGAGAAAGATTCAATCAAGTTTTCTAAGAACTGTCAAAAGTGCCAAGTACATGGAAACTTAATTCATGCTCCAAGGAGAGATCTGATTCCCTTCACTACACAATGGGCATTTGATCTTATAGGATCCATACATCCTCATTTTTCTAATGGGCATACCCACATTTTTACAGCTACAAATTATTTCACAAAATGAGTAGAAGCAGTCCCTTTAACACAAGCAACTGGAAAGCAAATATCTATGTTCATCTTGAACTACATCATATGCCAACATGATATTGCACATCATTCAAAGTCTGTAATCTAAATTTGTAAATCAATCTTTCCTCAGTAATCAAGACAACAACCACGTCTACTTGCTGATTCATCTAAAGTCCTCATCGCTTGGGGAAAATCTATTGATTCTTGGGGCATATTAGATTCATCTAGTATCCTAAATCTATCTTGTAAACTGTATCAGCTTTTCGTAACTATCGATTCATTAGTGTTATTTCCTTGGTTCTTCATAACTGATGGGTTTAGGATGTGATACTGATATGATTCATACAAGGACATTGAGGCTTGGAATCAGTCACTCACTTCTTCGCAATCATAAGGTTCAAAATCAGGCATTTTGGCACTTTTTCATAATCATCGATTCATTGTTGATATAGCTAGCATCATCTCAATTCTTTGTCATTCTGGGCCTGGGTCGATATCTCTTTTTCAAAATTTTCAAATCTTTCAAATTAGTTTCATATGTACATCAAACACAGACTATTCTTTGAACCACTATGCTTTGCATAGTGATTCAAAGAGGGGCAAAATGTAATACCCCAAAAATAGGTTATAGGTTCATAAACCTCCTACATCTTCAATTCGAATGAAATTGGCATCAAAGTCCTAACCTAAGGCACATCTGCACATTATTGAATCCTAATTGATTTTATCCTAAATTCTGCATCGGGGAATATTCCTTGAATATCCTAATTATTCTTAATTTAATAATTATTTGGCGATAAATCTCATTTATCCTAAATTTGATTAATTAAATATGATGAATGTTTAATTAATTAGATTAATACTACCACTTAATTATTTAATTAGATTTAATTCTATTTATTCCTAAAGAATATTGTTTTATTTGACAATAAATCAAATTTGCTAAAAATAATCAGTTGAATTCTTATTTAATTGATTAAATCCAAGTTGTCAATATTTAATAATATAGTTTTGAATAAAAGTTTGATTAAAATAATTGATTAACCCACAAATCAGTTACTTTTAAATTTAAAATTAGTTAAGCTGAAGATAAATCATTTTATTTATTTAATTAATTCATGATTATTTGTGTACATTCAAAGAGCAGTCAAACTTTAAATTAGAAAATCAATTCAAGTTGTTATCTTTTCGAAACTCAACATCTATTTTGAGTTCAAAGTTGATCTAAACTTCTGATTTGAGTTAAAAAGTTGTTCTTGCATGATTTTATGAGTTATCTATTTCTAATTTCTTGTTAACTCAAAAATATACAAATCATCCACAGAATTTGCATACTTACTTTGGCAAATTGACATCAGATGAATCATCAAGCTTCTTGTGAGTCAACATTTTGTGAGATCAATCTTGTTTTCAATTTGTTAGCAGTTTTTCTTGCACGGGTAAATAACTAGATCATAACCTGATCTCTCCCCTTTGATGCTCTTTTCCTGGCAAAAGAAATGCTAATTGACAATGATTAAATCCTTCTTCACTTCGGGCTCCACGGACCCAGGCGGGTGTACCTCATTCCTCTGCTTATGCAAACAGATATAAACTAATACAAACACTTAATAAGTAGATTCACTAATGGATTAAATAGAATAAATACATCTTGCAACAAGATTCATGACTAAGATGAACCTCTGTTATGGGAAGCCTACCCACATGCTCAATCTATCTTTCAGACTCATCAACAGAAAGGGAAAGTTGATTGGTTAAATTGATTGGTTACAAGTCTAGTCAAGCCAGTGCCTAATCTTGGGCATGGAGTCATGAGATGCATATCAATAGAAAACTTCAAATCTTATACAACTAGAAATCAAACAATGCACCTTGCACATCATTTTTTCTTCCCCCTATCTGGACATCAGATCCTTATGAAACATCATACTATCAGCAATAATCTTCAAGATATTACACTCTCCTTGAAAGAAACTCGAAAATCATTACACTGTTTACCTTGTAAACAGGTACACAGATATGCCTTACAAATCAGTGTACAACAATTTGACAAAGACACAAAGAGACATCAGACAAACATGAAAAAGGATTTTCATTGTATTTCATTGAATCATTCTGAAACTATACATTCAATCTAGAAAACTCAAAATCATAACTCTGAAATGAAACTAAAACTTGTATTCATGGAACTCAAACTTGCAGAGCTCTGCTCATGCAAAAAGATTGGAACCCGACAAACTGAAAAGAAACCAGACTAAGAAGAGAAGGGGGAAACACCAGAAAGCATCACCAACTGACACTTGTCAAACTCTAAACTACTCACTGAATGAGTCATCTACCTTCAAACTGGAAATGGGACATGTTCTCAATTCTGGAAAGCACCTGTCATCTCTTCAAACTGATTGTGAATCACCGAATGCAACAAATAAGATATTTCCAAAATATCTTCCTGGCCCCCTGTTTCTTTCAACTGCAAATATCTCAAAACCAGCATGACCTGCATTGAAACTGACCTCAGAAATGGATTCCTCGTCTTCTCACCTTTCCGGCGGTATATAACACTTGATATTTGGGCGAAAAATAAAGCCCCCAGCAATTAATTTTGTCCCCCATGCTCTGCAACTTCAAATATTCAAATTTTTATATAGTCAAAACTATATAAAAATATATTTATAATTTTGATTTTTTGGCCTTGAATGTGCACAAGAATCTGAATAAAATATTATTTTATTTTCTCCCAGAGCGGGACCCACATGCCACATGGCACCGGCCTGCCACCTCACCTGCCAACTCACCTAGTCGCATGATCACATGCGCCAGAAATGGCGCATGCGACCATGCGACCACTTCACAAAACTTTACTTTTGTCTGGGCGCAAGCACAGAAATCAAGGTGGGTGTGCATGAGAAGAGCCTCTAGCTCTTCAATCTATTTAATATGTGAGCTTGGTTGTATATATTCATTACAATTTCCCCATTCTGGATGAATGTGGGACTAATATCTTTGAGGTTTTAAAGACTTTGCAATAAAATATTGTCTCTTACGGCTAGCTGGCGCACATGTTTTGAGGTGGGACCACAAGGCACAAGCCTTTCCTCCTTCTTCAACTTACACTATATTTGGGCGGCCTTGTATTTGAACATATCATTGACATGAAACTTAATGAATGTGGGATAAATGTCGTGGACAGATCTTATAGGCAGTTTTGATAGTGACTCACTCAGTCACCTGTATCTCGCGAACTAGGGGGACTTTTTAAAATCTCTCCGGTGAGAATGTAGAGAACTTAATTTGCGACAACATATCCAAAAATTAGCTCAATCCAACGGTTCAAAAAAATGTTATGCCCCCCGTAATATGACTATTTTTTCTTCTTCTACAAATCCGTGACTTCACAAATTCGTGTTTGCAAAAATAAATCATTATGTGGATGATATTTCTTTTAGCATCCTCCTTTCTTCAAAACGTCCCTCTATCATATATTAGCTTCCCTTTACATGCTCAAAATGTGCCTCTATCCTTCACATGAGGCTCTCTGGTACCTTCATAAAACCTCCATTTTGCAGGCTTTTGTATCAATGCACAGACCCTCCAATTCGGGTATGAGATCCCTGCAAATATTGTGTGAGTCTCCTCTCTTATATTGCCCACTAATAGAAGTAGATCCCCCATTTCCAATCCTTCTTTCAAGATTAATGCCACTTTTTCTTGTGACAGGAAAAATACTAGAGAATTTTGTCAAAATTATCAATGCATTATGAATATCCATGTATTCATTTGATTCCAAACATTGGGAATCAGTGTACACTTAAAACATGTAACCATTGATGCTCTCTAAGCATCATTCACCTCCGACGAAGTATGACCATGATTTAACAAAATTTTAAACATGCTTCTCACCTTTTACACTTTTGCAAAGTCACCATGAATGCCGAATGACCTCTAGAAGTGGCCTTAAAATTGACAAAAAGCAAACATAGGATCACGCCATTGGGAGCATAAACTCCTCTCCAACTTCTCAACACGCCGGTCAAAGGAAGATGCTCAGAAAGATTTGGGCCAAAAGAGTTCAACAATCAAACAATTCCCTTTGAAATCATTGCGTATTCACACTTGTCAAAGTACATAAATTTCATCCGGAACTGGCCTAGAAAATTGAATGTATCACCTAACTGGGTGCCACCACTGAACATGCACATTCCCTGCTACATACTCATCTACCTTGCAAAACGGTGTCCCATGACGACAACTGAGGCAAAAGTTACAAGCCTTCAAAGCTGCCCCTTTCATTTTGTTTTTTGCAAACACACTGTCAGAACTTGATAAATTGCATCCGAAATCACCCTAGAAAAATACCAAATAGAGTCCGAGGAGGCTGTAAAATGGCATAGAAGTTCATTTAGATACAAACAACATGATTCAATCACTGCTTGGAACTGGACACCAGCGGGGAAAAAGATATGGCCTCACAAAAATAGGTACTTGCAGAGATAGACCAAGAAAATGCAGAAAACTCTTAAAAGTTGCAGTTGGAATTGGTTTCAAAAAGACATCAAACAGATTGACAAAAAGCTCAAATCTGAACTGGAAGTGATATGTCAACTTTTCAAAGCAGACCAACAAAAATTTTACTGATAGGTTTGACTGGTCAAAAGTTATTACCGAGCAAATTTGGCCTCCGGCAAACTGATGCACTTCACAATCTTTGCAAACAGCAGAAACTGCAAATGGAATCACATTGGGAAACTCATCCAATGGATTCATCATGAGCTGAAAACTGACAGGGATGAAGTAAAACTCATTTATAATGTAGGGACATGACCATCACTTCATTTTCAATCACTGGGCAAAAGATACAAGCTGTCAAACAGGGCCTCCGACAAACAAATGAACAAGTGCATAAGTGCAAAATTAAGAAAACACCTCCGGAAGGGGATGAATAAACAGGGTTAAAACTCATCACTGGGACCTAAAACCTGATACATAGAGAGTATGCAATGTGTACAACAAGACGTCAGGCTCAGATTTTCATGACACTCTCTAGGATGCATATTATTCAACCTCAAAGTGGCCCTTCCCGGTGATTTATACACTTAGCAATTTCTGAATTTTTGATTTTGAGACCCCTTAGGAACGAGCTGATGAAAACCCATTTGAAAATGCCATCTAAGGACTCCAATCAACTCAATGGGCTGTATGAAAGGCAATGAACACATATACTTCATGACATGACTTCAAATACGTCCATGCTAGCATGCAATACAAAGCCAAAAAGTGAGCACTAATCAAGAATTTTACATGGTACCTCAAAACTGTATTTTGAGTACCAACACAATTCATTCTAGTTTCATATTTCATATCATTGTTAGCTTAATTTGCATATCATTTCAATCCATTTAGATTAATTTATTGTCAGTTTTTCTCATCTTATTGCATCAAAAATAAAAAAATATAGATTAATTTGCATTCATATTTTATTGCTTTCATCATTTAAATCCTTCGTTTAGGTTTTGCATTGTCATTGATCTTGGTCTAATATGAGAATACCATACTCACACCTACTAGAAGGCAGTAAATCATCTGGTTAGCTATATTGTTCTTATTTGTATATTTTGATTTTTGCTAACCTCTAATGTTTTACTGAAGTGTTGTGTCTACAACTAGGTACAAAATTCACACACACACACATGTAAAAGAAACAAAATAGAAATGCAAATACTAACCTCAAAAATAGGGCAAATCTAGAAAATGTTAATTTCTCATGTCTGTGTATAGTTTTGGGCAATTCTACAACCTATTTCAGACTGGAAATGTCGAGACGGAGAAAACCCATAAAACTTTTATCTTTCAGGAAGCAGGTCATCCTTGAAACAGATAATGGGGCAAAGGTTAACTCCCTACTAAAGGTCATCCTTGACCTGAAACACCTCCAATGGAAAATTTGTTCCCAGATCCTAGAAGTTCATCGAAAAGGGTATCTAGATCAAAGCTTTGATTCGTGGTCCTATACCTATACCTACAAGAAAAATGGCTTTTTGTTGTTTGGATGAGGGGTTTGCCTTGGTCAAACCCCAGTTTGAAATCAAACTTAATAATGAAATTGAAATAGAGAATGGTAGCAAGTAGTATAAGTAGATCTAACAACGAAGCTATGATATTCAATAGATATGCAATTTATTTTCAAATGTAAACAAGTATGTTGATATGAAAGCTTAACAAATGTAAATTAAAACCATGAATGTAAATCCAAAACCTCCATGATTGTATGCATGGAATCTACCTTGATAGAAGAATGAATGGATCTTAAAGATGAACAAAGGATCTTAACGGAAGATCACATCATCATGATGGCTAGATCTAGGGTTTGAATGATGAATCTTGAATACTTGAACCAAATCCCTTAAAAGGCTTTGTAAGAATTTTCCTAAGGCAAAGAATAAATTCCAAGATCTAGAAGCTCAAGAGATAGCACAAGAAAGATAGGCAAAATGATCAAATAATTATAGCCAATTGAATTGAATATAAAGTCAGAGTGCCTAAATATATAGGCAATATAATAAGAATACATGCTAAGAAGATGATAAGATATCACCCACACAAGGTGGAATCACATGTCCACCAAAGGTGGATCATCCTCCATTATACATCAAAGTATGTGAAACATGTGCAACAATGAGAGGATGATAATGTGATAAGAGCACTAAAGGTGGATCTCACACACAAAGAGGTATGTGATGAAAACTATCACACCTAAAGTGGAAATTATCCTAACCATGTGCTAAAATGAAATGCAAAATCCTAAGTGTCACAATGACAACTAATATGCAAATGCATTATCCTAAGTAAAATTAAGTAAAGTGTAATTAGTAATATTTAATTACACCAACAAGCTTGAATGCTTGAATCCTTGATCTTTGATGGAGAACTTGAATGGAGAAGAGGACTTGAATGCTTCCTTGAAAATGCTTGATGAAATTCTTGCTTGATCTTGCTTGATAATGGATGCTTGATGGCAAAAAGTGATGGATAAAATGAGAGAGGAAGGCTTCCTTTTATAGTGATCTAGGGCACAAACTTCTAGAGAGGCCAACATTGGAGAATTAAATTCCAATTAATCTTAACCCCTAGAAATATACCTAGATTAAATGCAATTTAAAGATTTACTATTTCAGAGACCAAAACAGCTGACCCGGAAGTGGGAAAATAAATATTTTTGAAACCCAACATTCAAAAATCATGGGACCTTGAAATTTGAACCCTAGGTCAAAGATGAGGTAGACCCCACCCTAGGTTAGGGTTGAAGTCATCCCTGACCTAGGTTAGGGTTGAGGTCATCCTTGACCCTCAAGGTCATCTTTGACTTTGAGGTAAAAAACCTCAAGACCTCAATCCATAATGCTAGGAGATGCAGAAAGAAAGTGAAAATAGGTGGAGAGAGAAGTAGAACAGGGGGAAGAAAGCCAGATCTATGCAAAGACTTGATCAAGGTGCTTGATGTGACCCTAGACTACTTACTTGAAGGGCTAAATGCTCTTAACATGGAATTTCTTCCATTTAAAAATGATACATTAAGCCCCCACTTTAGCAAGAGTATGGACTCGATGCAAACTCTTGGTAAAGGAGAAGAAAGAACAGATCCAAGTGGATTCACAATGATATAAAATAACACTTAGCTAAGGACACAAGCCCCCAGGCTAAGGATTCTAACTAACCATACATGCACGAGGGTGCAAAAAAAAAAAAAAAAGGAAACAGACACAAAAGAGGGGTTAGTACTAAAACAAACCCAAATCAACTAGCACAAGAAACCTTGCTAAGTGTTGCCAGTAAAATAAATTTCACCTTATTCATATGCGGCATTTTTCCAACCTTTGTCAAAGTTTAAGTTGTAAATTGGATCTTGAACTTTGAACTTGAACCTGTCAGTTCAAGGTTCAAAGTTCAATATGTGTTTCTCCAAAAAGTATCATGTATTTTTAGCATCTTGGTAAAAATCTTTTTCTGTCGTGGTCGCATGTTCATTTGTAAATGTTAAAACAAATTTTGAACTTTGAACCCATCCTTTATAGTTCAAGGTTCACGTTTAATTTTGTACTTCGACAACTTTGCATTTAAAAATATCCCAAGTCAAGGTTTTAAATCTTCGAGCTTGTTATAGATGTCCTAGGGGCCCACCATAGTTGTCAAGAGTGCATATTAATTAAAACATTGCAAATCATGTACTTTGAACCCAAACTTTATGGTTCAAGGATCAAATTTCAAGATGTAATATTATCCAAATATAAGTCGTGAGCCAAATCTTTACATACTGACAATGAAATGATTGATGTGATCGAAGGAGTGGCACCACCTCAACTTATGGGATTTTCTTATTGAAGAGAAGTGTGTATGACAGGCTGTTAACATTTATTGAGGTGTAAAAATTGATCGCATGGCAGTTCACATGAGTTGATGGAAATCAAGGCAAGTGTGTGTGTATTTATTTTCCCTCTCTTCCCATTTCTTTATTTTTCTCTACTAATCTTCTGGAGACGTCTTGGCACAGCAAGGTAACATTTTCAAAAAGTAGGAAATGGTAAGTTCTACAGCAACCTTGGCTCTGTATTCCTTTCAGATTATTCATTTTAAAAGCAAAGAGCTAGCTTCATAAGAATCTTGCAAGATTTTGTTTCAGTATGTCTTCTTGAAAAGTAAAATTCATAAAGGAAAATAAATTCTCCCCAATCAGTAGTTGTTTTCCAGAGATGAGGGATATGGTGATAATTGATGATGATATAGGAGAAATTGTGCAAAGATTAAGGGAAATAGTTGACAAAGCCATATCTGTTAGGATTGTAGAAAGTGGTTTGTTAGAAGTGGCCGGTTTCCCTAAAGTAATTCCATGCCCAGAGCTGGTGATAGAATGCTGTAATAAGTATAATAAAGCTGAGAGATGCATCAACCCAGAAAATGGTGAAGTCCTGGTGAATATTAATAAAGAGGTAATAATGGCCACTTTTAAAATCCCACCAGTGGAGGTTTATGGGGATTGGAGTATTCATAAAGCCATAGTCAACTCTGAAAAACACAAGAGAGAATATAGAAATAACATAGCTAGAGATTGGTTGTTAAACCTGGAAAAGGGAGGTTCCCGTCTACCTAGACCTCTCAAAAAAGATCACCTATTTAGAGAAGTAAGAGATATAACAGTAATGTTAAATAGGGTTAGAGGTAATCCCATAGACACCAACTGGGAAGACTGGATGTACATTTTTGTGTAGGCCATCCTAGAAATTGGTAATGCCATGGATTGGGTAGAAATTATAGCTAAACAGTTGCATGAAAGTTTGTCCCAGCCAACCTTGATTTCTAATTTCTATATGTCCTCGTACCTCTTCTATATCCTTGCCATCTATAGAATTTGGGATGGTTTGCCACATGAAGAGTAGAATAGCAATATGACCATTTATGAATACCATCCTTTGTTGCAAAAAGGAAGAAATCCCATAGGTTTCAAGAAAGTGTAGGATACCTTTATGTCCAAATTAGTCTTTGAGCCAAGGGGAAAACCTAATTGCAGAATATCAGAAGAAGCAATGGAATTTGTGAAGATTTATGGAAGTGTTTATATTCAGTTCCCTACCTTTAGCTATTTGAGGGTGGGAGGTTTCAGTGATGCTCCCCTGAAACTTCCTAGGTATTATTGGGACAAGTGTATTTTACTTGAGGTAGGAAGATAGTTGCTGATGGTAGAGAAGAAATACAAGGTTAAGCGTGGTATTGGTTCTTTCTTCCCACTAGAGCTAGGTCATTACAGATTCTGGTTAATGCATGATTTTTCCTTCTTAATAAATGGGCTGAAAGCAATGAATCTCTAGCCATATTAGGCAAGGAATTACTTTGATAGCAAAGGTTTTATGGAGAGCCATTTCAGAGTAGATGCAATGTTTCTTAATCAGTCAGACTTAGAAGATTTCTGAGATGATAAGATGGATGAATTTGAGGTTACAAAGAGAATGTGCTCTAGATTATCTCTTAAACAAATTGCTGCTTTAAAACTTCCTTTCAGTATCATAAACATAAAGGATGAAGATGAGAATGTATTAGAATCAGAAAGAAAAACATCAAGCACTGAAGTGGTAATTAGAAAATTTGATTGGTTTGAAAGGGAAGATGAAGATATAAAGTCTTTGACTAAGGAGGTTTTTCAGAGAATAGAGCAATGGCTTAAGGCTCAAAGAAAGAAAATTCAAGCAACCCACGCATTGAGAATTAGGAGGAGTCTAAGGAATTGAAAAATTGAATCTTCCCTTGACCTAACTAATAAGATTGAACCATTGCTTTTTGCAAGTATCTCTAACACTCTAGAAATCCCTAACATTGAAGATTCAGAGTTGGTTTCTGATGACATTGTGAAGTTTACCAGGCAAAGAAGAAAAAGAGGTGAGAAGGTGGATTCGTCTTTCTGCATTGTTCTTGATTCTAACACTGAAGAGCCCAGTGTAAGGTAGTTCAAAAGATTGAAAAGAGGCAAAGTATCAACTATGGACCTAGTATCAGTAGGAGGTAGTGGAAGTATAGGTCAATAGGATCCAGTCACTCTAGGTAATCTGAGCACTACTATTTCTTTATAGAATACAACTCCTAAGACTCCAAATTGGATGGATTTATTTGTGAATAAGAAGAGGAACATTGTTCCTACCTTAATTCCTATGGGGGACCTAGTTAGCAAATATCTCAAAAAATCCCCAAGGACAAAGAAGCTGAAGATAATGTCTATGGTAGATATAGACCTAGATATAGGTCATTGGGTTGCCAAGATATTCAAGCCCAACTTTGACAAGACTAATGCCGAGGTCACTGAACAAGATTTCAATGTGGATAAAGTAGACTTAGGAGTGTCTTCCAGGGTGGCAGATGTGAAGATCTTGAATTTTGAAAACAAGAAAATCAACCAAAGAGTACTGAAAGATGCATAAGACAAAGAAAAATTAAAACAAGCTTTATGTGAAATGGAAAAATGCATTCAATAGTTGCAGAATCCTATTCCCCAGCCTTTGGCAATAGTGCCTCTAAATCTAGATGTCAAGTATCCAGATAATAAAAAATTCCTTGATTAGGTAGACAAAGAAAGATATATCTCTAAAGCATTCTACAATTGGATGGGAGAGGTTGGTGAAATGGTTAACCATTTTGGACAAGCCTATGAAGATTCAACCAGTAAGTCTTCTTCTTTGGTGTTTGCCATGAAAGCTAGTATGAAACTCTTGGAAGGAAAAAGGGATGGTTTGGATATAGATATAACTAACATGGACGAGGCTTTTAGTTGTGAAACTGATTATGCCCTGTGTGGCTATAAATTAATTTTTGAAGGACCTTGCAATGGTCGGTTATCTGGTAGTAGAAAATTAATAGTTTAATATTTACTGAAAGTACTTTTGACAAATGGTTTTGGTCTTGAATTGAAACATATGATATAGTATCATTTGATATATATAGTAGATAATAGTATCTTTCTTAGATCAGTTGATCTGGTTACTACATGTATGCTGGTTTCGGTTGGAATTAATTTCATGTTGCTGTTATCTGTGTGTATGCTTCAAGATCATCTCTCCATTCTTCATTTTTATTTCAATATATGTTGAATCGATCTTCATGAGAGTGTTTCTTTTTCAATCTTAGTTAGTTGGCTTAGATGTGTGTGGATCTTTCTCAGAACTTGAATTTCAATTAGTCATTTTATATGAGAATTCAAAAGCCTTTTGTAGTTTTAGGTCAAAAGTATACATCTCTTTTACTATTTTCCATTCTTTTCGAATAAATGGATTGTCAAGAATTGATCTTTTTATAAGGTAGCTGCTCCTTTGATCATAGAGAGTTTAGTCATGAGTGACTAGCTCAACTGTTGTATGAGTTTTTCCTTCATTTTGGGCAAGAGTGTTAGCAGATTGATATAATTTTAGTAAGAAGGAAAATTTGTATACCAATATATTTTTGGCGACTCTGCTGGGGAGTCTAACAAGTAGATCAGTGCTTAAATTTTTTCATTTAATGATCTATTATGGTACTACCTACTAATAGAGTACCTGGTCAAGAAGAACTACCCCCAATGTTACAACTTGATTTTCACTTCTCTATTACACAAGAGGACATTATCATTGATCTTAATGCAACTGCTTGGAATCTGAGAACAAGTGGGCAACAATATCAACAAGTGAGGTTAGTAATTGAAGTGGAGGAAGAAATTGGAGAGTGGTTGAGACATTTACCTTTGGCTCGACCAGCTTCTATAGAAAATAGAGCAGCCCAAAGACCTAGAGGATAGGTTTTTCTTTATTAATATATCTCTATTTTAGTTTCAATCAATAAGCTGGTAGAAAAGAGGTATACCATAGGGGATAAAGCAAAGGGATTGGTTGATGAAGATTTTGAAGCCCTTGAGCAATTGAATTTCAACCCCAATATCTTTGTGAGGAGAAAGACCCAAATGACTAGTAGAGCATCCTCACCTACCAAGTCTACCACACTCATTTCTGGTTTCTAGGCCCTTACATTGTTTGACTGATTAGTCCCATCTCTTTTTAATCCCCAGCCTCTAAATTTTTCTCTACCAATCATGGCCCAAAATCAGCCATGGGGTGCTCAGGTTGGCCCTCTAGATCTAACAAATTTTAACCTACAAGCTTTACCCAAAGGGGCTAGAGAGGTTCTACCCAAATTCAGTGGTGATGGAAAAGTTTCCCCAAGTGACCTTATTAATTCTTTCAATACTGCATGTAGTGTTATATGTGTGGGTATAGAAGATGTGGCAATCGATCTTTTCATTTAGACTTTGATTGAAACCGCTGCAGATTGGTTTCATCATTTTCCCAATGGGTCAATAACAACTTGGAATGGTATGAGAACAACTTTTTTGGCTCACTTCAAAGCAGCCGATAATGAACACTCCTTATTGTTGCAACTCTCATAATTAAAGAAGGAGATGCATGAATCCATGTGAGATTCTTTTGCTAAATTTAATAAGCTATTGTAGCAGATTCCAAATGCTCATCATCCCAGTGATGAGAACAGAAAGGGTTTCTTTGTAAATGCTATGCCTCCAGATATCAATTTCCATCTTAGACAAGGAAGAGTAGTAGACCTAGGAGTTGCCCAAGCACTAGCAGTGGATCTTGAAGATGACATGATTACTACTGGTAAATGGAGAAGAGAGGTTTATAATCCTAATAATTAGGCTTCTACATCTGGATCCTCTGATCCTGTTGTTTAGAGACTGGTCAATGATATGATTACCCTAAAAAGGAAATTACCAAAAGCTACCCCTGCTCCTTATCAAGATATCCCTAGGAGGTATGGAAACCAAGGAATGAGAAATTTTGCAAAGGAGTCAAATACTTTAACACATCAGCCTATACTTCATATTGAAGCACCTTCTGCTAAAAGAAACATGTGTAT
Organism: Chamaecyparis obtusa; assembly: GCA_027943335.1. Taxonomy (NCBI): domain Eukaryota; kingdom Viridiplantae; phylum Streptophyta; class Pinopsida; order Cupressales; family Cupressaceae; genus Chamaecyparis; species Chamaecyparis obtusa. The sequence goes on from BSBK01004442.1 coordinate 342,555, forward strand.
CTTTCATTTGATTGATGAGCATGATGGTGATTCTTTTCCCAAGATGGTGCAATACAAGAAAATGGAAGCCAACAAATAAACCATTGTGGAAATTCCTGGTAATAAAGAAGACTCTGGAGGACCTGACAACTCCGTGAGTTATTATCTCAAATATGAGTTTGATTCAGGATGAGGTGGTGACATTCTTACAACTTTGGAGCATCCTTCATATTTAGTGCTTACCTAAGCTCAATAGGGTGGCAAATTTCATAGCCACACTTCATCTCCTTTTCAAGGCAAGAAGGATAAAGAACCAATGAGTCAAGCTGGCAGCAGGACAAAGACTCTAGGGAGTGAACCGATAGGGATTAAAATATTTAAAAGGTCAGATTTCAAACCAACTTTTGATTTCATAGAATTTTGTAAATCATCTAAAATCCAAATATCCCCTGCTGAATATTTGAAATCAAACCCTGGTGAATTGGATAAGTTGGTTACTTGTGTGAAGGGTTCTTCTCCCATTGTGTAGTCCAACCAAACAAATACTGTATCCACTAGTAAAATTCCTACTGACCCAAACATTAAACAACCCAAAGTTAAAGAACCCATCATCAATCTTGAATCCTCAGGATCTACTCCTGTAATCAGGAAACCTGAGCCTTTCTATGTGTCATTGTTCATTCATGGTCATAAGCTTAGTAATTGTATAATAGATTCTGGAGCTTTTGACAACATCATGCCTTCTTCAGTAGCAAAAGCTCTTGATTTGCCTTTAACCAAAATGTTTGGTAGGTGCTACTCCATGGATGCTAAGAAAGTTCCTTTGATTGGCCAAATCAAAGATGCCCAAGTTGCATTGGTAGCTTTCCCTGATAAAAGGCTCAAGTTGACAATCTTGGTCGTTGACATACCAGCTAGTTATGGTATGCTCTTGAGCAGAACCTTTTGTAGAGATTTGGGTGGAGAGATCAAATAAGATTGGTCTTAGGCTATCATTCCCATTAGGGATAAGAAGGTTACTCTACAATCTGAGACTAAGTGCAAGTACACTATTTTTCCCTTAGATGATCCTAAGTCTCATATCTTATACCAGGAGACCGATTTCTCTAATTATCTAATCATGCCAGAGATTGATGTCTTGAATGAAAAATGTACTAACAATGAAGAGTTGTGGACCATGGAATTTGATGGGAGTTGTTCATCTACCAGTTCAGGTGCTGGGGTGGTATTGATATCTCCAACTAAAGAAAAATTCCCTTTTGCTTACAAGCTTGAATTTGAGAATACTAACAATACTGCAGAGTATGAAGCTCTGTTACTTGGGATTCAAGAAGCAAAAAGAAAAGGCATCAAATTACTAAGGGTAAAAAGAGATGCTGAGATGATTGTAAAACAAGTGAAGGGAAAATATGCAGTGAGGAATGAGAGGATGAAGCATTACAAGAATAGAGTCTGGGATGAAGTTAAAGGATTCAAAGCTTTTTCTATCGAATCTGTACCTAGAGAAATGAATTCTAGAGCAGATGCTCTTGCTGGTTCTATCACGCTACTTATCCCTCATCCTAAATTTGATAGTGATCATTATACCATTGAGCTCATTCATTGACCTAATATACCGGACAATGCTAATTCTGGGCAAGTCTTCAGTGATGATGCTCATGTGTTGTCTTTTCTCCAGGGTATAGAAAAGTTTTCCTCTATCTTTTTCGAAGGGTCAAAATATGAATGCCAAGAGTTATGTGCTGATGAAGAGGTTGAAAAGGGAAAAGATATTATTCAATTAAAAGGAAATCATATTCCTAAAGGTCTTTTAAATATGGAAAAGTTGTTTGATCGTAAAGATTGCTTTGTGGGCCATGCTGATGGGACAAAAGAAGAACTCGATAGTTATGAGAAAATCAATACTGGGAGTAATGAAGACCCTAAGTTAGTCAACTTAGGTACATGCTATAGCCCTACGGAGAAAGAGGTATTCACCAAATTATTACGAGAGTTTAGAGATGTGTTTGCATGGTCGTATGAAGATTTGAAGGATTTCAGAAAAGGGAAATTCCAACACCGCATTCCTCTGAAATTGGGAGCCAAGACCTTCAGGTAGAAATTGAGAAATTATAACCCTAGAGTGGCTGATGCTATTTTCTAAGAGGTAGATAAAATGTTAAAAGCTAAAATAATTTACCCAATTCATCATTCTACCTGGGTAGCAAATATAGTACCTATTCACAAAAAGAATGGGGAAATTCAAATTTGCGTTGATTTTAGGAATCTTAATCAGTCAAGTTTAAAGGACAACTTTTCTCTCCCCAATATGGACCATATCCTTTAGATGGTGGCAGGGTCTGAAATGATGTCGATGCTGGATGGGTTCTTAGGGTACAACCAAATTAGTGTGGCTCCTGAGGACCAACACAAAATGACATTCACTACCCCTTGGGGTACATTTGCATATAACCAAATTCCATTTGGTTTGATCAATGCAAGAGAAAAGTTCCAACGGGCCATGAATTCTTCCTTCAGTCATCTAATGAATAAAGTGATCATGGTGTACCTTGATGATATGACTATCTTCTCCCATAGAAGGAAGAAGCATCCTAAAGATTTGAAGCTCATTCTCCAAGAATGTAGGACCCAAGGAATATCTTTAAATCCCAAGAAATCTATTTTCTGTGTGACTGAGGGAAAATTGTTAGGTCACATAGTGTCAGAAAAGGGAATTGCAATAGATCCTGAAAGGGTGCGGGTGATTCAACAACTATGTTTTCCATCTCACAGAAGTGGAATAAGGTCTTTATTTGGGAAAATCAACTTTCTGAGGAGATTTGTGTCAGATGTTTTAGAAACAACTAGACCCATGGTGAACCTATCAAGTGAGAAGCAAACTTTTAGATGGAATGATGAGGCTAAGAAGTCCTTTGATGAGGTTAAAGAAGCAATTACGCAAGCCCAATCCTCACTCACTTAGATTTTGGGAAAGACTTTGTGATACATTGTTATGCATCTGAGCACACTATGTTAGGTGTTTTGTTACATAAGAATGAAGCTGGCGAGGAATTTCCTATTTCCTTTATGAGTGTTCCTTTAAAGAATCATGAATTGAAATATTCACCCACAGAAAAGCAAGCTTATGCAGTGGTTAAAGCTATCAAGCGGTTTTGGTATTACATTCTGCATTCTCATTCCATTGTATATGTTCCAAGTTTTGTTGTTAAGAGTATCCTGACTCAACAGGTGGTGTCCATGAATAAAAGAGCCAATTGGGTGGCTAAAGTTCAAGAGTTTGATTTGGAGATCAAACCTACTAAATTGGTCAGGGGCCAGGGCCTGTGCAAATTGATTGTGGAAAATGATGTGGCTTTTGAAGGTGACATTCTCCTATCCTTATTTACAAGATTGAAAGACACATGGTTCTCAGATGTTGCCTATTATCTCACCTATGGAGAGTATCCAGCTCATCTTAAATCAAAAGAGTAGAGAAATTTGAAGCTTAAAGTAGCCAAATATGTCATAGTAGATGATATTCTATATAAAAGAGGTTTGGATGGAATGTTTCTTAGGTGTGTAGATGAAGACCAGTAGAAGAAGTCACTTCAATCCTTTCACAATGAATCATGTGGTGGATACTTCTCATCAATGGTAACAACTTTTAAAATTTTGAGGAACTGCTATTACTAGCTTGGAGTGTTTAAGGACACATATAAATGGGTAGCACAATGTGAGACATGCAAGCTATTTTCCGGTAAGCCATATTTAGCTGCTTTTCCCTTAAGGCTAGTAATAATTGAAGAGCCATTCAAACAATGGGGTTTAGATTTTATAGGACCAATAAATCCCCCATCAAGTGCCGGACATACCCATATTTTAACAGCTGCAGACAATTTTACTAAATGGGTAGAAGCTGTTGCGGTGAGAAAAACTACTACTGAGGTGGTCTGTTCCTTCTTGAAAGAGAATATTTTGGTCAGATTTGGTGTTCCTGCAAAGATTGTTGCTAATAATACACAAAAATTCTCTTCTCAAGAGATGCAAATTTTCTATTACGACAATGGGATTCAATTAGCACACTCATTTGATTACTTTCCTCAAGGCAATGGGCAATCAAAATCTACCAATAAAAACTTGATCAGTATTATGAAGAAGTTAGTGAGTAAAAATTCCAAAGACTGGCATAAGAGATTGTTTGAAGCTCTTTGGGCTAATCATACTTCTCCTAAGAGAGCTATAGGTATGACTCTGTTTGAACTGGTCTATGGAGTAGAACCTCAACTCTCATTGCCTCTGGAGCTTGTAGCAATAAAATTGCAAAAGGTGATTGAGGACCAAACTTTTTTCTGATGGTTTGGATAAAAGGATCATGTACCTAAGCAAGATACAGGAAGAAAGAGAGGAAATGGTAAACCACAGAGCGCTACACCAATCTTGAGTGAAGAAAATTTTTGACAGGTGGGCCAGGCCTAGGAAGTTCATGGAGAATGATAGAATGCTACTATGGGGTAAAAGGAGAGAGCCCCGGGGTGCCCATAGTAAATTTGAGTCCCTTTGGAAGGGGCCTTTTGAAATTAGTCAAGTGCTGGGGCCTAATTATTTCAAGCTCAGGTATGCGGATGGAACAGAAATGCCCTTGTCTTATAACAGGCAAGATTTAAAGATTTATCAGTTGTAATTAAGTTCAGTAGTCCTTTGTACATATGTTTTTGTTGTGCTGTAGGTTAGTTGCATGTGTTTCCTTTTAGCTTAGTGCAAAACCAGAGAGCTTGGATTCATTGTTTAGTCCTTCACAGTCCTAATCCCCACTCAGATCCACCCATTACTAGTCAAATAAATTTCACCTTATTCATATGCAGCAATTTTCCAACCTTTGTGAAAGTTTAAGTTGTAAATTGAATCTTGAACTTTGAACTTGAACCTGTCGGTTCAAGGTTTAAAGTTCAATATGCGTTTCTCCAAAAAGAATCATGTATTGTTAGCATCTTGGTAAAAATATTTTTCCATCGCAGTCGCGTGTTTGTTTATAAATGTTAAAACAAAATTTGAACTTTGAACCCATCCTTTATGGTTCAAGGTTCATGTTTAATTCTGTACTTTGACAACTTTGCATTTGAAAGTCTCCCAAGTCAAGCTTTTAAATCTCCGAACTTGTTATAGATGTCCTAGGGCCCACCATAGTTTTCAAGAGTGCATATTAATTAAAACATCACAAATCATGTACTTTGAACCCAAACTTTATGGTTCAAGGATCAAATTTCAAGATGTAATAATACCCAGATATAAGCCGCGAGCCAAATCTTTACATACTGAAAATGAAATGATTGATGTGACCAAAGGAGTGGCACCACCTTAGCTTATGGGATTTTCTTATTAAAGAGAAGTGTGTATGACAGGCTGTTAACATTTATTGTGGCTTAAAAATTGATCGCATGGCAGTTCACATGAGTTGATAGAAATCAAGGCAAGTGTGTGTGTATTTATTTTCCCTCTCTTCCCATTTCTTTATTCTACTCTACTTATCTTCTAGAAACATCTTGGCATGGTGAGATAACACTTTCGAGATGTAGGAAAATAGTGAGTTCTACAACAACCTTGGCTCTGTAATTCCTTTAAGCTTGTTCATTTTAAAAGAAAAGAGCTAGCTTCGTAAGAATCTTGCAAGATTTTGTTTCAGTATCTCTTCTTGAAAAGTAAAATTCATAAAGGAAAATAAATTCTCCCCAATCAGTAGTTGTTTGCCATAGATGAGGGATACGATGATAATTGATGATGATATAGGAGAAATTGTGCAAAGATTAAGGGAAATAGTTGACGAAGCCATATCTATCAAGATTGGAGAAAGTGGTTTGTTAGAAGCGGCCAGTTTCCCTGAAGTAATTCTATGCCCAGAGTTGGTGATAGAATGCCAAAATAGGTATAATAAAGCTGAGAGATGCATTAACACAAAAAATGGAAAAGTCTTGGTGAATGTTAATATAGAGGTAATAATGGCTGCTTTTAAAATCCCACCAGCAGAGGTTTATGGGGATTGAAGTATTGATAAAGCCATAGCTGACTCTGAAAAAAAGAAGAGAGAATATAGAAATAACATAGCTAGAGACTGGCTGTTAAACCCAGAAAAGGGAGGTTCACGTCTACCTAGACCTCTCAAAAAAGATCACCTATTTAGAGAAGTAAGGGATATAACAATAATGTTAAACAGGGTTAGAGGTAATCCCATAGACACCAATTGGGAAGATTGGATGTACATTTTTGTGCAAGTCATCCTATATGTTGGTAATGTCATGGATTGGGTAGAAATTATAGCTGAACATTTGCATGAAAGTTTGTCCCAGCCAGCCTTGATTTCTAATTTCTATATGTCCTCGTACCTCTTCTATATCCTCGCCATCTGTAGAATTTGGGATGGTTAGCCACATGAAGAGTGGAATAGTAGTATGACCATTTATGAATACCATCCTCTGTTGCAAAAAGGAAGAAATCCCATAGGTTTCAAGAAAGTGCAAGATACCTTTATGTCCAAATTGGTCTTTGAGCTGAGGGGAAAACCTAATTGCAGAATATCAGAAGAAGTAATGGAATTTGTGAAGATTAATGGAAGTTTTTATATTTAGTTCCCTACCTTTAGCTATTTGAGGGTGGGAGACTTCAGTGATGCTCCCTTGAAACTTCCTAGGTATTGTTGGGACAAGTGTATTTTACTTGAGGTAGGAAGACAGTTGCTGATGGTTGAGAAGAAATACAAGGTTAAGTGTGGTATTGGTGCTTTCTTCCCACTAGAGCTGGGGCATTACAAATTCTAGTTAATGCATGATTTTTCCTTCTTAATAAATGAGCTAAAAGAAATGAATCTCCAGCCCTATTGGGCAAGGAATTACTTTGATAGAAAAGGTTTTGTGGAGAGCCATTTCAGAGTATATGCTATGTTTCTTCATCAGTCAAACTTATAAGATTTCTGAGATGATTGCATGGATGAATTTGAGGTTACAAAGAGAATGTGCTCCAAATTTTCTCTTAAACAAATTACTGCTTTAAAACTTCCTTTAAGTATCAGAATCATAAAGGTCAAAGATGAGAATGTATTAGAATTAGAAAGCACAACATGAAGCACTGAAGTGGTGATTAGAAAAGTTAATTGGTTTGAAAGGGAAGAAGAAGATATAAAGTCTTTGACTAAGGAGGTTTTTCAGAGAACAGAGCAATGGCTTAAGGCTCAAAGAAAGAAAATTCAAGCAACCCCCAAATTGAGAATTAGGAGGAGTCTAAGGACTCTAAAAATTGAATCTTCCCCTCACCTAACTAATAAGATTGAACCGTTGCTTTTTGCAGGTATCTCTCACCCTCTAGAAATCCCTAACATTGAAGATTCAGAGTTGGTTTCTGATGTCACTGTGAGGTTTACTAGGTAAAGAAGCAAAAGAGGTGAGAAGGTGGATCCTTCTTTTTGCATTGTTCTTGATTTTGACACTAAAGTGTCCAGTGTAAGGTAGTTCAAAAGATTGAAAAGAGGCAAAGTATCAACTATGCACCCAGTATTAGTAGGAGGTAGTAGAAGTACAGGTCAACATGATCCAGTCACTCTAGGTAATCTGAGCACCACTATTTCTTTATAGAATACAACTCCTAAGACTCCAAACTAGATGGATTTATCTATGAATAAGAAGAGGAACATCGTTCTTACCTCAATTCTTGTAGGTGACCTAGTTAGCAAATATCTTAGAAAATCCCCAAGGAAAAAGAAGCCAAAGATAGAGTCTATGGTAGATATAGACCCAGATATAGGTCATTGGGTTGTTGAGATATTCAAGCCCAACTCTGACAAGACTAATGCCAAGGTCAATGAATAAAATTTGAGTGTGGAGAAAGTAGACTTAGGAGTGTCTTCCAGGGTGATAGATTTGAAGATCCTGAATTTTGAAACAAGAAAACAACCATAGAGTATTGAAAGATGCAGAAGATAAAGCAAAATTAAAACAAGATTTATGTGAAATGGAAAAATACATTCAACAGTTGTAGAATCCTATTCCCAAAGCTTTGGTGATAGTGCCTCTAAATATGGATGTCAAGTCTCTAGATAATAAAAAATTCCTTGATCAGGTACACAAAGAAAGATCTATCTCTAAAGCATTCTACAGTTGGATGGGAGAGGTTGGTGAAATGGTTAACTATTTTGCACAAGCCTATTAAGATTCAACCAGTAAGTCTTCTTCTCTGGTGTCTTCCATCGAAGCTAGTATGAAACTCTAGGAAGGAAAAAGGGATGGTTTGGATATAGAGATAACTAACATGGATGAGGCTTTTTTCTATGGTATAGACAAGTTTTTATCTGAGAAGGTTGTTCCTGATGTCGATGCTAGTCTCTTATTTGTAGCCAAGATTAATGAAGAGTGGTGATGTACTCTATTTGAACAAGGTATCGAGGAATCAGGATAGATTCTGAAGGCAGTAGCTTGTGTTGAAGAGGTTCTTAGAAACCATATATACTATTTTATAACTTAGCCAAGGGTGAAGTAAAGACTAGAATTGATGCAACCAAGATGAAGGAATCCTTCATTGAGAAGGCACAGGGGTTAAAAGATACCAAATAAATGGTAGCATTTGATTGCTTAGTTGTAGCCCAGGTGCAGTCATTGATAATGATCGGTGAGGAACAAATAAAAATATTGGAGACCAAGCTAGAGTAGTTGCTGAACTGTAAATGTGTTTGGGAACAGAGGCTTTATCTTGTTTCTTCACCAAAAAAAGTGATGTTGAAGAGATTCACAGAAGCTTTTGAGGAATGGTCAGTCATGCGCAAAGTAGCTAATGCCACCACCAGTGTTGAAGCTGAGAAAAGTTAATCGGTTATTTAGTCTTTGAAAAAGTAGTTCCAAGAAGTTTAGGGTGTTAGTTTTAGTTTCCAAAGATAGACTTTTTAGGTGTGAAAAGGATTATGCCCTACGTGGCTATAAATTAATTTTTGAAGGACCTTGCAATGGTTGGTTCTCTGGGAGCATAAACTTAGTAGTTTAATATTTACTACAAGTACTTTTGATGAATGGTATTGGCCTTGAATTGAAACATATGATATAGTATCAATTGATATATATAGCAGATAATAGTATCTTTCTTAGATCAGTTGGTTTGGTTACTACATGTATGTTGGTTTTAGTTGGAATTAATTTCATGTTGTTGTTATCTATGTGTATGCTTCAAGATCATCTCTCCATTCTTCATTTTTATTTTAGTATATGTTGAATCGATCTTCATGAGTGTTTCTTTTGCAATCTTAGTCAGTTGGCTTAGATGTGTGTGGATCTTTCTTAGAACTTGAATTTCAAGTAGTCATTTTATATGATAATTCAAAAGCCTTTTGTACTTTTAGGTCAAAAGTATACATCTCTTTTACTATTTTCCATTCTTTTTGAATAAATGGATTGTTAAGAATTGATCTTTTTATAAGGTAGCTGCTCCTTTGATCATAAAGAGTTTAGTTGTGAGTGACTAGCTCACCTGTTGTATGAGTTTTTCCTTCATTTTGGGTAAGAGTGTTAGCAGATTGATATAATTTTAGTAAGAAGGAAAATCTGTATACCAACACTAAGAAACATTTCTCATACTAATATCATATTTGGAAAGCTATCATAAAAGAATAAATGATTACATAAGAAAGACAAGAGAAACACTATAAATAACATAGCTTCATTTTCCAGTCCTATTAGCATGAAAGCAAAAAGAGAGAAAGGGGAAAGAATGATTACCTCACCCAGTAAGATGCCCACCTTACTATGAATCACCAAGGGAGGGAGAGTCAAATAGGTGGCCAAACATGATAGTTCACCCATAAACTATGCTTGCAATTGTAATGCATCTTTTGACGGCTTCTAGAATACCCATAGATCCACCTTCTTGTATCACTATGAATATGAAATCAATGTCTCCTTAGGATTTAGAAACTTATGTGCATTACCTTTGGAAGATTTAGCATATAAATGCATCTCTTTTTAGGATTTAGCAACTTATGTGCGTTACCTTCCAAGATTTACCATATTAAAAAATTTGAAAAATGCACGTCTCCTCAGGATTTAGAAACTTATGTGTGTTACCTTCGGAAGATTTAGCATATAAATGTGTGTCTTTTTAGGATTTAGAAACTTATGTGTGTTACCTTCCAAGATTTAGCATATAAATAAATAAAAAACTATAGTAAAAGGGAGACCCTATATATGCCCCCCTCCTTATCATGGATGTCTACTAGACAGGATAAGGAAGAGGAAGAGGATACCTACTTCACAATGCAAGGAGATATCCTATTTACAACAATGTATAGCATATTCTTAGTGAGAGATAGTGACACCTACATCCAAGAGGATAGATAATCATGAAAAGAATATGTCACTCATGGAAAAAGTATCTTCAAAGAAAGAGATCTTATCAACAAGACCCCCACCAAAGAGGAGTGCTTTAGATAAAATATAATCTTTCAATAGTGGGAACAAAGATTCAATCCTCAAGCCCCCTGCAAACAAGAGGAAGAGGAATCTTTGAAATGAGGGAAAATAACTCCAACACCAAGCAAGGGTAAGAGTTTATAAAGAATATCATTTGCAAAATAAGGAAGAGGTGATGACCTAGGACAACAACCTCTCATATAAAAGGATATCCATAGTCAAAACAATAGTCAATATAATGAAATAATATCACAATATAAACAAATACCATGAAGCTAAGGAAAGAAGTTCCCTAGACAAAGATAAATAAGGAAGAACCTTGCCCCCCAGGGATGAAAGGCAAGGGATACCTTTGAAAAAAAAAGTCTTAGAAAAGATATCTTGAATAAGATCTATGGATTATTATAAGCATAATGCAAAACCATAGAAAGATAGGAGATAAAGAATACCAATTAAGCTCAAGGCACAATATATGCTAAAAGCCTAATGGATTCTAGGAGTCTGGATGAAAATACACCTCTTGCCCCCTAGTCCTAAGACAAGGGGGAAGAAAATCTATATTATATCAGAAGAAGGGGAATCCCCTATATCAAAATTATGAAGGAATTGTAAAACTGCACGAGAAAAAGGTATAATCCCTAAATTAGCTCTTTCTCTAACATATAATTTGAAATGTTTACAATCAACAAGTAAATGTGTATTGTGATAATGAAAAGGACATTTATATTTGTATACATCATCTATTGGCATAAGTCTAAAGATTTCTTTCTTAGAATTTATTAACTCAACATATACCTTGTTAGCCACTTCTTGACAAACATTAGGGTTATCTAAGATAGGTGTAGGGAGAAGAATATGAAGAGGAGGATGATGATTAACATCACCTACCCTGACTTGAGATTTTGAACAACCAACACCATGCAGGTCTTGTATAGGGGGTATATGAACTGGAAACTTAATACCATGCTCATTAACTCCAAGCCCTAAACCTTTATAACCTTGTTTAGTCACCATATTATATTTGGTAGTGTACATATTATGTAAAGCTTCTACAGGAGGTGATTTTTTATCATGTTCACGAGTAAAGGTTGTATAAGGTGGAATAATAGGTTTTGAAGAAGTTTCTTTACCCTTTCCTTTAATATCATCATGAATCAGAGGAGAAGGTAAATCAAAGAAGTCTTGCACATCTACATCTTGAACTATAGCTTGAATCCCATCATAAGTACAGGAATAATTAGGGATAGAAGATGGAAAATTAGGTATCGAATTAGGAATAGGAAGATTAGGCATCAGATTAGGATCGATAGGATTAGGATTAGGAGGATTAGGAATCAAATTTGGAATAATAGGATTAGCACTAGGAAGATTGGGAGATGGTGTATCATCTACCAAACTCTTCACATAATCCAAGAGGATAATAAGTCTACCACATGAATCTTTAATGAAAGTTTTGAATGTAGGAAGACTAGTATCGGTCAATTTCACAAAAGAATAAGCAAGAGCAAAATGAAGGGTGATCAACACAATGAAGTGATGATACTCTCATAAACATCATAGGTATGGTGAAGGGATGCTAAAATAAGGGTAATAAAGGACATGACCACACAACAAAGCATCTTAATAATCTCCATAGTAAATGAAATGCAATAAATGTTTTTGTATTTTATTGAATATATAGATTTTTTATATTTTTGAATTTTTAAAATGCAAGAGAATAAAATAAACCTAATCTTAATGCAAGAAGAGATTAAACCACAAATCTAACACAATAGGGCATCTAAATCCACAAAAGAAAAGAGGGTAAGCACGTCGAGTTTACCAAAATGAATTGGGTAAAATAGGGTTCACCAAAATGAATAGATTTGAAATGGATAGGGATGATGATATGATGAATAGATTGAAAATGTAGTGGAGGGATGTGTGTGATGGAAAATATTGTGAACATGTAAAGGAAAAAAAATAGAAATGCAAATACTAACCTCAAAATAGGGCAAATCTGGAAAATGTTAATTTCTCATGTCTATGTACAGTTTTAGGCAATTCTACAACCTGTTTCAGACTAGAAATGTCGAGACGGAGAAAACCCAAATTTTTTAATCTTTCAGGAAGTAGGTCATCCTTGACCCAGATAACAGGGAAAAGGATAACTCCCTACTGATGGTCGTCCTTGACCTAAAATAGCTTTGACAGAAAATATGTTCATAGATCCTAGAAGTTTGCAGTCCTATACCTGTACCTGCGAGAAAAATGGTTTTTTTTTTTGTTTGGATGAGGGGTTTGCCTTGGTTAAACCATGGTTTGGAATCAACCTTAATAATAAAATTGAAATAGAGAATGCTAGCAAGTAGTAGAAGTAGATCTAACAACAAAGCTATGATATCCAATAGATATGCAATTGTATTTCAAATGTAAACAGGTATGTTGATATGAAAGATTAACAAATGTAAATCAAAACCATGAATGTAAATCCAAAAACTCCATGATTGTATGCTTGGAATCCACCTAGATAGAAGAATGAATGGATCTTAAAGATGAACAAAGGATCTTGAAGGAAGATCACACCATCATGATGGCTAGATCTAGGGTTTGAATGATGAATCTTGAATGGTTGAATCCTTGATCTTCGATGGAGAACATGAATGGCGAAGAGGACTTGATGCTTCCTTGAAATCTATTGATGAAATGCTTGCTTGATCTTGCTTGATAATGAATTCTTGATGGCAAAAAGTGATGGATAAAAAGAGAGGAAGGCTTCCTTTTATAGCGATCTAGGGCACAAACTTCTAGAGAGGCTGACATTGGAGAATTAAATCCCAATTAATCTTAACCCCTAGAAATATACCTAGATTAAATGCAATTTAAGGATTTACCATTTTGGAGACCAAAACAGCCGACCCGAAAGTGGGAAAACAAATCTTTCCGAAACCCGACATCCGAAAATCATGGGACCTTGAAATTTGAACCCTGGGTCAAAGATGAGGTAGAACCCACCCTAGGTTAGGGTCAAGGTCATTCCTGACCTAGGTCAGGGTCAAGGTCATCCTTGACCCTCAAGGTTGTCTTTGACCTTGAGGTCAAAAACCTTAGGACCTCAATCCAGAATGGTAGGAAATGCAAAAAGAAAGTGAAAAAAGGTGGAGAGAGAAGCAGAACAGGGGGAAGAAAGCTAGATCCATGCAAAGACCCAATCAAGGTGCTTGAAATGACCCCAGAATAATTACTCAGAGGGATAAATGCTATTAACATGGAAGTGCTTCCATTTTAAGATGATACAGTAACATTGCTACCTTCCCATATACTAGTTCAAATGGGGTGAATCCCGTGGTTGTTTTCCAAGTTGTGCGGTAGGCCCAGACTACCTCTATGAGTTAGCTACTCCAATCTCATTGGTGTAGGTGAACTATTTTTGTTAAGATGGCCTCAATTTCTCTATTTGTGACTTTTGCTTGACCATTTACTTATGAATGGTAGGGGCTAGAATTCCTGTGCCATAAATTATATTTCTTCATCAGTTCAGTTATCAGATTGGATGTAAACTGTGGCCCTTGGTCAGTTACAAGTTCTCTTGGCACTCCGTAATGGGTTAAAATTTCCTCATACAAAAACTTAGCTACCTTTTGATCTTGTACATACTACATGGCTTTTACTTCCACCAATTTGGTCAGATAATCCATGCATACCAGTATGTAGGATTTTCCATTTGAAGGAGGATCTATTGGACCAATGAAATCCATTCCCAATTTGTCAAATGGTGTTACCAGCACCTATGGATTTAAGGGTATTACATCTAACTTGGTTGGATGACCCATTCTCTGGCATTTGTCACATTTTCTTGTATAGTTGGCTGCATCCTTGTGCAGTGTTGGCCAGTAGTATCTTGTTGTCAAGATCTTCAGGGCTGTCCTCTTGGCTGAAAAGTGGCCTCCACAAGGCTCATCATGACAAGCATGTAGTATATCATATGTCTCATCCTAATGTACACACCTTCTCATGATTTGGTTTGGTCCAGTATAAAATAATGTGTTGTCAATCTAGGAGAATTGGAAAATTTTCTCTACAAGCATTCTTCTATCCTTTGGAGATAAATGTGGGGGCATTTTACTAGTTGCAAGATAATTAGATATGTCAGCATACCATGGATGTTTGACAAAAATATGGAAGAGGTGTTCATCAAGGAATGTATCATCAACCATAGTAGTATCTGGATCTGTATTTGGAATTCTGGATAAATAGTCAACCACTACATTTTCCTTCCCTAGCTTGTCAATAATGATTATATCAAATTCCTGCAAAAGAAGAAGCCATCTTGCTAACCTGCCTGTAATTGCAAATTTGTTCATTAGATACTTGATTTCACTATGGTCAGTGTGAATAAAGATGGGGTAACCTGTTACATAATGATAGAATTTTTTTAAAGCATAAACCATTGACAAGAGTTCCTTTTCAGTTACTGTGTAGTTCAATTTTGGTCCATGAAGGCTCTTACTAATATAGTAAATGGCATTTTCAAAGTTACTAGGCTTTTTTCCCTAATAAAACACCTATTGCATAGTCAGAAGCATCTGTATGTATGCAGAATGGGAGAGACCAATGTGGTCCTTTAAGGACTGGTGTAGTTGTTAGAAGTGACTTGAGCTGCAGGAAGGAGTCATCACAAGATGATGTCCATATAAACTTAGCCTCTTTGTTAAGCAATGTATATAGAGGACTAGCTATTTGACTAAAATTTTGAATAAAATTTTTGTAATAGCCAGTGTGTCCTAGAAAGGATCTTACATATTTTTGTTTAGTAGGTGTGGGTAATGTAAGGATTCAATTTTGGCTGGGTCTAGTTGTATTCCTACTGCTGAGATGAAATGTCCAAGCACAACTCCTTGCATCAGCATGAAACATTTCTTGCTGACAAGAGAGAGATTGTGTTCCTTGCATCTAATCAGTACTTTTTCTATATTATGCAAAGCTTCTTCGAAAGTAACCCCAAATGTTGTAAAATCATCATATATATCTCCATGAAATCATGTGAAATGCCAGCAAAAATACTAATAACAACTCTCTGAAATGTTGTTGGAGCATTATACAACCCAAATGGTAGGACACAATATGCATAAGTCCCCCAAGGACATGTGAATGTAGTTTTTTCTTGGTCCTCTAAAACAATACTAATCTGATTGTATCCACTATATCCATCAAGAAATGAGAAATAATTTTTACCTGCTAAGGTATCAAGTACTTGATCAATGAAAGGTAAAGGGAAATGATCTTTCTTTGTTGCTTTGTTTAATTCCCTATAATCTACACAGATTCTCCATTTACCCCCTTTATTAGGTACTATGAACAAGGGTGATACCCATTTACAATCAGAGATAGGATATATAAAGCCAACATCTAGCAGCATTTGGAGTTCTATTTTGACTATCTCCCTTAATGCTAGGTTAATCCTCCTTTGAGGCTAGTGGAGTGGTAGAATTACTTCATTGATATAAATCCTGTGTGTACAAAGTGTAGGGCTTAGTCCCTTCATATCACCATAGTCCCATGCAAAAGCCATTTCATGTGTTTTCAGGAGTTTTGTTAATTGCTCCAATTATTGTGAAGGCAACTTATTATTTACATGAAGGTTATGACCCTTAGAAATCTCAACAATAGTAGTAAGGTCAACCATGGATGTTTCATAAATGAGACTTGTAGTTACTTCATAGGGTAGTAACTAATGGATAATATTGGGTTCTGATGGTAAAAGAAAGTCCTCAACATGGTCCTCATATGCAGTTAACTCTAACACCGAGCTCTCAGATATATCTTTAATCACAACACAGTCATTATTTAGGGTGCTTTTAATCACTACATCTTCCTCTTGTAACTTTAGAAAATATTTCTTGTGCAACATCATGAGTTGAGCCATTGAGTTCAACTCTTCCTCCCCATCTCCTAAATCTGGCCATATAGAGGTGCTTAAATCTAGTTGGGGTTGAGCTGGAGGATATAATGCTAGTTTCTTAGTTGTTTTCCCATCTAAAATTATCATGTTCCCTGATCTACAACTAATGTTTGCATCAGCTGTTGCTAACCATGGATGTCCTAGAATAATAGGGTAACCAACAAGGTTAACCTTTGGTGACAAAATCATGAAATCAACAGGATATTCCCAGGAGTCTAGAGAAACTATTATGTCTTCTATCATTCCATCAGGGGTGACGGTAGAACTATTTGCTAGTTGCAAGATGGTTGGAGTAGTTTGCAATCCCTCTATGCTCAATTTATTCATAGTATCCTTAGTCATGAAACTAATGTCAACACCTAAATTTATGAGAGAATTTTTGACAGACTAACCATTAATGATGATATTAACAACCAGACTCCTAGGATCTGAATATTTTGGAATTATAAGCTTTCCCAACATGATATCGGCTAGATGTCCTATAACATGTACTATTTTGGGATCCTTTTTCTTCCATCTAGGATTTTTGAGACAAGCTTCTTTGATTTATTTTCCATAAATAGGAACATCTTTAATGGCTTGAAATAGAGGAATCTAGATATGCATGCTTTTTAGTTGATCTAGGATATCAAATAGTTGGTCTTATTTTATTATAGGTTTTTCCAAGACAATCCTTTGAGGAAAAGGAGGTTTGACTAATGTCAGAACACTGGGTGTAGTAGGGACATTAGTTGGGGAAACTATATTTGGCACAATATTTTCTTGGAGTTGTACTAATGCTACAGGAAGGTCTGGTACTTCAGTGATAGGAGGTTGTTCAGGTGCAGGCAATGTAGTACCCAATCTTAGGTGTATATCGGCTATGTTAAGTACATAATCAGGGTATTGATGAGCATCAATATCATACATTTTCTCCAGTTGTTGTTGAATATTTGGATTTGGTTGTGGCTGAGAAGGTAATTGTGTCTACTTTGGAGGTCTAGTATTTGCAGGAGGTGACATAATTGTAGGAGGATTCATCGGAGGTGGCAAAGATTGATATCCTAGATTCTAATCAGGCCATTGCTGAGGTCCTCTCCACTGGTTAGTGGGTTGCCAATTTCCTGGTGGTGATTGCCATTGGTTTGGAGGTCGTGGCCATTAGGGTTGTTGTGGATTAAACCATTGGTTTTGTTGATTATTGGGCTAGGCATTATTATAGGTAGGTTGAGTATATTATAGAGGATTTTGGACATTCTAGTATTGCCATTGACTATTATAAGGATTTGAAATTTATAGTGGGTCTTGAGGCATACCTTTTTTCATGGCCTATGGCCGACGTTGAGAAACAAAGAATACTTGCTCGAATTATCCTTCTATCTTTAAGTACTCAGTTGGAAGGTGCTGATTCTCTAGGTTTGCAACCAGGTTGCAGTGGCAATCCTTCTTTTTCTTGTGAAAATGGGGACAATATTCAGCAAATTGTGCCTCCACATCTGCATGCTTCTTCTTGGAAGTCATTGCATCCAGGTGTGTAGAGACATCATTAATGACATCTTGCTTGAAGTATGATAACAGATTTGAGATTTCCATCTTGGAAATACCAGAACCACTTTCTTTTGTAGGTGTATGTCTGAATCCTTTGCCCTTCTTTACAGCTACTCTGGAATAATTCAAAGAAATCTTCTTGAGGTCATCCCAGGAAGACTGAGATACATCTCCTCCAGCCATGAGGTCTAATGCTTCCATGCAATTATCATTCACTCCTCTTAAAAAGATTAAATTTTGTGATTCCTCCTGGAGTGCATGTTGGGGATTCTTCTGCAAATTGTATAAAAAATGTGAATTTGGAAGAGGCTTGAATGGAAATGGAGGAATCTTCAACAAGAGAGCTTCATAGAGCTTGAATCCTTCAATGGCTTCTAATGGATCTCCTTGATGAATTGAATGCTTGAATGCTTGAAGGCTTGAATGATTGAATGCTTGATCTTATTTCTTACTTGCACCTGAGAACTTGAGAGATTGTGAGATGAGATGGAGAAAATGAGAGAGGAAGGCTCCCTTTTATAGTGATCTAGGACATAAGAGGGGCCTCATAGAAAAAAATAATTAAGGGCCCATGGCACAAAACTCTAGAGAGGTGCACCTGGAGAGGAAATTAAATTAAAGTCTTGACACAAAAATCTAGGAGGGGACCACCCTTAATATAGAAATAAAATAATTATTTAAGAGCCTTGTCACAAAATTGAAGGTAAGGCCAACCCCAAAGTTAATTTGAGCATTAGGCACAAAAATTGAGAAAGGCTAATCTCCAATAATAAATTAGGAATCCTATAAAAATCTCAAGAAAGGTCCACCTCAAATATTAATTTGAGAATTTGACACTTAATCCGAGAAATAGTGGCCCCGAAGAGGGAAAAGACAAGATTTTGAAGAAGCCCAAAAATTGGAAGCTAACCCTGAGGATCTTGGACCCTAGGGTCAAGGTCGAGGTCGATCTTGACTAGGTTAGGGTTGAGGTTGACTTTGACCTAAAAGGTTGACCTTGACCCTGAGGTCAAGAATCCCAGGTTTACAGTCCAAAATGTCAGGAAAATCCAAGGAAGAAGTGGAAAATGGGGTAGAACAGGGGAAAAAGAAAGATCCAAGTCGAGTATCCATTCAAGGCATTCAACATGACCCCAAACCACTTACTCAGAGGGATAAATTCTCTTATCATGGAAGTGCTTCCATTTTAAGACGATACATTAAGCCCCCACTTTAGCAAGAGTATGGACTCGATGCAAACTCTTGGTAAAGGAGATCATAAAGAAAAAGATAATCTTATTGAAATCAAAGGGACAAAGGAATCTTCAAGCCCCCAGAGACTCAAGTCTTTGTCAACTCCAAGATTGCAATAAGAGAGACATCACTAGAAAAGGATAGAAAAGGGAAGAGAGGAGTGGTTAGCTCGTCCAGTAAGATGTGTATATCTCACTGTAAACCGCAAAAGGATAGGATGGCCCACCAAGAAAATAATTGATAGTCACCCCATAATGTTGTGCACCTTCTGGTGGCTTTGTGCATGTATGAAATGCATCTTCTAACAGCTTTTATAAAGTACCCATGGATCCACCTTCTTGTATCACCATGGAATACAAAATATGTGTCTCCTCAGGATTTAGCAACTTATGTGCATTACCTTTGGAAGATTTAGCATATTTGAAAATGTGTGTCCCTTCAAGATTTAGCAACTTATGTGTGTTACCTTCCAAGATTTAGCATATTGAAAAATTTGAAAAATGCGTGTCTCCTTAGGATTTAGCAACTTATGTGTTGAAGATTTTCCAGCAGGCCAGTACTGACTATATGTTTGTGATTGATGACAACATATGGAAAGTAGCATGCATGGAAGTCTTATGCAGTAATCCTTTAGTATATGATGTATGGACATGATATCAACATGATATCATGGGCGCAGAGGTTAACTGTAAGTATAGAGAGTTATATAGCAGCTTGTGTTAGTAGTGTTCCTGATAGAGTTATAGGCAGTGTTCTGTGTATGGTTGTCCATACAGTTGTCTTATGGGCACGTGCCCTCGGATATATGTTGAAGACATGTTAGTGATTTTTTAGTTATGAATGCATAGTCTAATGATGAACGCAAGTAAAGTTATGCAGTCACTATTCACCAGTAGTAGTTTCTTGTGTCTGTTCAGAAGAGCCAACATAGATTTTATTGTTTCTTGAGTTGCACCTATCTTGAGGATATGCACCCTTGGAGTTAAGCTTGGAGAAGTGTTATTGATGTTTGGTTAAGAGAGCATAAGTTAATTCAGCTTAGAGAGAAAGTTCCAGTTGTTTTGGTAGAGCCGACAGTGTGTGGCATGCGTCTACAATTATTTTATTAGACAGGTCCCAGAATGAGTTGCATGCATAATAGAGCTGGTAGAATGTTTGTCAGAGTTTATTATGGTTTCTCTAATATGATTTCAAGGTGGTTCTAATAGGTTGACTTGATTATATCATTTGGAGGAAAGATATTTATAGGCAGTCATTTGTGATGGCTTGAGTGTGGTTCATAGTTGATTAAGTAGAGCAAAGAAGAGTGTGCGAAGTGTTGAACCATTAGAAGAAGGTCTATGTGACCAAGTAGAGTATGTGTGCTATTCATTGGAACTAATCCAGGTAGTAGGTCAAAGCGCAGTTCACCAAGATCCAGATATAGTGTGTATCTATTATTTAGAAGGTTGTAGCCTTCACCCATTTGAGTAGTGAGCACTTAGATAGTGCATCCTATCCCCTAACAGGGACAATTGTAAAAGACTCCTAACAAGGTTTGACCCTTAACCAGGTCTACTATACTTAATATATTGTAAAGCTACTCCTAATAGGGTAAAGGATCTTCTAGCAAGGATCATTATACACTAGTACAAAATATTAGTGGGTATCAACTCCCAATGAGGTTTTTACCTATTTGGGTTTCCCTGTAACCAAAATATTAGTGTTGTGTTCAAGTGTTCTTTCATTGTGTTTATGATTTATGTTTAAGTATACTTAATTGGATAAATAATTGAAACTTGTAGATAACTAATTCACCCCCCCCCCCTCTTAGTTATCTCTTGGGACTATTCCTAACAATTGGTATCAGAGCCAAGTGTCTTGGAGAGAAGTTTAACAACTTGAGGTTGATCAGATGACATTCTCAGAGAGAAGTTTAATAGCTTGAGGTTGATCAGATGACATACTTCAGGAAAGAGAGTCCTAAGTTTGATGGAGAAAATTATCTTGATTGGAAGAACAAGATGATGACCCATTTGCAGTGTATTTCTTATGAAGTTTTCAATGTAACTATCAAAGTAGTGAAGATTCCTACTTTACAAGACCTTGAACAAGATGATGCTACTGACACTCAAAAGGAATTGTTTCATCATAATGCTATAGCTAAAGAAGCCCTTATTAGCACATTATTTGATAGTGAGATTTCAGAGATAAAGAAGGTAGACACTGCCCACAAGATATGGAAGTACCTTGCAAACATATTTGAAGGAGACAAGAAAGAAAAGGATGCATGCAGAAAGACATGGAAGAAAAGATTCAATGCATTAGAGATTCTACCTGAAGAAAACATTAGAGCTTATAATTAAAGGGTCAATGAAGCAGTTGCTAGAATCAGGAACAATGGTGGAGAGATCTCAGAAGAAGATATTATGGACAAGTTGATGACTACTCTCACCCCAGAATATGAAATCAAGATCAATATCCATGATGAGACCATGCATCTTACATCTAATTTTAAGAGAGAGACCTTGATCAGTAAAATCTCATCTTTTGAGATTTCAAGACTGAAGACAAAACCTAAAAGTGAGACAACCTTCAAAGAAACAATTCATGGTAAGAAATGTACAAACACTTCTGGTAATTTTGATGATGATGATGAAGAGAAAACTTTAGATGATTTTATTGCTATGGTTGCTAAAAGAGAAAAGAAAGGAAAAGGAAAATATAAAGGTCAATTTCCTTTCAAGTGCTTTTCATGTAATAAGATAGGTCACTTTGCATCTAAGTGTCCTACTAGAGTTAGAAAGTTCAAAAAGGATTACAAGCCTAAGTACTCTAAGGAATGTTACTTTGCTAGAGATCGAGTTTCAGATGATGAATCAGGTGAAGAAGAAATTGGATTCATTGCTATTGTAGAAAAAATGAATAGTAAGTCAGTTCCTAAAGATGAGAAAGTAAATCAAGAGCTAGCATTGATTTCCCAAGAAGACATAAGGACAGATTGGATTATAGATAGTGGTTGTTCACATCACATGATAGATGATAAAGTTAGATTTGTTCATTTGGAAAAATACAATGGTGGTATGGTTAGATTTGGAGACAACACTCCTAAACCTATAGTTGGTAGAGGAGCCATCACTTTGGATGGAAATAATAGTACTGATGATGTTCTTTATGTTGATGGTTTGAAACATAGCCTTCTTAGTGTTGGACATTTATTTGGCAAAGGCTATCAGTTGGAGTTCAAAGATGACAAATGCATCATTAACAACAAAGATGGTGTTATGATTGCATTAGGCACAAAGACAAGAGGTAATGTTTTTCAACTCAATTCATAAGCAAGTTGTTTTGTTGCTAAAGTTGATGACAGTTGGTTGTGGCATAAAAGACTATATCATATCAATTTTGATAACATAGTAACAATAAGAAATGTTAAAGCAGTAAGAGATCTACCTAGCATAGCAAACCCAGTTGATACTATATGCAGGGAATTTGTGATGGGAAAGAATGTGAGGAATTCATTTAGGAGAAAGCACAATTCAGCAGAAAACAAGTTGGATCTGATCCATACAGACCTATGTGGACCAACTCAAACAAGATCATACTATGGTGAAAGGTATTTCCTTTTATTTGTTGATGATTATACTAGGATGATGTGGGTTGTGTTCTTGAAAGATAAGTTAGAAGAATTTGATAAGTTCAAAATATTCAAAGCTAAAGTTGAGAATGAATCTGGATTAAAGATAAAATGTTTGAGATCGGTTAGAGGAGGAGAATTCACCTCTGAAATATTCTATGAGTACTATGTAGAACATGGCATAAAGAGACAGTTAAGTGCACCTAGAACACCTTAGCAGAATGGAATTGCAGAGAGAAGGAATAGGATCATTCTTGATACAACGTGCACCATTATGATAGAAGGAAAAGTTGCACACACCTATTGGAGAGATGCGGTCAATACAATAGTCTACACAATCAATAGAATTCAGCTAAGGCTAGGCGCTAACAAAACACCTTATGAAATATGGTTTGGTAATGTTCCCACAGTAAAATACTTTAGAATCTCTGGAAGCAAGTGCTACATCAAGAGGGATGAAGCAATAGGCAAGTTTGATGCAAGAAGTGATGAAGGTATTTTTCTTGGTTACTCTACTAAAAGTAAATCTTATAGATGTTTCAATTTAAGATTGAAAAAGATCATTGAAAGTGCTCATGTAAAGATTGATGAAAAGTTTATAATTCAAGAAAGATATCATAATTACACACCCATGATTGAAGAAGAACCTAGACCCTCCACTAGTGAGACACTTATTGAGGAAATGTTTGACATCATTGATGTGTTGTTCAATGAACCTAAGACAAGTGAAGAAGGTACTCCTAAGGCTGATGAGTCAGCATCACCTAAAGTTCCAAAGTTCACATCAAGAAATCATTCCAAGAAAGACATCATTGGAGATCAGAGCGGCAAAGTCTTAACAAGATCATAAGCAAAGAACTCAACTAGCAATGATGTGGTATGTTTACTATCTTAGATTGAACCTTTAAGTGTTGAAGATGCTTGTAAGGATTTAGATTGGCATGATGCTATGAAAGAAGAACTTGATCAAATCATTAAGAATGACACTTGGGAACTAGTCCCAAGACCTAGTGATAAGAATGTGATTGGAACGAAGTCGCTATTCAAAAACAAGATGAATGAAGATGGTACAGTAGTAAGAAATAAAGCAAGATTAGTATGTAAGGGATATGCACAAAGAGAAGGCATTGATTATTCAGACACATTTGCACCTGTTAGTAGATTGGAAGCTATTAAGTTATTTTTATCTTATGATACAGTTAAAAACTTCAAAGTTTATTAGATGGATGTCAAATCAGCATTCTTGAATGGAGACTTAAAAGAAGAAGTATACATTGAGTAGCCTGAAGGATTCACCTTATTAGATAGACCTGATATGGTATGCAGATTGAAGAAGGCCCTCTATGGACTTAAGAAAGCCCCTAGAGCATGGTATGAGAGACTAGATGGATACTAAACAAAGATTGGATTCAAGAAAGGAGCAACACATTGTAATATATTCATTAGAGAGACATCTGAAGGTTTATTACTTGTAGCTATATTTGTTGATGACATTATCTTTGGAGGTAATGACAAACTCAGTGCTGAATTTGCCAAAGAAATGCAGAATGAGTTTGAGATGAGTATGATTGGTCCTATCAAGTCCTTTTTGGGATTAAATGCGTAGCAGACATAAAAAGGGATTTTCATTAATCAATCAAAGTATGTGAAAGAGATACTAAAGAAATTCAAGATGGATGATTGCAAGCCAGTAGGAACCCCTATGATTACTGGATGCAAGCTTACAAAGGAAGATGACTCACCAGTAGTTGATATAACATTGTATAAGTCTATGATTGGTAAACTCATTTATCTTACTTAGACTAGACCTAACATTTCCAATGCAGTTGGTATATTTGGAAGATTTGCAACATAGCCTAAACAAAGTCACCTCATGGCAGTAAAGAGAATATTTAGATACTTGTAGGGCACTATAGATTATGGTCTATGGTATCCTAATTTAGAAAATGTTGAGCTTCATGTGTACACGGATGCAGATTGGGAAGGATGTGTTGATGACAGAAAAAGTACTTCAGGTGGAGCAGTGTTTCTTGGTGATAGACTTGTCACTTGAACAAGCAAGAAACAAAACTATATTTCTCAGTCAACAGTAGAAGCGGAGTATGTTGCAAAAGCCTTGAATTGTTCTACAATTGTTTGGATCAAGTAGATGATAAAATATTTTGGAATTCAGATTAATTATCCTATTTTTATTCACTATGATAACACTAGCACTATTGATATATCAAAGAACCCTGTGATGCATGCAAAGACAAAACACATTGAGATCAAGTGTCACTTCCTAAGAGAGAAAGTGGTAGAGAAAGAAGTCAAGCTAGACTATGTGAGTACTAAAGAACACTTGGCAGATATATTCACAAAGCCCTTGCCTAAGGATACTTTTGAGTATATCAGGGGGAGGTTTGGAGTAATTCCCTTCCCTGATTCTACTTAGAAGGAAGCAGGAATGGCATCAGTCCTCAGGGACTCATGGAAGGTTGACTACTCTACCTCAGGAGTAGTACCAGTGCTTAAAATGAGTGGCACCCTTTGCCATTGATGTCAAAGGGGGAGTATATATATAGAGTCATGAAAAAAAAAAGGAAAAAGAGGAGTAATATACTAAAGGGGAGCAACATTCAGTTATGACAACAATACAGTTGAGGAAATAGAGAATATTAGAAAATATTGTAGCAGATGGAGGACTCATCTTTTGGGAAGTTTTGAAGAGGAAATGGAGAATGTTATAAAAGAAATGTTTATTTGGGTTGATGGTGGTTTTTCATTCCAAATGTTGCCATCAATGCCAAAGGGGGAGATTGTTGGAGATTTGCAAGCAGGCCAGTACTGACTGTATGTTTGTCATTGATGACAACATATGGAAAGTAGCATGTGTGGAAGTCTTATGTAGTAAGCCTTCAATATATGATGCATGGAGATGATATCAGCATGATATCATTGGTGCAGAGGTTAACTGTAAGTACAGATAGTTATATAGCAGCTTGTGTTAGCAATGTTCTTGATAGAGTTACAGGTAGTGTTCTGTGTATGGTTGTTTGTACAGTTGTCTTATGGGCATGCACCCTAGGATATATGTTGAAGACATGTTAGTGATGTTTTAGTTATGAACGCATAGTCTAATGATGAACGTAAGTGAAGTTATGCAATCTCTATTCACTAGTAGCCATTTCCTATGTTTGTTCAGAAGAGACGACAAAGATTTTATTGTTTCTTGAGTTGCACCTATCTTGAGGATATGCACCCTTGGAGTTAAGCTTGGAGAAGTTTTATTGATATTTAGTTAAGAGTGCATAAGTTAATTTAGCTTACGGAGAAAGTTCCAGTTGTTTTGGTAGAGCCGATAGTGTGTAGCGTGCATCTACAATTATTTTATTAGACAAGTCCCATAATGAGTTGTGTGCATAATAGAGCTGACATAATGTTTGTTGGAGTTTATTATGGTTTCTCTAATATGATTTCAAGGTGGTTCTAACAGGCTGACTTGATTATATCATTTGGAGGAAAGATATTTATAGGCAGTCATTTGTGATTGCTTGAGTGTGGTTCATGGTTGATTAAAAGTAGAGTAGAGCAGAGTGTGCAAAGTGTTGAACCATTAGAAGAAGGTCTATGTGACCAAGTAGAATATGTGTGCTATTCATTGGAACTGATCCAGATAGCAGGTCAAAGTGCAGTTCACCAAGATCTAGATATAGTTTGTATCTATTATTCAGAAGGTTGTACCCTTCACCCACTTGAGCAGTGAGCTCTCAGATAGTGCATCCTCTCCCCTAATAGGGACAATTGTAAAAGACTCCTAATAGGGTTCGACCCTTAACCAGGTCTACTATACTTAATATATTGTAAAGCTACTCCTAACAGGGTAAAGGATCTTCTAGCAAGGATCATTATACACTAGTACAAAATATTAGTGTGTATCAAGTCTCACCAGGGTTTTTACCTATTTAGGTTTCCCCGTAACCAAAATATTAGTGTTGTGTTCAAGTGTTCATTCATTGTGTTTATGCTTTATGTTTAAGTATACTTAATTGGATAAAGAATTGAAACTTGTAGATAACTGATTCACCCCCCCCCCCCTCTCAATTATCTCTTGGGACTATTGCTAACATTATGTGCATTACCTTCAGAAGATTTGGCATATTTGAAATTGGAAATGCATGTCCCTTAAGGATTTAGCAACTTATGTGCCTTACCTTCCAAGATTTAGCATGCTGTAAAACAAAAGGTTAGAACAAAAATACATAATATAGAATGGGGGAGGCCGTATATATGCCCCCCTCCTTAAGATGGAAAAAAAATACTATTTTGACATGTTAAGGAAAGAAAAGAACAAGGATAAAGCCTTCTTCAACAACAAGACAATATCCACAGACAACACCTAGTCCAAGCCAAGAAGGTCAGAGCTCCTATGAGGTCATGGAAGGGATGAATGCAAAGAGATATCATGCAATGAAGTGAAAAAGTAACCCTTGTGAGGGATATCACATTGTTTAGTTTATGTCAAACAACAAAAATGGGTTGTGATTAAGGACAAAGATCCTCAATGCAAAACAAAATTTTCATGTATGATTGAATATCACATAATAGATAGATACTGCTTAACCAAGGAAAGAGGTGAATCCCAGAAAGATAGAAAATAAAGAGATGACATCCTTGCCCCCAAGTATAGGAATAAGGATGGAAGGGGACCTATTATATTTCTCGCAACACTATACAAGACAATGAGCCCCAAGGATTAGGCTAACATTGTTTATATAGTGTGGAGCTCCATAATAGGAACATAAATGTTATTTAGAGAAAACAAGATTGAAATACAACTCATTGCCACATGATATATAAATAACCTTACTATCAATGAGCTGCCTAATCTTATAATGTAAAGCTTGACATTCATTAGTAGAGTGATCATGAAATCTATGATATAAAAAAAAAGGAAGAGTCTTCAAGTGTGAACTACACTTCTTTTTGCGTTTAGGTCTAGTAATCATCTTAGCATGGAGTTTAGGCAAAAGAACTTCTTGATCAAATTCCTTGACAGGTTCATCATGTTTTGAAGTGTTATTTGAGATGTTGTTAACACTGATTTTTTGTCGAGGATTAAATCCCAATCCATAAGAATGCTCATGGCCCCCAGTGTGTAAGGGCATTTGAATTATTCCTTGTTTATGCTTACCACATCCTGGATTATTAAATCCTTGTTTAAATAGGAAATGATAACCAGGACCATAATGAGAAGCCATATTAGAAGGAGTCAATGGAACTTCAGTAGTCACTATGTCATCATTAGTAGGTTTGACAAATTCATTATGGGTAGAAGCAGAGACAAAGTTATTACAAAGGGTTTTAGAAGTAAAAAATCGTTGTTCAAATTCTCTTTGTTTCTTCATAAAATCAAGATTATTAACTTTATACTCTCCAATAAAGGTAGGATTAAAATCCAAGGTTCCCCAATCATCGTTAGGAAGGGTATTAGAGGTAGAAGGATTACTATTAGGAGTAGGATTAGTGTGAGTTTGAATATTTAGACAAGGATTAGGTGCATCATCTGCATGAAGCTAATACATCTTGTTATTATGTATAAACTTGAATTTACGGTGAAGGGTGGAAGGAACGACATGCATCTCATGCAACCAAGGTCTATCCAAAAGAAGGTTATAATTGAGAGGTCCAGGCATAACATGAATAGGTGTATTCAAGATGACTGGTCCTACTTTGATAGGTAAGGTAATGATGCCTAAGTGTTCTTAGCAATGTTATCAAAGCCACGTATAGGAACATTGTCAGGTTGGATAGTTGAAAGATAGATGTTAATCGCTTTGAGCATGTCCATACTATAAACATTAAGCTCAGATCCGTTATTGATCAAGGTCCTATGAATGATACTTTTAATGATAGTTACACCAACCATAAGAGCATCATACCGATTTTGAACTTCTTTAGAAGGTAAATCTTTTTGAGTAAAAACAATCTCAGGAGGACTCGGGGTAGCATGCATGCATTATAAGAAGTTATTGATGTTTTCTTGATTAGGAGGTGGAGTGGGAAGAGTTGCTAGAGATTTTTGCAAGGCTTCATAGTAGGTAAGTGAAGTTTGAAGAAGCTCCCATAAAGAAATCTTGGCAGGAGTATTTTTCAATTGGTTTATCAAATCATACTCCTTACTAGGAAGACAAGGTGGAGGAGGAAGAATAGGTTGAGAAGGTGGAAAAGAAGTAGAAACCACCAGATTAGGTTGAGGGTTATTCCTTGTATGATAAGTGTGAGATATAGAATCTTGATCATTGAAAGACTCCATAGGTTTACCTTTGATAGTAATGGGAGGACAAACTTTGACAGTTAACAAGGGTTTGGGATAAACCATTTTAGTTGTCTCAACACTACAAATAGATTTACAAGAAGGAACAAAAGAGGACATCCTAGGAGGAGATGAGGTAAGATCTTGATTCTCCATAGGATCACTAACAGGGAGAGCATTAAGGGAATTCATATCATTCTCCACTAATGCCTCATCACTAGAAGGAATCTCAAATTGAGGTAAAGAATCTATGATATCATCTTCTTTCACTAAAATGTCTACATAAGGGGAGTGTGTTTTAGAAAAAGAGTTATCATCATGTATGAATATGTCACCCTCTTGTATCAAAGAATCTTCATGAGGATGAGATAAATCAATGTCTTTATCCAAGGGATCATCCACAACGGTGTCATGAGGAAGAGAGTAATCAACATCCAAATCCAAAGTTTCATCCCAAATAGGGGGATTATCATTCCTATCAATAAAGCACATTGTAGGATCCCTAGAGGGGAAAGAAGGTAAATTATATTCTAAATTAGGCTCATAGAAAAGACATATATTAGGAGAATAATTAACATCAATCCTCAACTCATCTCCATAAAGAGAAATATGATGGAGAGATAGATTAAAGTCATCTTCTTGGTCTAATATATCCTTACAAGGAAATTCAAAAGAGGACAAAGAAACATCACACACACTAGATAAAGTCTTTCTAGGTGTAACATCATGCAATGGTAAGGTAAGAGGAGAATGTTGTGTAATCCCAAAAGTTATAGAAGAATGTTTCAAAAATATTTGAAACAACTTGTGCAACATGATAACAAATAAAGAAATGCATAGAAAATAGATCTAGATATATCCCAATACATTCAAATGAAACTTATAAGCATGAAAAGGAAATCAAACACAAGAGGGCATCTAATTGCACAAAAGATAGGGGGTAAGCTTGTTGGGTTCACCAAAATGTAAAATGAAGGTGAACACACAAGGGAATACAAAGGAAGATCTAACACAATAGAGCATCTAAATCAACAAAAGAAAGGAGGGTAAGCATGTCGGGTTCACCAAAATGTAATGGATAAAATATGGATGAGGTCCTAGAATAATGATTTGCACATAAAAGAGACCCCAAGACCAATATTTTACACTTACATGAAATTTTATTAATATGGAAAGTAAATGTAGATACTTAATATTGAAATGAAGAGATAAAGGTACTTACCTCCAAAAAAGAATTGGTTGAAAACCCTGTGAAACGATCTAAAAAACTATTGATTCTCATTAATTTTATATCAAAACTACGAGATCTACAAAACCTAGAAATCTTTTTATGAGATTAGATCAGGTCGACTTTGACCCTCATAAAAGGTCAAAGGCTACATTTTTATTCCGAAGGTCAATTTTGACTTTGTTCACAGATCTTAGAAGTTCACTGAAAAAGGTATCCAAATCTGATCTCAGATCCAAAATTCCGCACCTGTACCTACAAGAAAAATGGTTTTGTTTGTTGGGGGAAGGGGTTTGCCTTAGTCAAACCCCAATTTAGGAATTAACCTTGAAATTGAATTGAAATTGTTGGAATAAACAAAGTAAATGGAATAATTCACCTTGCTTGAGTTGAAACCCTTGTGAAGGATTCGAATCCTTGAATCCACAAGAATGGATGAATGTAGAATCAAATGTAGGATGTCTCCAATCAATTGTCTTTAGATCTTCAACACTAATCTTGAATGGATCTTGAATTTGGAAGAGGCTTGAATGGAAATGGAGGAATCTTCAACAAGAGAGCTCCATAGAGCTTGAATCCTTCAATGGCTTCTAATGGATCTCCTTGATGAATTGAATGCTTGAATGCTTGAATGCTTGATCTTCTTTCTTTCTTGCACTTAAGAGCTTGAGAGATTGTGAGATGAGATGGAGAAAATGAGAGAGGGAGACTCCCTTTTATAGTGATCTAGGGCACAAGAGGGGCCTCATAGAAAACAATAATTAAGGGCCCATGGCACAAAAATCTAGAGAGGTGCACATGGAGAGGAAATTAAATTAAAGTCTTAACACAAAACTCTAGGAGGGGACCACCCTTAATATAGAAATAAAATAATTATTTAAGAGCCTTTTCACAAAATTGAAGGTAAGGCCAACCCCAAAGTTAATTTAAGCATTAGGCACAAAAATTGAGAAAGGCTAATCTCCAATAATAAATTAGGAATCGTATACAAATCTAAAGAAAGGTCCACTTGAAATATTAATTTTAGAATTAGACACTTAATCTGAGAAATAGTGGCCCCGAAGAGGGAAAAGACAAAATTTTGATGAAGCCCCGAAACTGGAAGCTAACCCTGAGGATCCCAGACCCTAGGGTCAAGGTCAATTTTGATCTTAACCAATTAGGGTCAGGGTCAGTCCTGACCAGGTTAGGGTTGAGGTTGACTTTGACCTAAAAGGTCAACATTGACCTTGAGGTCAAGAATCCTAGGTTCACAGTCCAAAATGTTAGGAAAATGCAAGGAAGAAGTGGAAAATGGGGCAGAACAGGGAAAAAAGCCAGATCCAAGTTGAGTATCCATTCAAGGAGTTCAACATGACCCCAAACCACTTACTCAGAGAGCTAAATGATCTTATCATGGAAGTGCTTCCATTTTAAGATGATACAAATTTTAATAGACTAATCAACACTGAGGAAATGTAGTAAAGTTGTTTCCTATATTCCCTGGAATAATGGCTCCTTTCCAGTAGTGGCATGGTCTTTGGTGCTATGATTTCTTCCCCTATCATAGATGGAACTTCAATGCCTTTACTTCAATGTGGTTGATCCACTCTCTAGCTACTCCTTGTTTTCCTGGAAAGTTAGTAGCATGTGGTATATATGCAAGTCAACTAGTCATTTCTTACTCAAATATTAAAACATAGATTAAAGTAGCTATATGAAGTAATGTGATTTATATATAATATTAAAAAAAAAATGTCATATCTAACTATGCATAATCTTGGTTCTAACTGTACTTATCACAAGTTCACACAGTTATAGGTTCATAAAATATCTTGGAAATGTTTCAACAGAGCATAAAGATTATAATAAAATAAAGAAAATAAATTGTCTCATCAGGGTACTTATGAAGAGAAGACTAAACAAGTAGACTCTATCTTATACAATGTAGCAACAAAGAGAAAAGTATCCAAGATAACTTCAGACATTTTGAAAATTCATGGTGTTACATTAGAAGACTTGGATAAAGCTAGGGAAGCCAAGATTGCAATGCAAATTGAGAGCACACCCTCTTTTGCTGAAGTTAAAACAAAAAAATCTGATGATCCAAAGGACAATAAGAGTAATATTGATGAAAACACCTCCGTGCCAATAACTACAGTTGATCTAGAGTCCACTCCATCACTTGAGCCAAGAAAAGTTCCTAGAAGAAAGAAACAGACTGCCGCAAGCCATCCATCCTTAAAGGTCAACAAGAAGCAAAGGTAGAAATACCCAAGCACCTCCTAAGGTAGGATTTAGACCAAATATTAAAGTGTTGAGAACTTGAGTAGTAGATGAAGGAAGGATTGATCGGATAGAAAAGTTTTATGATAAATATCGTGAGATAGATAAGTCAGAAATACATTCTATGATCATCGAGCATATGATTAATTTCAAGAAGTTAGTCTTGGAACTTAAGATAGTTATTCCTAATAAAGTATGGAGTATACTCAAATCTCTAAAAAGACAAGATATTGAAGAGGATTTGAGGATAAGAGAAAAGATCATTGGATGACAACCTCCTAGTTTGTTCAATTGAAGAGAAAACTTTGTTGTTGGATTTGGTGAAGCCTCACCTAAGAACTAAACTCTGAACTCTACAAATAATGAATAAAGATTATGAGTTGGTTACAAAGGAAACAAGAAGGCATTTGAGAAGGTATTTCTAGATAGACACATGTATCCACCTTCTGCGCCTACAACCCAAGCTCCCTCTGAGAAAGCTAAAGAATCTGAGATCCCAAATGCACTAATGACAGGTCCACAGGATTCTGCACCCAAGGCTGAAGCTAAGGATGACACTATTGTGATTGACAATGTTGAGATATCCATGGAAGCGACTGATAAAGATCTAGATAAATTTGAAGTCTTTTTAAGTTCTAAAGAGGCTGAGATCTTATGCAGTGAAGATTCACCTAAGTAGCAAGAAGAAGTACAAATTGAGGACTTAATAGGATAGGAAGAAGAGAAGGAAGATAAACATAAATAAGATCCCTTTGTTGAGATTCCAGTGAAGGTAAAGAATAAAATTATGGACAACACACTCCTTAGGATCACGGATGATAATTTGATTCTTCATGATTCTAATCCTATTATGGAGAAAAACTCTTCTCACTCATCTCATGATGAGGATGATGCTTTAAGAGTTCCTCCTGAACAAGTCCAAAAATTCTCAACTGAACTTGATAAAATGGGTAATTGGCTTAATCAAGAAAACCATAATCAAGATTCTATTCAAGCTATAGAGGCTCTTAAGAAACTTCTTCCAAATAGTGATCAAGGTGTTAATCTTCTTCGTGGTATTACTCATCTCGTGCATTCAAATGTTAAACCTTTAGCTCAAGAAGCTCAAGACTTAGGGTTGATTCCTCCTATCACTAGTGTAGAACCTTCTTCTAATCCTTTACCTAGTGTTCCTACCTACACTCCTTCTTTGGTGACTATGATGGTTCCCTCATTTCCTATGAGTGTTCCTCCTATGTCCCTTCCTACATCACAACTTTCATATCATAATGTTCCTTTTACTTATTCCAATCCACTTCCAACTGTAGTTCCTAGTGTTCCTCTAATTGTATCTTCCATTCTTGCAACTTCTTACACTTTACCTAGTGTTTCTAATGTTGTTATTCCTCCTATTTCCTCTAATAATTCAATAATCACTAGTTTGGCTTAAACTCTATCATCCTTACCACAACAACTTTCTTTCTTAACTCAAAACAAGTTTGGTGTTCCTACATGTGACATGGGAAGTCCTTTGTCCCGAGACATTATTCGTACTCCTGTTCCTCAGCAAGTTGATATGCCTCATCTTGAGAATTACAATAGAAAAGGAGATCCTGTTCATCATGTTAAAATATTTCAAATCCTTTGTAGTGATTATGCTCATGATCATAGGATTTTAGCCAAACTATTTGCTAGAACTTTCCATGACAAGGCCTTACAATGGTATTGTTCTTTGCCTCCTTATTCTATTGATTCATTTCTACAACTTGCAAATGCCTTTATTCAACAATTTCAAAACAACATTGGCCCACAAGTGTCTTTGACTGATTTGATGCATTGTAAACAAAGTGCTAAGAAAAAATTGATTGAATTTATTGGTAGATTTAAGCATTTGCATGCTCAGATTTCCTATCTTGTTCCTGATATATATATTCAATGTATGTTTATTTCAAATTTGCAAAAGGATATTAGAGATAAGATTCTGCTTATTGAATTTACCTCTTTTCAATAACTTTGTGCAACACTTCATCATTATCAATTACAGGTGAGTCAATTTGAGAGAGCCACTCCAATGGCTCTTGTACCTGTTGATAAAAGTGATGCTGCTCCTAATCCAAACAAATTTAAAAAATTCAACAACTATGTCAAGATAAACAAACAAGTGAATGCAGTTGTTGATCAAGTTGCAGTTGCATCTCACAATGCCACTTCTATATCCACTACTTTTTGATTAAATCATACATTTACTCCTCTTTCTAAATCTTTAAATTCTATTATGAATAGGTTGTTAATTGCTAATATGATTACTTTACCTCCTATTTGACCTCTTTTACCTACTATGATTGCATCTAAATCTTTTGATCCTAAAGCTTTTTGTCAATATCATCGTCAGAATGGTCATGATATTGAGAAGTGTTATTCTTTAAAACATAAGGTTCACAACTTAATTGATTCTAATGCCTAATCTGTTGATAATCTTGATGGTAGTGGGAATAAATCTATTTCTCCTCCTAATCAAAACCTTCAAATCTATACTAATCCTTTACCCATGTATGATACTAATACCATTTCTCAGTCATCTTCTATGGAAATTGTGTATGATTCAAAGATGGATGATCTCAATCACATTGTTAATCAAGTGGATCATGTTGGTCAAAATGTATCTCCACCTCAATCTCAACCTCAGCTTTAACCTTAAGCTCAATCTCAAACTCAACCAAAACCTAAGCCTAAATTGAAAAATCAACCTAAACCTCGACAAAAACCTAAGAATAAGAGACCTCGAGAATTTTTGATTACCTTTGATGATTTTGAGACTATTAAAGCTCTTGATAGTCCCCTTTAGATTTATGCTAGGATTTCTATGATACCTGCAAATGGTTGTTTTGTTGATCCTACATCCTTAGTTAATGTTATTACTAAAGAAAATCATTTTATGAAAAACTTGCAATGCGATTCTTATGATACATCAGATGTGTGGACTAAAAATTGTAATGGTTTTCTTTATCCATCATTTGGTTCTATTAACTTTTCGGTTGAACTTTGTGGAAAAATTGTGAACACTACCTTTGTTGTTGTTCCTAGTTCTGATCAATTTCAAGTTAAGCTTGGTTTACCTTGGTTAAATGCCATGCATGCCATTGCTTCACCTATCCATAAATGTCTTAAATTTGTTCATGATGAAGAAGTGAAGATGGTTAGTCATAGTTTATATCAACCTTCTAGGCCCAGAGATTGTGCTGCTCTTGATTTCTTTTGGCCTTCATTATCTAATTCATGTCCTTTTCGACCTGATAATCTTTTTCATTCATATCAAGCCTATAAGCATCGTAAGATTCTTGAATTAAGTGTACCTCCTATGGATCTTAAGCATGGTATTTTTCCTACACCTTCTATACCTCCTTTAACTATGGCTTCTAGTTGTGTTAATCAAGTTCCTCCTATTGCTAATAATCCTATTGATCTTCCTAAAGAACTTGTGAAGGATCTTGTGGTTGTTCCTCCTAGTTCTCAACCTATTTCAAGTAAATAAAAATGTAATTGATCTGCTAATGAATATCATAAGAAGCATCGTGCTCAAGCTAAAGCTAGTAATTCTACTCTTCAAAGATCTCTACCTTCTTCGGATAAACCTATGCATGATGTGTTGGAAGAAGTTGTTACTAATAATGATGTTAAGATGCATGATTATGATGATTCTATTCGTATCTTAGATCCTATTTTGATTAATCTAGATATAGAAGATACTCTTGATGATATTGATAATGTTTATGATGAATATGAGACTATTGACATTGACATTAATTTAACTAATATGCTTTCATCACAATTAACACTTACACCTAGTATCGAACATTGTTATTCTCAAGAGGATCCTTGTTTGGAACTGGCTATCATTCCTACTGTGTTGGATATAGTCCATCTTGCGAGTTACCCACCTTCCCTAAATGATATAGAATGAGATGGGGAGAGTAGGCAGCATGCTTGATTGGCTTGTCCTTTGTGGTAGCTTTGTTGTGTGTTTTCCTGCTGTAATGTGCTTCTCCCATGATGTGTTTGCTAAATTTTGTTATATTCTTTTATATGACCCTTGTTTCTTTGTTGGTACAAGGTGATAACGGAATCAAACCTGTTGTACCATTCCTCTATATGTATCTCTATGCTTCTATATGTTGTTTCATGTTATGTTGTAAATGTGCTATTGTTTGTAAATGTTTCCTTGTGTAATCTACTTGGATTTGAGATGTGGTAGCACTAATTCTTTTTGGTCTCCATGTCATGGTCCAAAAATATTCTTCTTCGTATATCTTATGTGATCTTTCCTCATTTGTGATTATAGTTCTACTTTCTTTGGAGAATGATGTCAATTCATTTGCAATAATATCATATATATTATCTTATGATCATACTGACCCCACGGTACGTAGATCCCTTCTTTGTTCTTTGTATATTTTTGTGGTATTTCCCTTGATTTGTCTTTGTTTGGAGGCATCTCATAGTGGAAATGTAATCAGTGGAGTTGTTTATGTTTCCATTAAAGCCATTTCTCCTATTAAAGTGTTAGCAATAAATTTAACGTGGGGGCATACGCTTTGCTCACTTATTGTACACACACTTTTTGATACGCATATATTATTTTTCAAGATATTTTTCTCCCTTTTTGGATTAGTGACTAATTTTTAAAGCATGGAGTTATATTTTAGGATCTCTTGATCCCTCCAGTTACAAATATATATTTTTGATCCCTTAAGGTCAGAGGTGTCCTTAAGACTGGATCTCTTTTTCTTTTGGTTTTATTCTTATGGAATAGAATATTCCTAAAGGTGAATCCTTGATGGGTTGACTAGTGAGTAGCCACATTCACTAGGTAGTTCAATTCCATCTTTCCAGTTGTGCTATTTCCTTGTGTGGTTCACAATAGGACATAAGTTCTCATTGGGCAAGATAATCACACACACACACACTCTCTCTCTAGAGATGTCTCTCTTATTGTGATCTTGGAGTTGATGAAGACTTGAGTCCTTGGGGGCTTGAGGTTTCTATTTTTCCCTTTGATTAGAATAAGATTATCTTTTCATTTTGATGTCCTTTACCAAGAGTTTGCATTGAGTCCATACTCTTGCTTAAGTGGGGGCTTAATGTATCATCTTAAAATGGAAGCACTTCCATGTTAAGAGTGTTTAGCCCTCCGAGTGAGTGTTCTGGGGTCATGTAAAGTGCCTTGATTAGGTCTTTGCATGTATCTAGCTTTCTCCCCCCATTCTGCTTCTCTCTCCACCTTTTTTCACTTTATTTCTACATTTCCTTGCATTTTGGATTGAGGTCTTGAGGTTATTGACCTCAAGGTCAAAGATGACCTTGAGGGTCAATGATGACCTTGACCCTGACCTAGGTTAGGGACAACCTTGATCCTAACCTAGGGTGGGGTCTACCTCATCCTTGACCCAGGGTTCATATTTCAAGGTCCCATGATTTTCGAGTGTCGGGTTTCAGAAATATTTCTTTCCCGCTTCCGAGTCAGCCATTTTGGGTTTTGGAATGGTAAATTTTTAAATTTCATTTCATTTGGGTCCATTTCAAGGGGTTAAGGTTTATTGGGATTTAAGTCCCCGATGTCGGCCTTCTCTAGAGGTTTGTGTCCTAGATCACTATAAAAGGAAGCCTTCCTCCCTTTTCAATCCATCTCTCCATCACTTTTTGCCATCAAGCATCCGTTATCAAGCAATCTCTCAAGCATTTTCAATCAATTAAGCAAGAGGGAGAAGGAAAGAAAGCAAGCCTTCATTCATCCTCAAGCCTAGCATTCAAATGTTCAAGCATTCAAGCATTCATCAAGGAGATCCATTGTTAGCCATTAAAGGATTCAATCTCTTTGGAGCCCCCTTGAAGATTTCTCCATCCACATTCATCCAAGCCTCTTCATATGCAAAGATCCATTCAAGATTGGTGTTGAAGATCTAATGCCATTGGTTTGAGATATCCTACATTCATTCTACATCCATTGGAGTATCCCTACTTGTGGATTCAAGGATTCAAATCCTCTACAAGGACTTTAACATAAGCAAGGTGAATAGTTCTATTTACTTTATTTATGCACATTACAATTTCAATTCAATTTCAAGGTTAATTCCTAAATTGGGGTTTGACCAAGGCAAACCCTCCATCCAAACAACAAAAACCCTCCTTTTCTTGTAGGTACAGGTGCAAAACTATGGATCAGAGCTTGGATTTGGATACCCTTTTTGGTGAACTTTCAAGATCCACGAACAAAGTCAAAGATGACCTTCAAAATCCTGAAGTAGTCTTTGACCTTTTATCGAGGTCAAAGACTACCTGCTACCAGAAAGAAAAGTTTTCTGGGTTTTCTTCGTCTCGACATTTCCAGTCTGAATCAAGTTGCAAAATTGCTCGAAACTGTGCACAGACATCAAAAATCAGCATTTTCCAGATATGCCCTATTTTGAGGTTAGTATTTGTCTTTCAAATTATTTCAGATTTCAAGCATATGCTCTTCATAGTGAAATATAAGGTTTTCTTCTTCATTCACATTCTCCATAGATTGATTCTTTTGTGTATTGACCTTTTGGTTAATCAATTTGGATCTCTCCTTTCAAAATTTGGATTTAGAAGTAGATCTCAGATTTCCCACCCTATTCATTTTGGTGAACACTATTTTCTTCTATTCAATATTATATCTTGTAATTCATTTATAATTTTAAGAAGGTTTATTTTTCCATTTCACATAAGAATATTTTCTTACCTCTTCTCAATTTTAAGAAACAACGGAATAAAAGCCCTGAGAGCATAGATATTGCATTGACTCTCTTCCATTTAGATTTGGTCAATCATATTCATCTTGAGGTGGTTTTATATTTGAATGTAACTTAAGAAGTGAGAGTTGATCCTCCCTTGATTCTCATCTCTTATTGTACATTTTGGTGAACCCAACTCATAACACTTCCAGTTCTGATTTGGTGTTTAGATCTATATTTATGCATTTAGCTTTGATTTTTTAGTTTTTTTTGCATCCATTGGAAAAAAAGACATAAAAGTTGCACATTTTTTTATAGATCTAGTTCAATCTTTCATAGCATTTGCATGTTAAAAACAATAAACATACAAAATATTTATTTTATTGCATTGTTATCTGTGTTTAGATTAGTCCCTTTATGCTTTATTTTTTATTATGAAAAAAAAAGATTTTAAAGTGACCCAAAACCCTATAAACAAAATGATTCTCACTTAACTAGATATAACAATGTAATACCACTGAAAGACCTAAAATGAAAAGGATTTAATAGAAAAGAAACCAGGAAGAACACCAACCAAGAACCGAAAAAAAAGACAGAGACAACAAGATGTTAGATAACTGAGAGGGGGGTCAATCAGTTAAGTCCATTTATCCTACAGTCCCAAATCTCCTGGATGTATATATTAAAAAATTTCAAACAAATAATCAACTCGGTAAGATATCAACTGTGTCGTTCTCTACATCTACTGATTACCAGTAATTTAAGTATTGTGGTCACTGATCTATCCAGTTATAGAAATGTGTGAAGTAAAATAATAATTCAACACATACGTACACATATAACATAGATTTTAATGTGGAAACCCTATTAGGGGAAAAACCACATGGGATAGATAACCCAAAATAATTCACTCTTCTGAAGTGAGCTCAGTTTAGATCCAACCTTGTTAAAGGTTACAAAACACACTGTGAGGTGTGACTTGGTTAAAGGATTTATCACTAACAGTTCTCCTTTGACCATGCGTTCACTATGGGGTCAACAAGAAAATAATCAACATTCATTGAGTGCCATATTGAAATATAAAGATTGTTAAGTCCCACTTGATTAAGAGATTTATCTGTAGCAATGGTTAAATTGATGCAATAATGATATTATTCAATTACAAATTTAATTTGCATATTTTTAGATCTATGCTGAGCTCAAAATACCTCTGATCAATAATCAATTCAACATTTTCATTTCCTCCAACTTGATTTTGTTTGGTATATTCTTTCTCTGACGCTCGGTGTTATCTACAATTTTGCTCAGTTTTGTCTTTAACCAGTTTGATCAGTGTTTCATGAAAACAATCCTTTTCACATGAATTCTCCTACAATATCTCCAAACTCAATAATGAATCTCATGTCTCCTTATATAGACATCATAAACCATTTTTATTTCATCCATAGATTTTGCCTCTTAATCTTCACAGTTCATTTTTCAACTTTAACCTACCTTGGTAGTTGTGTCATTAACATATTTCATTCTCTTTCATCCGACCAATCTTGAATTATATCAGCCATTAGATCATCATAAAAAACATTATCTTCTACCTCAAAATCATGAGTAATTATCCATCTCATCATTTTAGTCTATTTTTCCAAACTCCATTTATTTCTTACACTCGGTCAATACCAGAATGTAGCAGTGATTAATAGCTCGGTTAATACTATACTCGGTATACACTATACTTGCTCCGTGTATATTGAAATCTTCATTTAGTGACTACATAAAATTATTTAGTTTTGATCTTGAATACATAATAGAATCATGTAATACAATCAAGTCATCAATATGATTCCATAGATTCATCAATAAGTTACCCAATGAATACCATATCCATATCTTTCTTATCCATCTCATCTTCATGTAGATAGTTCATTCCTTTACTAATTTCCTTCCTTAGATGTTTGTAACCATCATGACAAGTACAGTAAAAAATAGTTGACATCAATGACAATACATTAACTGATGTAATTATCTTACATATACTTTGGTAGCCCAGTGATCTTCAATCACTATATTTTAATTATCCATTCTATTGTCAACATTTCCTTCAAGATGTTCAATCAGTTGTAGGTTATCAATCTCTCCCTTTGGCATTGATGGCAACACAATATGAAATATTCCATGGAATACCAAACATCCATTCTACAACTCTATAAGTAAATGCTGTAACTTGGTAAGCTCTTCCTAGCTTGTACATTTTATATGTTTAATCACTACACAACATTAACACTCCATGCAAACTCTCCTGCATATTTGATCTCCTCTTCATTTTTCTCTCTCCCATAATATTTCATTGATTCTTCTCTTCCTTTGACATCAATGCTAAAAAGAATAAACAACTCTTTAGTAGCGAAAATATTATCTCTGGTGTTTGATTCAGATCAAGTACCTTTCATGTACCGATATGTAGTTTCAGTTTGTTTTTATTCTAGCTTTCACAACCTTAGGAAACCTAAAGTGTGAACAATATGCATCAATATCATTTGATATTCTGATAAATTATAGGTTGATGCAACCTCCTGATCACCTTAGTGACTGACAGACAGGGGATCGACCCCTACTCTAGTTCTCAAGTACTCAAATGTATCCTTAGGCAAGGGTTTAGTAAATATATTTGCAAGTTGTTCTTTTGATTTCAAAAATTCTAATTTTACTTTCTTTTCTTGTACTTTTTCCCTTGAGTAGTGATACTTTATAGATATATGCTTTGTCTTTGCATGCATTACTAGATTCTTAGAAATGTTTATAGCACTTGTGTTATCACAATATATTATCACTGGGTTAGTGATCTCTTCATTCATACCTTTCAAAAGTTGTTTTATCCATGCAATGTTCGAACAATTAGAAAAAATAACAATATATTATGCTTCAATAGTGGAATGAGAAATGCATCCTTATTTCTTGCTTATCCAAGTAACTAGTCTTTCTCTCAAAAAGAATGCTCCACCAGTAGTGCTCTTTCTATCATCAATGTTTCCAGCCCAATTTGCATTTGTGTAAACTTTCAGTTCAAAATTGCCCTCTTTCTTGTACCATAAACCATAGTTTTTAGTTTTCTTCAAGTATCTCAAAATTTGTTTTACAACTATCATATGTGATTCTTTAGGATTAGCAGAAAATCTTGCTACAATTCCAACTGCATGTGCAATATCTGGTCTACTATGCACAAAATACATCAATTTACCAATCATTGACCTATATAATGTTTGATTTACCTTGATTGTCTGATCATCCTTTGTTAATTTGCATCCAATGACCATAGGTGTACCGAACAATTTTGAATCTTCCATTCCAAATGTCTTTAACACTTCTTTGATATACTTTGATTGAGTGATGTATATGCCTTCACTTTGTTGTAAAATTTACAAACCAAGAAAGAATTTAATCTCTCCAAACATTGAAATTTCAAATTATTTTTTCATTTCATCAGTAAATAATTTGCATAGATTATCATGTCCTCCAAATTTGATATCATCAACAAAAATTTTAGCAATAAGAATCTTATCACCAGTTTCACCTTTCATGTATAAATTGTTGTTGTCACTTGTTCTAGCAAAATAAATACTAATAAGATAAGAATGTAATCTTTCATACCATTCTCTCGGTGCTTGTTTCAATCTATATAGAACTTTGTGAAACTTACATACCATGTTCTTATGATTTGGATCAACAAAACCTTCAGGTTGTTCAATGTATACCTCTTCCTCAAGTATTCCATTAAAAAATGTGGATTTGACATCCATTTGATAAACTTTAAATCCTTTTTAGGTAGCATATTGTTGGCAATTTAGCTGAGTTGGTTACATAGATGTTGTCATTATGGCAACATATGATCTACATGAAGATCGTATAGGTCAGAGAGCTAGTATGTCAGAGCGCAATGCAAAATTGTCTAAGTATGAGACAATGTAGTTTTGCCAGTGAACCTGAAGATAGTTTTGATTGGCAATGTTGATTGGAGTAAGTTTAGTGCTTGCGCACTTGAAAATAGACTCTATGGTGACTATTGAAGACTCACCTTAGAGTGCAAGTTAGTATGGCATGTACGAAAGAAGTTATGGCAGTTTTACTAAAGACAGTGTTAAGCCGACAAGACAAAATATGAAGACAAAATTGATAAAGAGTTAAGGGATTATTTTTTTTATCAAAATAATGACTTAAAAATATAAAGGGATGACATCCTAGATGTTAACCCTTGGATAAAGATATTTGTAATATGATAGCAGACTGGAAAGTTATTAATCTTAATAACTTGTATAAAGATATGTAAGAATGTAAATGTAAAGTAGTGTAATGTATATGTGCATGTAATAGAGAAAGTGAAGAGAAACGAATAGATATTGATGCAATTAGTATAAGGTTATGTACCTTGATATATTTTTGTAATTAGTAAATATTGTATATTACTTGTTTGGGCAGTGGGCTCATCTGGTAATCACATTTTGTATTGCCAACTCCTAACAGGGTTGAGGCTTCTAGCAAGGCCTATAGTCCCTTAATCAGGATTGAGACACTATATGCATGTAATAGACTCCTAACAAGGTCAACATCCTTAACAAGATACTTTTGATTAGTGGATCTTTGTGGGTACCATCCCCACCGGGGTTTTCCCTTGGCCAGGGTTTCCTCGAGAACAAATAATGTGTTATGAGTTCTTTAGTTTTATTGCTATGCATTTTGTTTAGCTTCTTATGTTATGCATGTGTTAAGATAATCTGTTATATCCATAATTGGGGAAAAGTTAAAGTTTTTAGAATATCGATTCACCCCCCCTCTCAGTATTCCCTAT
This sequence comes from Chamaecyparis obtusa, assembly GCA_027943335.1. NCBI lineage: Eukaryota > Viridiplantae > Streptophyta > Pinopsida > Cupressales > Cupressaceae > Chamaecyparis > Chamaecyparis obtusa. The sequence continues at coordinate 386,622 of BSBK01004442.1, forward strand.
TTCTAACACATATGGAAGCAATATTCTATCTCCTTCAAGTCTAGCAACTGGTGCAAAAGTCTCACCATAATCAATACCTTCTTCTTGTGCATATCCTTTGCATACAAGTCTTGCTTTATTTCTAGTGACTTCTCCATTTTCATTCAACTTGTTTTTGAATATGCATTTGGTTCCAATTACATTCTTATCATTTGGTCTCGGTACCAATGTCCATGTTTTGTTTTTTAGTATCTTCTCTATTTATTCATTCATGGCTTTAATCCATTCATCATTTTCAAGTGCATCTCTAACAATTTTAGGTTCAAATTCACAAACTAAGCACATTTTTTTTCTCAACTTACTTCATGTCATCATGCCAACTTTCTTGTCTCCAATAATCTGATTCTGTGGATGATGTCTCCTCACAAATTTCACAAGTACTGGTTCAATTCTTTATTCTTCATTGTGTCCTTCACTTGGTGTAGGATCATGATCTTCATTGGTAACTATTTCCTGATTCTCAGTCTATATAGGTTGATGCTCGATATCATTACCCTGTTACTTAGTAATGCCAAGCTGTTGCTCGGGTAGAGTGTCAGGTTTCTCAATGTATGTAAATCTACCATAATCTTCTGATTCCTTTTTTCTCTCTTCATCATTTTTCTCAACAAATTCATCAAATCTCACATTTGCTCTTTCAATCATTTTGTTAGTATCCTTATTCAAACATTTGTAAGCTTTAATTTTAGTAGAATATCCTAAGAATATTCCTTCATCACCTTTTGAATCAAATTCCCCATTTCTATCATCTTTCAAAATGTAACATCTACTTCCAAATATTCTAGAATAACTTACATTTGGTGTGTATCCATACCATAACTCATAGGGTGTTGTATTTGAATCTTTCTTCAGTTGTATTCAGTTCAATGTGTATACAACAATACTAACAACTTCTCTCCAATATACTTGTGCAACATCCTTTTCAATAATTAGAGTTCTAGCACAATCAACAATAGATCTATTCCTCCTTTTAGCAATCACATTTTTCTTTGGTGTCCTCGATGTAGAAACTTGTCTCTTAATTCCATGCTCATTACAAAAGCTAGTGAACTCATCAAAAATAAACTCACCACCTCTATCTGATCTCAAGGATTTTAACTATTTTAACTTTCTTTTTCCACTTTAGCTTTAAACCATTTAAACATCTTAAAAGCTTTAGATTTTTCTTTCAAGAACATGACAGTCATCATCCTAGAGTAGTCATCAAAAAACAAGATAAAATATATATCTCCATAATAACTCTAAGTTCCCATAGGACCACACAAGTTGGTATGAACCAATTCCAACATAGCATTAGATGAATAGTTTTTTCCTCTTAAAACTAGATTTTGACATTTTTCCCATTTGACATTGTTTGCACATGACATGGTTAGGTTTAAATAAGCTCGACAAACCTCTAACTCTCCTTTTCTTACTAATTTTAACCATGTTGTCAAAATTCACATGACATAATATTTTGTGCCATAATCACACATCTTCAGTTCTAGCCAATAAACAAGAAGTTTCATCATTATCAAGATAAAATAGACTACCTTTAGATTGTTCACCAGTACCAACCAAATTTCTACTCTCATCATAGATCTTGACCTTTCTATTCTCAAATGCAACTCAACGACCTGTGTTATTTAGCTGCACTACACTCAACAAATTATAGTTAAGTCCATTCACCCAATATGCATTCTCACATCTGATTTTATTGTTCAATAATATAGATCCTTTTCCTTTTACTAGACAAGGTGTATAATTTCCCATTTTAAAAAATGCACCATTATAATGTTCAAGGTATTCAAATTTTTCTTCATCACTAGTCATATGATGTGTACAACCACTACCAATAATCCAGTATCATTCTTGCTAACTTTAGAAGTAAGTGTTGTTTCAACATATCTTTCTTCTTCTTCTGAATCTTCTTTCAAAGTTACGAATACTACCTCAATATCTTCATTAGTGTCGGTGGTGGTGTCATCATCATCATTTTCAACAAGGCAACATGTCTTCTTGCCTTTGTCTTTGTAATCTCGGTTACTTCTTATATCATACTATCGGTTGCCTCTATGTTCTCAGTTATCTCTCCTGTCAAATTTCCTTTCATCAGATCTCTCATTGTATTTATCGTCTTCTTTCCTATTTTGACATCTAGCTGCAATGTGGCCAATTTCTTTACAATTGAAGCATACTAAAGGTAGTTTTCATCTGTATCTTCCTTTACCTTTCTATAGTCTTCTAGCCATTAATGCTTCAAGCTCCTCAAGCTCATCCTCATCACTATCACTATCACTCTCATTTCTTATCATGTGTAACTGCTTGATTTACCAATTTTCAAAGATGACATAAATATAGACTCAATAGTAGGAACAATATTATTATCAAAGTTACTCAACTCAAAAGTAGTCAGTCCACCGATCAGACTATCAAGTGTAAGATGATTACCTAGTGCTGATCTCATCCCATGAATTACAGAGAATCTAATAGCATACATAGGAAAAAAGGTTCTAAGAATTTTACTTACAATAGTGTCTTCTTCAATAGTACTTCTTGCTCCTCGGATAGCATTGAAAATATCCTTAATTCAGTTGCTATACTATGAGATGTTTTCTCCTTCTTTCATTTTCATATCATCAAATTTTCCTCTAAGACTTTCATCTTTAGCCCTTAGCACATTTACATCTCCTCCATGAACTAGTGCAATCTTGTACCACATCTTTTTAGCAAAAGTACATGTCTTGACATCTTCAAATTTGGCATCTGATAAGAAAGCAACAATCTCTATCTTTGAAACATTGTCTTCATGTTTATCTCTCATCTGATCAACAGTCAAGGGTCCAATAGGTTGGATGAATTCATTATCCAAGTAGTATATAGAAGATTCTTCAATTCTAGATAGATGCAATCTCATTCTTCTTTTCCATGTTGAGAAGTTATCTTTGTTCAGCTTTGACACCTCTCTTATACATCTTGTGATCTTTAGCTTAAGTCTTTCAAACTTTTCTTTCCAAGAACTTTATACTCTGATATCAATTGTTAGATAACTGAGAAGGGCAGGGGGGGGGGGGGTTGAATCCTACAGTCCCAAATCTCCTAGATGTATACATTAAAACCTTTCAAACAAATAATCAACTCGGTAAGATATCAATTGTGTCTTTCTCTACATCTACCGATTACTCTAGTAAATTAAGTATTGTGTTTACCAATTTATCTAGTTATGGAAATGTGTATTTAGTAAACTAACAATTCAACACATTCATACACATATAACACATAGATTTTAACGTTGAAACCCTGTTAGGGGAGAAACCACTTGGGACTAGTAATCCAAAATAATTCACTCTTCTGAAGTGAGCTCGGTTAGGAGTCAACCTTGTTAAAGGTTACAAAACACACTGTGAGGTATGACTTGGTTAGAGGATTTATCACTAACAGTTCTCCTTTGACCATGCATTCACTATGGGGTCAACAAAAAGACAATCAACATTCATTGAATGTCATATTGAAATGTAAAGACTGTTAAGTCCCACTTGGTTAAGAGATTTATCTATAGCAATGATTAAAGTGATACAGTAATGATATGATTCAATTACAACTTTGATTTGCATATTTTTAGATCTATGCTAAGCTCAAAATACCTCTGATCAATAATAAATTCAACATTTTCATTTCCTCCAATTCTGTTTTGTTCTGTATATACTTTCTCTGACGCTTAGTGTTATTTGCAGTTTTGCTCAGTTCTATCTTCAACCAGTTTGATCAGTGTTGCATGAAAATAATCACTACTATATTTGGGGCCAAATTTTGACATAAACTTCCGACGGGTAATTTTTTTTTATGAATTTGATGTTTTTTGTGTAATAGGCCCCGATGGTGTCAGTAATTCGATGGGTTTTAAATTGACCATCAGAATTCTGATAGGTTCGGGGTATAGATGAAAAAAAAAGTGAAACGCCCAAATCATTTTTATTTCGATTGCAGAGAAAAGGAGCGGGTGAAAGCTGAGCACAAGAGAAGGTATGTGATTTCTTCATCTTTGATTGGTATCTTTGATGGGCAACATCTTTTGAGGCTTTGGCATCATATTCAACCACAAATTTCAAATGCATTGCATTGTATTTGATCATGAATGCTCTCTAAAATGACTGCATTCTACTGGTGTCATGCCCTAGCTCATGCTTTATCTCTATTATTTGATGTTATTGGTGCTTGTGCTTAAGGATATCGATTCACTATTTTGAAGTGTTTGGATTCACATTTGTTGATATTACTAGCACGTTTAATGATGCCATTGTATATTGCTGAGATGGTCACTGAAATGACCGCATTCTACTGGTGTCATGCCCTAGCCCATGCTTTAACTCCATTATTTGATGTTATTGGTGCTTGTGCTCAAGGATATCAATTTTTTTGAAATTTTGACTGTGATTATCAAATGGACAGCCCGTAAGCTTCTAGCTAGGAACCATTTGTATTGATAGCTTAGGGTATCAAATGTATTGTATTGAAAGCTGAACAAGCACGTGAAAGCTGAGCACGAGAGAAGGTATGTGATTTCTTCATCTTTGATGGGGAATGTCTTTCGAGCCTCTGGCATCATATTCGACCGCAAATTTCAAATGCATTGCATTTTATTTGATCATGAATGCTCTCTAAAATGATCGCATTCTACTGGGTCATGCCCTAGTCCGTGCTTTATCTCTATTATTTGATGTTATTGGTGCTTGTGGCCAAGGATATCGATTCACTATTTTGAAATGTTTGGATTCATGTTTGTTGATATTACAGGCACGTTTAATGATGCCATTGTATATTGCTGAGATACTCACTGAAATGACCGCATTCTACTAGTGTCATACCCTAGCTCATGCTTTAACTCCATTATTTGATGTTATTGGTGCTTGTGCTCAAGAATATCAATTTTTTTGAAAGGTTGACTATGATTATCAAATGGACAACCCATGAGCTTCTAGCTAGGCACCATTTGTATTGATAGCTTAGGGCATCAAATGTATTGTATCATTTATAGTTGAGACTTTGTTAAAAGGAAATAGGATAAAGAATGATTTTGATTTTTTTTCTCTATTTTGATCCCTAAGTGGCTTACAACCCTAGAGAGGTATATGCAGATTTATAGATGCAGTTGTAGGATACATATCAGCTAATAATTCACAAGAAATCCATGCATCAAATTTGAATATCAATTAATACAAAGAAATAGGGTCCTCTAATGGCCCAATCATTTGGACCTTGACTGTCCCCTCAACCAGTGACCCTTTAAAATTGGGTTATCATGAAATCAGTGAGTGATCCTTCATTCTCCTAGTCTTCTCTGCATCCAAACATATTGGAAATACACAATACAATGATAAAAAGTCTTTCACAATCCCCCTTCCCTCAAGGAACACTATCAACCATCCCTTCCACATAGCATTTCACTGTTGTATGAGTGGATTGTGCAGGAACATTTAATATTAAACAAGGAGAAAACTCCTCAAAACATCTTGGAAACTATTGAATTCAATAATAAATGAAACCTAACACCAACACTATTCCTTCTATTCACTTCTACCAAGAATAAAGCATTTAATCCATGCTACATTACATATAATCATTAGATAGTTACATTTCCTAATTGTGTACAGGAATAGTCATGACCAAAATGATCAAAAGTACTTTCACCCTTGCACAAGCTATTCCAAACTTCAAGTAAAATGAGAAATATGCTATATCAAATCATTCATATTCATACTAACCATTCAAAGGATCATTTTGTCAATGAACCCTTTGACTGTACCCCTGCGGCAGAGACTGACAATATACATGAAATTTACATTTTTTATTACTAAAAGTGGTTTATATAGTTTCATATGATCTTTGATTGATCATTAACCTTTTCTCCATTTCTCTGGCATACAAAAGGAAAATAAAAGAGATAACATGAGAAAATCCTAAGCAACCCTTGTAGAAATGGAGGATGTCAAGTTAGCTCCAAACTAGGCTACATATGCATTAACTAATCCTTGGGAGAGAACCCTATAAAAAGCACTTTAAAGTTTAAAAACTAAGATAAATCATGAGGAACTAATCTATCTAATTCACTTACATGGAATATGTAGGGCATTAAACACAAAGGTATGCCTTAAGGATCTAACATATCCAATTCACTTCAAAGGTAGATTCTTCTAGACCAAACATAAGGAATAGGAAAGCTTAGCCTACTACCATTTCTAAGGTGGATATCTGAGGTAGACTTGTCAAAGAATCATTTAGATTAAGAGGGACTTCACAAGTGTTGTAGCAACACCAAACTAGCATCTTCATTAGGATCATTCTCCTTGATCCAAGCCGCACCATCACTATCAGAGTGCACATACAATTTCTTGTGCCACCATAGGCTCTACATAATTTTAAATTCTCCAATGTCCCTCAATCCATCCAATGGATTCCTCTAAACAAACAAATCTCCAAACTATCACTTACCGGTTGCTCACTAGGCCTATTTCCCTAGTAGTCCTGCCAGACTGGTTTTTCAAGGATTTCTCCAAACTTCTCCAAAATAATAAAGAATATAAAGGTATATCTAGATACCCTTTTCAAAGTTACACAACATATCTAAAAATCATATACTACTCCTTTGGACAAAATATCCAAACAATTGCTGGTGCTCTGTAACTAGCCCTCTAATTAGCCCCCCATTTACAAAGTATCATTTGCACATATCCCCAAAACTTCTAACCCCAAATTTTTTTTTATTATGATCTGAATCAATGTATTCTCACACTCAAAGGAGGTAACACCAAGATCCTCTACCCAAACCACAAAACCCTCATTCCTAGGTGCATAAGCCTGGGGCTTTGTCAACCAAACCTCTCCAAACACTTCTAGACCCTCCCAGTGGATCTAAAACCATAAAAGAATCATATATTAACCTTGTATGCATTAAAATATGGCCCTCCTTTGGTTAGAACTCTCAAACCTTGACTGGTCCAAGCAACTAGTAACCCTCAATCAACATATCCCTTCACCCAGAGATCCTTTTCACCATTTTCTTGCCATTACTACATAAAAAAATCTAATGGAACACATTATACACGTATTAGGTCTCTCCCACAAGACACATTCACCACAAAAAGTGGGAGAGCCTAGATCATCATAGGTTCTTCAAAAGAATTTGTTGATTGCACTTAAATAATGACAGGAACAGTCAAAATTCTGATTGTTTCTCTTGCTTCAAAACTTGACAAAACTATTCAATAGTGCATTTAAATGACCAATAACCTAATCTATATTCAATATAATGCATTCCCACTCAATATTGAATACAAAAAAGAAGTTTTAACACCACAAAAGGCTGACTGTGCCCTTACGACAACAAGCAGGCTATTTGTAAAGAATTAAAATTTATTACTTTCAAACTTCATTACAAACATCTTTCAACACCAAAAGACTACAAAAAACTCACCTACACTCCTCTACTACTCAGTTACATTAGTCTTGATTGAGGATGATAGGCACATGGTCACTAAACCGGACTTGCATAGTGCAGTTAGATTTAAGGGGTGATTATTTTGGTAGTGAAGATGAGAAGAAAAATACAATTCAGTTTGGTGTTTTTGGTTTATGTTAAAAGTTGATTTGGTAAAATCCTCAGAAAACACACTACATGTTATAAAATGTAAAGAAGTTGAATGTTAAATGTAAGATATATATCTCATCCATAGTAATCAAAAGAAAGGACATGAAACTAAGAAGATTTACCAATCCAAAAATATAAGCAAATAGAAAACGTGATTGGTACCTTATGAATTGGTTTTTGAGGTGCACGATCTTCATCAATCTCCTCAGAAGAAGACCCCTCCTCACTGCTACTACTTTCTTGTTTAACAATTGGTTTGGAAAAATGCATTTAACACAAAAAAAAATTACAAAACTGAACCAATGGCATGTTTACAACAAAGAAATAGAATGATAACAATATGCTCACCATTTGTTTGATACTAAACATATTGGAAAGAATGTAATGGACTCTCTTCAAACTCACAATATGTTGCATGTGTAGTACAAAAATCATGATATTCTAAAGAAGGCCTCACTTTTAATCAGCCAAATCTTCCTTGTACCACACAAAAAATTGTGTGATAACTATGTCTACTCCAACCTTAATTGTTTAAGAATTCATCATATCAGATAAAGTATGTTTAAGAATTGTTGGGACTAGTCCTTTGGCATGTATTAAATAGAATATAATTTTTAGCATATTATTATCATTCTATTTCTTTGTTGAAACATGCCATTGGTTCAATTTTGTAATTTTTTTTTTTCTATTTTTTCCATTTGATAACCACAGTCAAC